>QPHH01000034.1:0-245960 GCA_003574815.1 Aspergillus spinulosporus | reverse complement strand
TAGACTTGTTCAACCCGACCCGCGAAATCCGCCCCAACCCGCCCCAACCCGCCAAGAATCGGGTTGGGTTGGACCTTCTAATAATCCATTGGGTTTTGGATATTTTTGGCTAATCCAAAGCCCGGCGGGGCAACCCGCTGGGTTGCCAAGACATCTAAATAGGTATGGTTATGTATTTACATTACATCCATATACCAAATAAGATATAATACTGTATTTAAATACTGTATCCTATCTAGAAATGTAGATCACTGCCTATAAAAGAAGTGATCTGCGTACTTGGGCTTTTTGGGTTCTTTGGGTCGGGTTAGAATTATTTGCTTAACCCATGGGCGGTTTACTGGCCAGGCAACCCACCCCAAAACCCGCGCGGGCGGATCAGCTAGCCCTGAAAACCCGACCCAACCCGTGGTTTAACAAGTCTACTAGGACCATTTACTATTAAAAGGATGGTCAGTGCACATGCTTACAAGCTTGATCTACCAGCCAGCATGTGAATATACCCGGTTTTTAATGTAAGCCTGCTCTGCCCAGCCGCCAATAACCCTGTGCCCTGCCAGAGGGTCGAACCCCCACCACCTATTGAAGTTGAAGGCCTTGAAGAGTGGGAGGTTGAGCACATTTTGGACTCTCGCTGGGATCGGCGAGGCCGGGGAGACCCTCGTCTAAAATATGTCGTCAAATGGGTTGGATACGACAATCCCACGGAGGAGCCTGCCGAGTACTTGACACACGCCCAGCAGGCCGTACAAGACTTCCATCGCCGATACCCGCATAAGCCCCGGCTGAGCCGACAAGCCAGGCAGAATACCTAAGCAACACATGACGCCCGCCAGGCCTCGACAGAGCTCGGCCCTGGAGGAGGGGAGTACTGTCACAGTGCCTGCCCGGTTCCTAAGCACTGCGCTTATAATAAGCTATATTGCAGGAGCCTCATCCTGGGCACGGTGCCCGGAATGAGCTTATTCTGCCGCCGTTGACCGCCCAGACCGCTGAGACTTCTCGAGCTTCGGCTTCGACCCAAATCGGAACCTCGAGCTACGTCCTGTCTCGTCTGTGTACCTGTTGATAGCCTGACTCCGTAGCCTGTCTGTTGTATCTACTCCGTTACCCTGTTCTGAATATATTCCTGAGCCCGCACCTTGACAGGTAACTGTATTCTGTCAGCATAACTTGCCTCAACCCTGAGGAGTGACTTGCCACAATACTGAACTTTCTGATTGCAACACTGGTCGCATGATTTGCTTGTACGTGTGTTCTGCATATTCTGTGACTAATAAGGTACCAGAGCCTGAATATTGCAACAGTCTGATACGGCTCGGTTTAGGGCTTTAAAATTGGGTGAAATGATAACTTTATTCTCCGGTCGTCAGACAAGACCGCAACGATCGTGATGTGGAAACCTAGGTACTGGAAACCCAGGTACCGCCTGCCCCTGGGGTCGAGCTCGCTTGGTCATTACTTAGTAAGATAAATATAGGTAGGCGGCCATACCGGCCATCCAATAATGGAAGACATCCATTGCTTTCCACAAACCTCGGATCCGAGCCATTCACGTGAACACTTAGTCTCGGCTCTCGGGAGTTCAGGCCTTGTCTGCGGACTTCAGAGCGCCGACTTCCTGGCTGTTTGAATGGGCAGGAATCTCCCGGGTCTCCAATTAAGTCAGATTCGGAACAATATGTTTCAGGTAGGGCGTGACAAAACCCGCGGGTTACCCGTTACGGGTCTACCCAAAACCCGTAACGGGTTGGGTTCGGGTTCTGACCTTCGACCCGTTACGGGTTTTGTCACGCCCTAGTTTCAGGCAAGCTTGAATTGCCATGCAAACAAGACAGAACTCAACTACTGTCAATTACATGACCGATATTCGCGCCACTCAGGATGCTAAATGTATGATGTTGCTTACGGCGGAACTATATAGTCCCGGCATAGATCCTGAATATATGCCTTGCGGCTTGGAAAAACATGCCTGGTGTTGCACGGCTTCGGCCGAGTCAACTGAAGTTTTCTATCTATAGCTGAAAAGGAAAGTCAACCTACCAAATACCCGAGCCTACTCCGGGTGAGCTACAGTATCGGAACTATCCCCGAGCTACAGAATCGGATAATCAGGAGCAGGAACGTTTTGCTGGGCCCCAGAAGCCATCAAATCGCTGTAGGCTCAACTCGTCTTGGCAGCCTTCGAAAAGTGCACATTGCATTCGTGTCTTCTCGAGTTAGCATATATCAACTATTTGCCCTCTATCGGCGGCAATCCATTTTATTTGGCTCCTTTCGCTGGTCTTCTCATCATACAGATATTTCTTCTAATATTCTATCGAGTATGGTGTAAGGCGCTGGGGATAACGTTATGCGGACAGCTGTCGGAGCGCCGAGGGCAGCAACTGGCGAGATGCCTAGTCGGTTCGATAGGGCAGATGTTCTACAAGGGAGATGCAGAGAGAGGAAGGTAGGTCAGGACAGAACAGAACAAATCGCTTGGAGACCCAGGTTGCTAACAATCTTGTGACTTTATATACGTGATCTGTCGGCGGACCTCGGTCAGTTAAGCATCGGCAGTATAATCTCCTTCGTCCTGTCGATGTTCGGCGAGCCAGTTGCCATATCTTGCTCGGGGTCGATGCCTGACGGGTCAGGTGTCCGTCGTCGTAACAAAGCCTCCCTGTCTATGTCTGGATCTTCAGTGGCCAGTTCACGCTCTACAAGGTCCAGGACAACATCGCGTACTTTAGCAGGAACCCCAGTCAAGTCACCGTGGGAGGGCAGTCTGCTGGCTTGGCGAGTGCCGTCGACATGATGTGGAGCCCTCTTAGCTGCGGTTTAGTCACGGGCGTCATCTTTGAATGCGACGCACGCGGCCCTCGCGACAGAGCCGCAGGAGGGCACGGCGGATAACCCTTGGAACGAAGTGAACTGGGATCTTGATCCCCAACCACCCATGACGTAGGCATTGACGCCAAAACCAAGAAGACACCTGACTGAGTTCTCCATGCATCTATGGAGCTTTTAGCTCGATTTGGCTTATAGAACTATACTGATTAAGAGCTATGTGATACCTACGACAAAAGTGTCCCGCATACACCAGCCTAGTGGAACAAGGTAGTTCTCGATATTACTAGCTCGAGATATAAGCGAACAGTAAAGTCGTGCGTGAGTGGTGAGCTAGCTTAAGGCCAACCAATCGAGATCACAAGGGCGTCGTGTGTAATTGCTACAAGGTGCGCCGGAATGCAAGCTTAGAGCCCCGACCCGCTACCCCCAATAAGAATTCGGAAACAGTAATGAGACTGAGATAGCCGGGAGGTTTCATGCATTACTCAAACATCGGGTTTGGGGTGGCTTGCTCAGAATTATGTTACCCACCCACATTTCTTGTGGAGCAACAATCTATCTGCACGACGACAATCCCAAGAAATATGAACCTAACACTAGGTCTATATGGAACTGCGCCTGGCATTAATACCTGGCCCCTGGCTAGCGCTTGGCTTGCTATCAAGTAGGGTCTGAGCAGAAGCCTTGAACCATCGCTTGAGCTTCTTCCTCGCAGACATCTCAACCTTCATTCCCAGATCCTCGATATCATTCATGTACTGTTGCACTTGTTCTTCCATATCAAGCGTGTATTTTTGCGCTTGTTCCATTATTTCATTTATGCATTCATTGGCCGTATTGCGTACCTCAGAGTTACCCTCGTCCACCTGTTCACGAAATTCGGCTTCGTTCATTGTGTATACGTCGTAGATCTGATCACGACACTCACTCATGGCCCTATCGACGTTCTGTTCGAGCTGGCGCTCAATCGTCCTATCGACATATTGTTCAAGCCGGCGCTCAATAACTCGATCAACATATCGTTGGAGCCGGCGTTCAGTCATCTCGTCCTTGGGAAAGCTAGCTTTCTCAAAATCGCATGGGATATCACGGTCTACATCTTCTGGTATGGCTAGCAGATGTTGATGTCCCGATCGAATTAAAAGTTCGCGAATCAGGTCATCGGAAAGACCACGCAGCTCATCTTCAAGGAATCTAAGTTTCTTATACTCTGTGAGGCCCGGAGGGGAAACATGCGTAAAGCGAGTGGGGCGAATCGAGGGCGGTGACGGGGAGAGAGTACTTGGCGTATTCACTTCGGTCGGAGAGCCTATCAGTTGAGGAGATGGAAGGAGCACTCTTTTTCGTCCTTCGCCGTTTGGTGACATTGACCGCGGGTCTGGATACTAGGATTGAGCTACTGAACGATAGGAGAACATAAAACGGTATGATGTGATACCTCTGCGCCGTTTTCCAAACGCCTGCTCGCAGTACAGAGGTGGATCCACCTGCTCGGACATGGGCTCCTGACGATATGGGGGTGGATCGGACGGCAGACTGAAGACACGCCAATCTTTCTGGACCACGCCATGACGAGCGTAGTTAAAAGACACTGTCTGAAGACTCCTTCGTTGCAAGGCATATGAGAAGTTTTGCAGCTTATCAAGTTCGTTATTCACAAATTGTCGTCTAGAAAAGTGTAGCCGGAGACATCTGGATTGACAAATCTTCGCGAACGAGTAAAACTTGACGTCTCCGGGTGTCGCTGGGCTTAGCTCTATCTCGGATGGACAAAGAACAATGCCGGCTGTACGAAGGCTCAGACTCAGTGTTGAGACAGCTGAAACATTCGTAACTGGTGCAGGGAGCATAGAAAGTAAATCAGATGGAAAGAGGTTGTCCCTGCTTTTCCGAGCTAAAGTGCATTCTTCGACTCTTTCGGGGGGGATATTCAAAGTCAGCGCCTGTGATCTGCCGCTCGGGTTAGTGAGATCTGCTCGAACTGAAATAGAGATGGATCCTTGGTTGGCAGTTTGATCATGGACAATACTAAGGTCAGCACGACAGAAAACATCAAGATCGGATGCATAAACAAGAACTGCCTTCTTGAGAACCCAGCGCGGGGTTTGCGAAGTGGTGGCCATGATATTGTTGCGACATTCGCTGTTCTAAAGGAGACCCCTCGAAGAATCGAGTAGCCCTCCCACCCGGGCTTTCAAAAAGCGTTGAGCAGCCCTGACTCGCGTTAGATTCAAGTGAATAATGATAATGAGACGAGAGTAAGGGGTAAGAGCTCTTGCGGCCCGGTCGCGAGCACGTGCCCAATCTGAAGTCAACGAGTGAAATCGGAGAGTCCTATGAAATCACAGGAATGGCAGGGCTGGCGGCGGGGACGGCAAGAAGCATATCCTTCTTTACGGGATGATGATGGTGGACAGAGAAGATGAAGAAGGAATGACATCGAGAATGGGAAAAGGGGAGGCGGGAACTTGGTGAGGTGGGAAGTCAGTCCACGTGACCTTCTGGCTGGCCGGAATTTCTCCCATTCCGACCTCGATCTAATTTCCGCGAAGTCCAAGCTACGCCGATAGTCTGGTCCGTAGCCTGCCTGTTGTATCTACTACTTTGCTATAAACATATTCCCAAGCCTGCACCTCTACAATAAGGACAGAGTTGGTCTGCAAACTCCGTGAGATGAAGCAAAAATCCGACCCAACCTGACCAGGATCATGTGACTACCCCGGAGTCTGGTTTTTTCTGCGTCTCTCCAAATCTTGATTCATTATTGACACATTAAGTGCATTATGAATCTTTTTTGCGTGTGGCAGTCACGGCGAACGGCGATGTGTTGTACCACATACTGCAATTGCACACTTCCACACCACCTGCACCCGAAGTACGTGTCCGATCCCAGCAATGGCGCTGAATCGAGCACATGTGCTGTTTGCATAATGATGAAGGGTTATTAACAACCAAGAGACAATCTTCTCCAGAGCTGGAGTTATCAAGTATATAGTATAGATGCACTACAGACACTTCACGAACAGCAACAGAAACAGAAGGAGGACGACGGGAATGATGGGAGCCGGGCAAGTAAGCCATGCGTGCAGAACCCGCCAAGATTCCAGTGCTGGTGCAGAGCGTCTCGCGGAGGTAATTTGGCCAAGTATCTAGATGTTCTCAGCTTGCTTGCAAAGTGAAAGCCATGGCACTTGACTTTCAAAATATATCCCGCTGGCTTGGACTATGTACTTGGATACCCTAGGTACTCATTCTCGGAGAAGAGGTCTAACGGCAGCCACGGAGTGTTGGGTTCAAAGGGTGTTTCATATTGCTATTGACCAACTCAGTCAACCATCTCAAGACAAATCTTAGGTACTGGCATTTTTAGATAGTCACAGTCACAACAGCATAGTGTCAAAAAAGCTCTCTAAGCTATGTTTCAAAGCTGAAGCGGCTTTGCCGTCTCTAACTCCTCAGGGTGCACAAGATAGATGGGATCCATCTCATCAGCATGGCCGCACGCTGGTTCACTGATGGAGTACCCAATGAACTTCTGCGTCTTGCGGTCATACTCACGCACACGCTGCATTGGCACTGCCAGGTACTGATTTTCTTCCTGCCGGAAGTAGCCCCGGATAGCGCAAGTAGTGAACACAAGGCGATGCTCATCGGGGGTCGTGTTATGGCCCCCTCCATGGTACAAGGAGGAAAACAAAACTAGCGCATCGCCTTTTTCCATAGAGGCATAGGTGCAGTCGGACACTTTGGGTGGGTTAGGTCTGTTGCTACCCCTACAACATGTCAGCGAGCTGCATTGGACCTAGGTAGGTAGCGGGGACATGCCAAAGATGGCTCCCTGGAATGAACTGCGTCCCTCCATTCTCCTTAGTCACCTTGCAGCCAGCGACGATCATGGTGATGGAAACCTGCTGGCGGTAATTGAACGTAGAGGACTCGACGATATAATTGTGGCTGACAAAGTCGTCACGGTGTAGGGGCTGAGCCTTCGCACCAGGCCCAACCCTAAGAGCCGAGGTCGCCGAGACGTACGGCCGCGATACTGACTGGGACCATTCATCGCCCCACCAGTTCCAGCTGCGTGTCGTCAGGAAATGATCACACAGCTGATGGAACAGGGGGTTCATCATCTGCGTCCGCGTGTATGTTGGGCTGATGGCGATCAAGTTCGGAGTCCGCTGGGTCTCCTCTGATTGGGTCAGCCGGGTCAAGATGCTGGTCTAGGTACTGTACTCGGGAAAAATGAGCCGTCCCACCGTGGCCGTTGCTCAAGACAAGGCCGAACTTCCTCGTATGCTTGATCGACGTCGGCAGGGGAGACGAGTTCCCGCACAATGACGGCACCATCGCGCTTCATGAATGCGATGATGTCTTCTAGGAGAGTGTCCTTTGTCACGTACTGGACTTTGGACCCGTCTTCATTACTGGATATGGCCATTTTGGGGGTAGCTTGGGACTATGATTATGGTGCACGACGGGCTTGGGGGATTATAATGTATTGCATTCACGATGGAAAGAAACTTCACTGTTGGGAATCGGATACATGGTAATATATATGTGAAGGTAGAAAGGACCTAAACTGTTTTGCGAGGACCAACTAAGCCGGCATTTATAGCAGCAACCTGCAGGGCGACAAACCTGGAATAGACTCGCGACTGAGCCAAATTTCCCCCCATAAACCACAAGCCAGGGTGACCACTGGGGCGCCAGACCTGGTGTTGCATCCATCAGTCAGGTGCCAGTCGAAAAGCAAAGAAACTCACCGTGTTGAACTCACCAGCCTTGTCTAACCCCCACACCTGCTTGTTGCACCGTCCTGCAACTTCCGGTCCGAGCACCTTGCGCACTGCCTCGAGGGAGCTGTGGTATCCCGTCGCAAGAACAATAATGTCTGCTTCCAGGCGACTCCCGTCTCCGAGCAGCAGATGGTGCTCATCGAACCCAACGATGCCCTCCGCGCACTGGTGGATTCGTATCCCGCCGTCAATGATTAGCTGGCTGCAGCCAAAGTCAATGTAGTACCCGCCTCCTCGCTGTACATAAAGGCCGATAATTCCCTGCTTATTGGGCCCGTAGTCCAGTTTGAATCCAGACTGCTTGAGACCATTCAGCAAATCTCGGTCCGCCGTAAGAATTTTTCTTGTATTTTGGCGCAACAGTTCAAAAGCGACAGGCCACGGCAAACTTTCGGAGAGCAGGTCGACGACGTCGAGAGGGAGCCTAAGCCATTCGGTTAGTGACGAGCAAGAACAGACACGCGGGCAACATGCAATTCATCGTCCACAAATGCATTTTCCGGAAGCAGCGGTAGCCCCGCCTGTCCGAGCACATATGTCCCTCCGCGCTGGAGCAGAGTGACTTCGGCTCCGTTCTCGTGAAAGTCCTGCGCGATATCATGACCACTGTTTCCGGTCCCAACGACAACCACCTTCTTCCCGCTAGGAGACAACAAGCCCGCATCTCGATGGTACTTGCTATGGTAGACAGTTCCCCGAAAGACAGAAAGTGTTGGCAGACTAGGAATCTTTTCGACTCCAAACTGTCCACCACACCAGATGATGTGGGAGGGCCGGATGATGCGGTACTGATCCTTGCGGCGGATGGTGACTGTCCAGCGCTGCTGGCTCTCGTCGTACTTCGCTGACTGGACGGTGGACTCGAGCCAGATGTTCAGCTCCATGATCGTCGCATACGCTTCGAACCAGTCCGCCAGCTTATCCTTGGATGAGTACTTGGGCCAGGTTTTGGGGAAAGGGAGGTAGGCCAGATGAGTGACATTAACATGATCGTGTGCCACCAAAGTCCGGTAGCGATTCCTCCAGCTATCGCCCACGCGCTTATTCTGGTCAATGGCGAGGCATGAGATACCCATGCTCTGTAGGCGTGCGCTGATATTTAGACCAGACTGACCGGCACCGAGAATAAGGACAGTGGGATCTTCCTGGGCAAACTCTACCTGCTTGTGTCGCCGTTCTACCCACGTCCCCTGCGCGATTCCACCAGGCATCGACTCGACAGTCCCCTCTGGTCGTCTGCGTCCAATACGAGCTTCAAACCCGCGAATTTCCTGTAGGGCAGTGTAAACGGCGAAGGCTTTCCACTCGGAAGCATGGCAGGTAAGGTACACCACCCCAGAGCCACTACCACAGTACGTCTCGAAATCGAACATGGCTCGCACCCAAGTCGTGCCCTCTTGTGGCTTCTCCGCTATAGGCTCTTGCCCTGGCAAGGTTACTAGGGTGATCCCCTTGACATGGGCCCGGGGCTGGTGGGTGACAATATAGTCGAAAATATTATCACGTCCTCGAATCGTGTGGAAGTCCCAATCAAAAGCGAGCATGTCTCGCCACCATGAATCCTGGTGAAGAACGCCGGAGAGGTTGGGTGTGTTGCTTCTCAACTGTGCATCAGCCTGGAATGTCCATTGCTGCGCGATGTCATAAGGCCTCAGTCCAGTGGGAGAGAGCCCAGGCGCTTGGGGAAGGATATTGTGTTCATCATGAGCGAAGGCCATCTTCACTTGAGATACTGCTGTCTTTCTGTTGAGTCTTCTTGAGGGAGGACTGAAGAGGGTATTAAATAGCCTCTACGAAAGAATCCATATCTGTGTCCAGGGCCGTCATTCATATTTCCACGCGGAATACCTGACTGTACCCGTGTCATCGGGTTACTGAACTCTCGTGGTAGGATCAGTGCTCTCTCCCTGCTGCATTACCCTGTAATCACGATTCATCAAACCCTATTCTCCGGAGTTGCTACAGCTTGATAAGTCACCCAGTCGGTAAGAAGTGCGGAGACTTGCAGTTGCACGGGGCCCGATTAGTCTCTGGCAGGGAATTTACACCGCAACCCTGCTCTAGATCTGGCACCATCTGTCGTCTGAACAAGCATTGTCTTGACAACCCAGCGAACGATCTCCAGTTGAGGGAACAGATACTGACAATATCAATTGGCTGGGGTATTCAGGGACCACTTCAAACCAAACGCTGAGCTCGATTTACAAGGCTGCAATGCTCGCCAGTCTGACTCAATCCGGGTAGCCACCCAACCGTCCCCCCTCAAGTTCAACTTGCAGCTGGGCTTGGGTAAGCCGAGCTTTCGGATTCCATCTGAACCTGCATTTACTCATTCTGGAAAAAAAAGACAAGTGGTCTCTTATACCTGGAAGATTCAAAGTGATCCCTGTTTTATTCCTGTATGGGACGATTTCCTTACTATTTGGCATTCCAAAATCTTCTCGCAAAAGGTGTGCAGTCGGGTTTGTGATTAATGCGTAACATTGATTAGGTATGCAGCCCCAGCTGATTACTTCCAAACATGCCGGGAACGGCCCAAACAGACCTACTGCGTATGAATATGGTCTTCCTGGCAAGGGTCCTCAGTACACCCGAGAGCTCACGATTGGGATCCTCCAGCGATCGAGACTCGGAGGAACTCTTGGTCAGAGGGAAGCGAGGTTCCAGAGGATCTAAGTGCCATGGTCAGGCTAGAACTTACCAAAAGCAACGCAACTATGTCTTTTCTAGCAAACACCTTGATTACCTGACCGCAAAGATCCGGGTTGGCCCTGACGCGCTGAACAATGAAGATTGTTGTCCCTGTTCAGGCTATATATTTGCTAACCTGAGAAGCGGCCAAGAAGGGTGTGACTTTAACCAATTCTGTCTTTGTCTCTGTCCATTCTAGCATCCGTTGACTTGGGCAGATCGAGGTCTACTCCCAGCTGTTGGATTCTGACAGTGCCGATGTGAAAAGCCAGATGTTCCTGGCAACCACCGAGCTCCCTGCACAGTACCCTAGCTTGGAGCTGGCGATGGGAGTGGCCGAGATTATCCTGGCTGCACGAGGGTGCATGCCTTGGCTAACCCATGTTACTGGTTCGTCTCGCAAAGGGTCAAGACAGGCCGACATTTGATTTCACACCACTGTTCAAGTTCATAACCGATAATCTAAAGGCTATCACGACATATTCCGCTGCTGGGACGTGCACAGAAATTCTGTCCCGCGTGCAGACGAAGATCCCTTCGACCTGGGAAAGCCTTTAGTTCTGGATCAGTCGAGGAGATCCTGCAGTTAGCGGGTGTTAACGCGCACACGAGCAAGCTGCCAGATTGGAGACCATGATTAGAGGAATACGGGAGCTCAAGGTAACCAAGACTTTATCTTTCTCTGGCACCGATGAGCCAGACACAGCGATTTTCAGCAAGAACCAGGCCTCGTACATGGACAACGAGGCGCGATTTCAAGTTGACCTGGCTGCAAGCAGAGCAGGCAAGTCATAGGACAAGCTGTACCGGGTAAGCAGAGTAAGGCTCAATCACATACCAGCTGACTGACGATGCTTCCTGCAGGCAATGGACGTGTCCTGCGACTTTCAGAAAACGAAGGAATAGCCTTTTCGAAAAGTCAGCAACAAGTAGCTTGCTATAGTGGTCTAGCCGGACTAAGATAAATATCAAGTCATCGCAGCCCCCTAGTCACAGTGCCGTAGATTTTCCATTCCTAAGTGTTGTGACAAGTTATCAGCAATAATGGACAGCAGCCTTTACGCTATCCCTGTTGGCGCCATTATACTCGTGACCGGCGCCAACGGCTACATTGCGTCGCATGTTTGCAATATCCTGCTCTCCCTGGGGTATCGAGTACGAGGCACTCTGCGATCTCCAAAGCCCTGGTTAACCGCCTTCTTCGATGCCAAGTATGGCTCCGGCTGTTTCGAACCAATCATTGTTCCAGACCTGACCCAGCTGGGGGCATGGAAGGTCGCCGTAGAGGGGGTCCAGGGAATCGCGCATGTGGCTTCCGACATGTCAATGAACCCCGATCCCGAGCAGGTCGTGCCCCAGATGGTGGAAGGAGTGCGAAATGCGCTGGAGGCGGCAATGGGACAACCTCAGGTCAGGAGGGTGGTGTATACCTCTTCATCGACTGCAGCGTTCATCTCGGTGACGAATCAAGAAGGAGTGCGAATCACACGAGGTATGACGACCATTCAGCCATTCTGAAAGCAGCTAACGCGACCACTAGAGACCTGGCATGATGCCTGTATTGATGCCGCCTGGGCCAAGGATACCCCAGAAGATAAGAGGGGGTACCTGGTGTACAGTGCCTCCAAGACTTTGGCTGAAAAAGAGGCATGGAAATGGGTGCAAAAAAAACAGCCCCGTTTTGTATTCAACTCCATCGTGCCCAACACCAACTTCGGCCGAATCCTGTGTCCCGAGATTCCTGCGACCAGCATGGCCGAAACCGCCAAACTGCTCCATGGGAATGCCTCCGTCATGCGCCATTTCCCGCCCCGTCGGTCCCTACACTACCTTTTTGCTGGCCATGGCTGACTCTTTTCAGAATGGTTTGTGGATGTTGAAGACACCGCGAGGCTCCACGTCGTTGCTCTCCTTAGCCCGTCTGCAGTGGAAAAGCGCATCTTCGCGTTCGCGCAGGCGTTTAACTGGACCGACATCCTTACCATCCTCCACGAACTCCGACCAGACAACACTCTTCTGCCGCCGTTGCCCGAGAATGAAGGGAGGGACCTCAGCGAGATCAAGGATGCCCTAGAGGCAGAGGCATTGATGAATGAGTTCTTCGGCACCAAGGGCTGGGTTGGCTTGAAGGAGAGTCTTGCGGCAGGCCTCGAAGGTCGTTGGTAATATGCATTGAAGACTACAGATAGCACTCCAAAACTGTGAGATCCGTAATTTCTAGTGCAGCTCTGTCAGTCTCACAGATGGCACTTGGCTGGAGAACTTGACTCTCTGCTGGCAAGTCTTGCAGAGGTGCAGCGGCATGCAGCGCTGATGGACAGCTTCTCTGCCTCTACAATGCCGCGATTAGATTAGTCTCCTCCTGTAGCGACTATCTAAAGGCAGCATAGCCGTGGAACATACTTCGCAGTGGCCGAACCGTCCTGCCATCGCTGCAAGACAAACGAGTTTCCCGAACTGCATATCCCCTCCACTGTCTTAGGGTTGACCGGAAACTCGTCCGCAGCATTGCAACTGGGGGTTTGCAAATCCAGCCAAAGTTCAAAGAGGTCCACTCGGTCCCCTGTGTCTGACTTGGAATGAAATGCTTGTGTGCGTCTGCAAGTAGGAACGCATTCAAACTATTGTAGGTAGAAATGTATGACTTGTCAGCGCATCGCATGATGGAATTGAAGCGGCTAGCTTTTCTGTATCTACGAACATGACCAGAAACCCGGAGTCATCGGTGACGCGGACCAGTTCGAGATTAATCCCTTGACGTGACTGAAGAAAGATGGTGACTATACGCTTACCTTTCTTGAAAAGAACGATGATGTTATCCACCATCAGCCGAAACCTTCTCGTAGAGGTAGCGTCCCAAACTTTCCCCAAACCGTATACCCTGGTGAGAGAAAGGGTACCCATGCATGCAGTGTCCCTATGACAGGAACTCGCGTTTGTGCTACCCCTCCGGATTGACTATATTTACGAGTCTCTCTCGGCCACTCGAGTTCCCTCTGAGGTATTCTCAACGTACCCAGAAGAGCCTTAAGCTTGCAACACACGTCCTACCATGTCTGTGACACATATCGTTGTCTTCCGCTTCAAGGATGGAACGAGCGACGAGATGATCGAAGAGGTGAGCTTTCATACACGCATATCAGACATCTGGCCCTTGCTAAAAACCAATCTAGGTGTGCCGCGAGGTTGTAGCTCTCAAGGACACGTGCATTCTGCCACGGACCCAGAAGCCCTACATTAAATCCTACGTTGGTGGCAAAGACCACTCCCCTGAAGGCGCCCAGGTAGCTTTTTAAATCTATTTATCTTGGTGGTGCTGACAAACGACAGCATGGGATGACGCATGCGTTCGTGGCCCAGTTCGAGAGCCGAGAGGATCGCGACTACTACGTCTCCGAGGATCCCGTACACCTGGAACTTGGAACCCGTATTGCGCCGGTGGTCGAGACGTTTCTGTGTCTAGACTTCACGCCTGGGCTCATTCTGTGACTGGCTTCTTCTGCACGAAATACAAACTATGTTCCGGAGCTCCCGGTTTTAGCCAAGGGGCGTAGCACAAAAGCCCCTCACCTAAGTAAGTCTGAGCCAAAAGCTGAAAAAGCAATGCAGATAGCGAATTGCATTAGAATCTATCGTAGATGGTGTATTTTACAAGTGTACCGTGGTACCTCTGAAAAAGGAACCCGGACTTCATGTGGAGCAACGAGAACCGTAGGCAACCGCACTAGGCGTATTGGCAGCGACCACCGGTCACGAGCAGAGAGTGATCCATCAGATTCTTCCGCGGCTTATTATGGAGAACGATTTCTTTCCCGTCAATTCAGGGAGTACAGCGGGTCCTGCAGCATTTGCCCAGGTTGAAGCGAAGGCCACGCAGCGGTACGGTGTTGGTCGGTTACAATGGTGCTGGAATCTGTTGCTCCAGGTATACACTAGCTGCGAGACTGTCTCGTCTGCCAATGTTAGCTTCCTGGAGCTGTCGGCCACGATCATGGTCCAGATAGCTAGATGAACTACCGGGAATAAAAGCCAGTAACCGTCCAGGCCGTGGGGCAGCAACGGGTCAATGCTGCTCTGGTACTGTACAGGACCCTAGTCAAGAAGGCGCATTGGCTCCAGATGTCATAGCAATCGAGCAAGTAGATGACAAGTCTGCAGCATGTTTCCGTTCTATCCCATCGCCCCGGCCTTAACCTCCAACACGCCGAACGCTATTGCTTCCTGATATTTCTCTGTCACGGATGGCCAACCAGCCACCCTTCAACAGGAAGCTCTGCCAACAGCTTAATTGTATAGTCTGCTGGGGCAACGTAGCTACTAAGATAGCACTCAAAATATCCATAAAATGAGTGTTATATATGCGGATGGCCTCCAGGATGCTTATACAGGCCACTGTTTCTGCAAACCAGGAGCTACCAGAGAGCAGACAGAATCCGGGGTATGGCTGTGGTCACAGTACAGCAATTTTAACACACCCTCTGGAGGCCCTGGCGACTCCAATGCAGCCGTAGTGAGAGGTTATGTTGGCCCTGCCCAGAAAATGTTGAACTTTGTCTTCTGTGGCCAGAACTGGGTCATCTCTGTAAACGCAGACGACACCCTTGTCGTCAAGGAGAAGGGTTAGCACTGAAAAGTACGCGGCTTTCAACTTGCTGCTAAAATACCTTTAATGCTGCCACCCGGGATGGTATTGGGGCCACCATACAACCACTGTTCCTGGGACTCTGCTTGAACCACTCTAATGGTATGGCATTTGTAGATTTCGACGCGGCACTGTTTTCTGCCATGGCGGATAACAAAACAACAGTTACAACCGATAGTCAAAGGCAGCAGATCACTGCGTAGCTGGACCAGAACGAAAATCACTGCGGAGTAGGATTCCCCCTTATATTTGTCGGCATTTCTCACCCTGAGCCGACGCTCTTGTAATTCGTCGATCAGTGAGACCAGAATTGGCTTCACGGACTCGACCAAAGTCGCGGCTATACCGTTCCACTGTCTTTCTATCTGGACAACCATCGAGGACATCATTATCGACCTTTAGGTATCCCGTTATTAGAGATATCCAAGACCTCAATGTCTCGCCCCACGCAGAAAATCCTGTCTCTGTTTCTTCATCAATCGTAGCCTTGACAAAGCTTTTCACTAGTGCCCTTTCCAATTGGTAGTGAAAGTTGCTGTAGATTTCATATCGTCTTGTTGGCGCTGGATCTCTGAATATGCTCGAAGAGCAGGGGATATCTTCTTGGAAAAGGTGCGTGAAGGAGTTCCGGAATAGGTAAAGTTGCAAGCTCTTTTCTGCAGGATCACCACAAGGATAATCAAATACTGTCTACGACCAATCCAAGCGTTTGTAGCCAGCACTTATTTCCTCCAACAACTGCTGTGGGTTCGGATGATACTCCATGATTTCCGGAGGAGGGACAGATTGGGGACCTTCGGTAGAATACTGCGCTCTCAAGCCTTTCAATGGCAGCTGCTGTGCATTCGTCGTCCTGCACCGCAATCATTCGCTCCTACAGCGATAGATAGTCAACAGAGTCACCATTGGATTCACGCTTTCCTACTAGAGGTAAACTTACCTCGACAACAGCAAGAACAATAGGGACGCCGAGTTACCACATTGCAATTGCTCCCCAATGAGCCATAGTGAGCGGATGAAGCGTTTCGCTAGTCTTATTGAGAGCCTGTCGGGCTCGGTCTGCCTCGTGTGCCTGAACATAGCGGTTTTGGGTGGGCCAATTCTGTCGGTGTTATCTCGAGTGCGCGTGCTTTTCGCTGGAACAAGGGATATATGGTAATCAGAATGAGGACGGGAGGATGATAGATTGTAAGAAGTTCGCGGCGTAAACTGGGTGGTTGAGGAAAGGTCGATCACCCGCAATCCGCAACTTAGTATTGCCTCGTTCACCGGAGCTATACAATTTTCAGCTTTAATGCGGAGCCTTACAGGTTTATTTGGGACCCTGACAGGCCCCTGCAGTTTTGATTGATTGAATCTCTGTGGGTCAAATTCAATCAGATCGAGACTGACACTAAAACTGTCGAGTTATACCGACTCCAGCTCGGCTGTCAGCCGAGCTGGCCCAGCAAAGCAAGTTCTGCTTGGAGACTTGCAGTAAGATAATAGAGTAACTTATAAATATTCCACTATCAACGCATGTTGGGACCTCACAAACCAAAACTTGCTGAGTATGAACTTTTGCACTTCAACACCATAGTCTTATCCAAGTCAACACGTTAGTATATTGAAGCACCTAGCATCGATCAGAAGAGAAACATTGCTGATTATGCATCAAGGTTCTGCTGAATAACATGGCAAGTGTTGCTGACTATGCCGATGTTGTTGCGAAGGTTTAAGGGTGGTGGGAATCAGCTCCAGCTTGTTATAAATCATCAAAATGCTTTTGCTTCAGACCATAGAAGCTCCGTGTGAGTGTCCCAAGTATATAATCATGCTAGCAGTCATTTTCTACAGGCAACAAACTGGTGTTTCAGATTCTTGAACGGCAGCCGCAGCTGATACCGGCAGTAGTTGATTCCACGAGACTAGCGCTGTCTGGATGCCTCGGACGGACGAGATTGCTGACTTGAGCAACTATGAGCTATTGTCTTCCTTCAAAGGTGTTTTGATTCTTGGAGCATCTCTATATTGAGGAGCTACTCTTTGTTGACGGTCTTGATGAATTCAAATGTAAGGACGAAAGATGTCAACACAATGAAAAACAACACTAAGCTGCTTAGGGCATATCATAATTATCTTATCAGTCTGGCTTTGGAATATCTTCCAGGACAGTTTCGGTTATTCTCACAGCTACAACTGGAGATCTTGGAGGATCTTACAAGACACGATATCCGAGTTTATGTCTGTAGAAAAGATTTTTCAAAAGCCGCAATTCCAATATCTACTCCGCAGTGGTTTTCGCCGTGATCAGTCTAAAGAACCACTCATTTCAGCCGCACCAGGCAATGCTGAAGGTGTTCTTATATGTCGCTGCATCAAGATGACGTTGTAATGTGACATCCTCTCCAATTACTTGATTTGTCATGCAGCGACGATCCAGCCCTGATTTTGCGTTCGCGGATCCCTTCATCCACCAAAATTCCTAGGCTGACGGCAGGGCACTCATTCCAATTTGATTCAACCATTAGACAGCTCAAAACGAAGGAGACTGTGCTCGTTCAGACACGGATGACTGGTCTCGAAGCTGTGGCTAATCTTGGTACCGGAGATAGGCTATAGAGCCGGGTTGAATTATCTCTCTACCTCGGCTGCCAACAAAGACCAGAGTTAACGGCGTTAGACCGTGCTCATAGATAGGGCTATCAACATGATCGTCCTGCAACCCAGCGTTGGCTCTCAACTTCGCAGACAGCAAACAACGAGTCCTCAAACAGCAGAGTCCGGCTATTGCTGCTGGGTTACCGAGAAACATACATATATATCTATTTATCAGACGACCTAGCAACAGGACTTTCATGTAGCGTGAACACTGGACGCCCTATATTAGATTAAGAACCGGTCTTAGAGACTGATTACCGCGTACAATGACCTGTTTCTCAGACCTCTGTGCTGATCGGTGTAGTCTTGGCTGCAGGATCCTCTATCACCCGACACGTAGAAAATGCGGATGTGTCCTGATATGAAGGGAGCAATCACCCACTTCTCGCTTACATGCTCCTTCCATCCACATAATCAACGGCCTGTTCCAAGTCGTCGCCAGTACCGAGTGCCTGCCATGGGTGGGCTCTTTGGCCAGCTATTCACGAATCTAACACTCCCACCCGCGTCCGCCGTTGATGGGAAGACAATCCTCATCACTGGCGGTAATACTGGCCTCGGCCGCGAAGCCGCCCGGCACGCTCTGGCCCTCGGCGCCGCCACAGTTATCCTAGGCGTCCGTACCGTCTCCCAAGGCGAGGAAGCCAAAGCCGATATTGAATCGAGTACTGGCAATTCGGACAAAAACAAAGTCATAGTCTGGCCAATCGACCTCGAATCCTTTGTCAGCATCCAAGCCTTTGCAGAAAGAGCTCGAAACTACGTTGTGGTTGAGAATGGCCGCCTCGACATGGCGATAATGAATGCTGGCATCGCCTCAGTAATGTGGGCCGTCACCGCCGATGGTTGGGAGAGACACCTCCAGATCAATGTGCTCTCTACTGCGCTTCTCAGTCTGAAACTGCTGCCCCTGTTGCGTCAGACCGCTCAACAGCATCCGCAAGACGCGTAAAGGCCGCATCTGGTCATAGTCACGAGCGACAGTCATGAGTCTGTCAAGTTCCCTGAGCGTTCGGCAGATCGCATTTTTCCCATGCTGAATGACCAGGACGAATGGGCCAAGTCTCAGAAAGCGGGAGGTCCGATTGAGCGTTACGGGGTGTCGAAGCTGATGGCTATCTTGGTGACAGAAAGGATTGCTCTTCTGGTGCCTGGAGCTGCGCAGGGAGACCCGCTCGTGGTGGTCAATTCAGTGGCGCCTGGGTTCTGCAAGTCGGACTTGTTGACTAGAGAGAGTGTGCCGTGGATTCTAAAGGTGATCGAGGCCCTGGTCGCGAGGTCTGCACAGGGGGGGAGCAAAACGCTCTTGGATAGTGCAACCCGGGGCGTAGCATCTCATGGGAAATGGTTGGAGAACCAAGCAATCACAACGTGAGATGTTCCTTTGTCTATAAAATTGCTGAATTCATGCTAAACCGGCGTCTTAGGCCTGGAAAGTAAGTGACTGACCCTAATGAGGCCGCCTATAAGGAGAAGGTATGGAAGGAAATTCTTGAGATACTGCGTGGAGTTGATCCTGAACTTGGTACTGAGTATTGAGAATATGACGACCATAACATGTCGTTGTTTATACTGGACCACTGTTTGGCTTTCGTTCCTATGAACATCTTCTCCATTCTATCTGCTCTTGGACAGGTATTATGAGCTCGTTGAGGTCTACAGCCAAGTAATTCCAACCTAGAACGTCTTTGCCAGCTCAAAATAGACGATAGCTGTCTTTCTTACACTAACCCATAGATTACCAACTCCGTTATTCAGTCAATCTTTTCGCCCAGCAGAAGAGAATAATGTGCCCTAGCAGTCACAGGCTGTGGTCTGGAGTATGGGTATCGGCAATTACCTAAATCAGTGCAATTCTAAAGGGATAATCTGTTCAGTTTGAGACCGAAGCGATCCGGACTAGGGTCGAAAGCCCTCAGACTGAGGGTATGCTTATAGCACGTGCTGCTTGAAACTTATCCTAGCGAACAAAGTCAAAGTTAGCGTGCATGTGTCCGTTTATAGACCGCAGACAACCAGTTTTGAGTTTGGTTATTAGTATCCCTCGTGCCTAGAGATAGCCTCGTGTTGAACAAAGCTGCTTTTGCTATTATTCGGATTGCGGCACTGCCAGTCAGCCGCTGAATTCCAGTTCTTGCACAGAGGCCGAGACCTTGGCCTGAAATATTACGCGGCCAAGCCTATGAATGGCTTTCTCACTCGGATAATAATGCTATTGATCCATGCAGTCATCAGTGAATAATTTCCGCTATTGGCTCGCCAGCATGACTCGGGAACTTTTCAGCCCGGGCACGGTTCACAAGCTTCTAATATCAGAGCCAATGTAATGCAATAATCCATTGCCAAGATACTGCTTGCAGCCTTTGACCTTCTTCGTCCGTCCGATTGCTAGGTGGAAGAGTGATCGCTATATTTGTCGGATCTCTCGCAGTTCCGGAGGCTCCCCGTCAGTCTGGTCAGAGACTGCTCAACCACAGCTGATTTTAAGCCAGCCCAGCATGTTGGCTGGATGATGTCTGGAAACTCGCACTGTTGCTGGTTCTGTTATCACACAGCAACTGCAACTTATAGCACTTACAGCAGGCCGCGAAAAACCTGAATTAACACGCTTTGCTGCTTGTGGCCCTGCTTGGCTGTCAACAATTTGGCGTCTAGACACTGGAGCTCTGATGGTCTGACCTGATCATACCGGCAACAGGTGGTAGCAGACAATGCAGACCCTGCACCGCGCCTCTAGCAAGGCAATATACCCAGCCACCCACCCGCACTCGGAACAAACCTCGTGGTTCCAGGGAGGTGGCAAGCGTGGAACAGGATTTTTGCACCAGGTGATAGCTGACTGATATGCCAGTACTCTTACAAGCCGACATTGGTAAGTCATCTGCGGAAGCTCACAGTGCCTCCCTGCACTCTCCTACGAATTAACGGGGTGCGGCCGGCTTACCAGCGCAGGGCATTAGTAAATCCCCGTCTCCAGGCTCAGCGCTAATCTCCAAGAGCAGGTCCGCGGCTGTGGCAAACTTATACCAAGCAATGCCCATCATGATCAATTAATTGTATATCTATTTAACAGTATTGATGCCTTCCAGTTCCTGTTCCATTAGAATACCCCTGTGCAAGCAGGACGCAGCCTTTGAATATATAAAGTTTAGGGTGCAACCTGGGCTGAAATGACCAATTAGTATGAAGTGCACTAAAGCTATCCTGCAACCGTGCACTACTCTATGAGAAACCGCTCATTCAGGTAGGACGTGAAGAAATCACATCCGAATTAGAATTCAAACCTCCTCTTGAAGGCTGGAGAGGTATGGGCTGGTTTATATTTTGGAAATATCTAGCGCTTTGAGTATTAGAATCAAGTTAAGTTTGCCCGCCTCGAACTGCGGTTTGACAAGTTTAGTGCCGACGTCGTAATATTCTTGTAGAGATATTAAATTTATAGTTGTGGTATCTTATATCCATACTATCATAAGGTTTTTAAGGTGTTGGGCTGCTTCATTGGGCTTTGAGCACTCATTATGCATTAGTTACCTTCTATTTCTGCTTCTATTTCTGCTGAACCAACTGTGGCTCTCCGAGGTTGAGCGCGGAACTTAGTCAATTGGCTCGGATTGAATACTTTGTGCCACTTAGACGCAGTTTCCGAATAATCACTCTGTGCCCGGCCATGGCATGCATGATCAGGACAAGGCATCGTCTCACACAGTGTCACAGAAGCATATTCTCTTAGAGTAAGATGCAGATGCCTCTAAACCACCAGCCTCCTAGACCCCAGGTCTCTCCAGCTGCTCATCTTCCTTAGTTCATGAAGAACGATCGTCTGATTTAAGCAGCCAACATTCTTCTCGCAGAAGGTCTGCCGTCATTAACTGGCAATACTCAAGGTATTTGCATAAAGTAATCCGCTATCTTTATACCCAATCATCAATCTTGGTTGCACAGTGAGAGTAACGGTTTGACTTTATCTGCCGTCACCGCAACATAAATGATAGTACAATTATACTGAGATCACGGTCGTGAACAAATCCTCAGGCTGCGTGTCTCTGTTCTCTGAACTTCGGTCCCGGACACATTCATAATCGAATTTCGTGTTCGTTGCAATGAGGATGAAGCATGCAATACTATTCCAGGACTGTGATTTTGAGCCGTTGTCTGAAAACCTGCCTAATAGAGCTCGCAGTAGCGACAACGGGTCTTACTTACGGGTTCAGGATTGGAGTAAGCAGTGGATCCCAAACATTGACCTGAGGGGCATTGTTGATATGGGAAGGTATAATACCTGTCTATTCACCATACCTGCGGCGCGACATTGACCTGAGGGATATTGACTACGTCAAATCTCTTCTTTAACGATGTACTACAGTGGTTACCATAATCCCGCTGACAAGCTCTTCCTCAGTAATGGTATTTGTTTCTCGGTGTCAGATCTCTCACCACCACTCTCGCTTATCCTTCCTACACTGCATGCGTGTCGTCTTGGAGGATCAATCTACGACTGCCAGTTCGACTCGAAAAGCGGTGATCGGGTGCCAATACCTGATAATATTATCAACAACGTGGTTGCAGCACTTACAAGACTCAAACTAGTCTGTGCGGGCCTGGGAGTACGGGAACAGAACATTCAATTTGTTGCCACTGAGGCAACTCGCGAAGCTATTAATTCATCAAAGTTCATTCAAGCTATTTTGTCCGCCACCGGTCTTCACCTGCAGCTCTTGAGGAAGGAAGATGAAGGCCGTATCGGAGCATTAGGAGTTGCAAGCGGTTTTTCTGATATCGAAGGACTCATGATGGACCTTGGAGGGGGCAGCACCCAAATTACTTGGATTATTTCGCAGTACGGTAATGTGGGTACCAGCCCTCATGGCTCGTTCAGCTTTCCGTATGGCGCCGCAGCCTTGAGTCGTATAATGCTTGACCTAAAGAGAGGGAAATTTAAACATGAAGCTGACTTAGCTTTGGAGAAGCTTCATCAAGAGATGGTCTCCAACTTTCGAGACGCTTACTATAAACTGCAGATCCCGGCCACCCTCCAAGAGAGAGCAAAACGTGAAGGGGCCTATATTATCTATCTCTCCGGTGGTGGGTTTCGCGGTTGTGGATACCTCCTGCTGTACTTGGACCAGCAAGATGAGCATCACTATCCGATATCTCAGATCAACGGCTATGCCGTTAGCAAAGAGAGATTTGCGAGCACGGAAGCTTTGGAAGAGGTTGCTCGCAAAGCACTTTCTATCTTTCGTGTCTCTGACAGGCGAAGAGAACAGGTCCCAGCAGTCGCGTTTCTAGTGAAAGCGCTGACAGAAGCTATCCCTTACGGTATCAGAGGGGCTTGCTTCTGCCAGGGTGGCGTACGCGAAGGGGTACTTTTCCGGGAATTGTTGCCCAGGGTACGGCCCAAGATCCACTCGAGGTTGCAACTTTGCGATTCGCTACTGGATCAGTCACCGATATACAGAGACTTCTTCACAATTCCACCCCTGAGCCGTCGCGGAACGGCTCGATAAGCTTCCCCGCGGCCATAAGCAATCATGTTATAACCGCCTTCGCCAACACTCTCTATGTACACACCACCATGGAGAAAGAGTCGGCCTCTGCGGCGGCACTCTACAGTACTAGTGTCGGAATTTTGTCATCCACGCGTGGCATCTCACATTCAGACAGAGCTCGTCTCGCATTTGGGTTAGTGATATCACCGAATCCTATGGTTAGGACGGTGACAGTCGAAAAATATAACGCGTCTGCAAAGGATATTCCAATAGTGCGAGAGAATATCAATCCCCCGATTTCAAGCCAGATAATTAGCATCAGTGCTTGCAGAACTAATATTCGCTGCCTAGCTGTAAAGGCACCATTTCACGGATAGTGCCCTAGGCGACAGCCTGACATATTGGCACCCTAGATCATAGACAGGAACACGTAAAGAACTGCCGCTATCAGTGCAGCCCAGTAGGACTGAGAGTAAATCTGGTTGCCATGAATTGGGCGATAATGAATATGCATCGAGATTATCGATCCAGTCAACTTCAAAGCCTCGATTAGACATCTCGCATACGTGCTGGGTTGAAACTCGACAAACTGAACTTATGCTAACCGCTGCCAGTAGCCAGCAAAGGAGAGCAAACATCAGAGGAATGCTACGCCCAACGGCGCCTGTTAATTTGCACAAAAGTGAAAAGCTTCCCATCACTCCACATGCCAATGAAATCGCGCTTAGGGCAATGCACCTGCAGAGGTCAAAACATCACTTTCAGGTTGGAAATTCTCAATTACCATGTCGGGTCGCTAGGACCATTCCCTGGCGGGAGGTCAGATGCTTCTGTGTTGTTCTCCGGAACATCGCTTCTCCAAGGCATCACCAACGCCGTGATAGTCATAAGGTTTTCAAGAGGTCCCAGCGTAGCAGCTATCAGTGGGATCGCAGTTGCGGCGAACCACCAGTCATGTGTAACTTCAGTCGCTGCAGTCTGCATCCCGACTCGATATCGAAATGGTTCAGGTTTAGCGGCGTGGCAATGTGAGATTTTTGTGATCGTTTAGCTCCAGTTACAAAGCTCGGTGTCAAACCATTTGAAGGTGACATTTGACCCATTAATAGGATCATTTCCAACTAAATAGTAAGATACTAACTCTTCTCTTGGACTTCATCCAGTTGATCCCTGACGTTAGTCGAATTTTTTTGCTTTCTTGTCAGCGGCGAATAACCGCGGCATCTCACTCTTACACCAGCAGTCCAGCCATATAGTTTACCAAATCGGACAAAGTTTCACAGATATCCGTTGCATACTCTTACTCTGGTAGTGCAAATGGGTTTAGGGTTGTGAGCATACGTAGGAAGCCGTAAGCGCCCCGTTAGAGAATTTTTTTTTTTTTTTTTTTTTTGGGTTATTACTTATTCTTTCTGCAGCGGTACACTCCGACAATCCCGAGTGCTTCTGTGTAACCGACTGGACTTCATGGTCTGGAACATGTAAGTTATACAAAATGGTTATTCTCATTTCTAAGTATACAATGTGCTTCGGCTGTTTTTATGCGGAATAGATGGGGGGGGTTCTGCTTCATCTAGCTCAAGTCGAATTTCGACTCATACGCCGCCAAGTATAGTGCATTAGAACGGGATCCACGAGATAATGCAGATCTGAGAGTCCATAGACCGTTTCGTTCGAAGAAGCAAATCCGAGAGATACAGAGCTCCGAAGCCGCAAAGCACTAGTTAGGCGGAGGGGAAGGGCAGGCTTCACTCGCAGGAGCTTATAGAGCTCGCCTTCTAGAACTCGTCTAATATTTCTTCCAGGCAAAGATCAATCCGGTGTTTGTAGAGAGGCAATATTTGCTCAGTTCTGCAGCATATACCCAAATAGCTGGTCCACTGAGTCCAATCTCCAGGCCGCACCCAAGGCCTCTCAGCATCAAACGCCGGTATAGCTTTCTAGGCCTCGAAGACATGTTCGTTTCTGTTTGACCATGCTGACCTTTTACCCCATCTAGATCACTTTTAACGCGTATATTATGATGTTCTCAGACGGCTAGACATCTGCGACAGCAGAGGTGGCTAATTCACGGCAAAAAAAAAGCCAAGCTTCGATAACTCCTCGTGTTCATTCCCTAACACCAAACATATCACTCCAAGCTAATAGTCCAGTGAATGCCACTCTAGATCCCGCAAGGATGTGTGACTATGTCAGGGGTCACTATTCGCTAAACCTAACAAAGGTGTCAGCTCCATGCTTCTGGCGCAGAGCTCGCTTTGTTACACGATTATGCACTTACAGCCTAGGCTTATCAACAGTCGACTGCTCCGAAACTCGTCTGACATTGCCAAGCACATACCATTCCACTGCTTTACTCGGAGATTAATGTGAGACAAATAAGGGTCAGTTGCTAGGCTTTTCAAGGATTTACCTAGAGTGACGAGTCGAGCCTCCGGTATATGACGCTCAGGGACGCCTTGACAAGAAGACGCGAGATAACAGCACTTATCTTTGTTTTTCTATCAAAATGAATGATTCATTGTATTTTCAGAAACAGGAACTTCGCGACCTCATCATTAGCGAGCGGTATCATCGAGACACAAGAAAGTGGATGGAACTGCGCCAATGCTATCACCCAGATCCGTCGCAAACTCGAGTACCAGTCACTTAGTAATGATAAATTGAATAGCTTGCTGATACCCGCTTACCTCAATTTCAGGATTGACGATAATATCGACGCGTTCATCGCTGCGGCGAAGCAGCTTTCAGAATGGGGGGACAACCTCTGCATACCGTCTCGCCTAAAGTAATCCACATACACGAGGACAGAGCAGTAGTGCCGTGCATCATGACCCTGAGATTTATCGAAAATGACAAAGAGTACGATTTCATCTCACATGTCCGCCTGTTATATCGAGCTCAGAGGCTCGGCCCTGTGCCTTCTTGGAAAGTGCTCTCACTAGGCACAATTTATTTGCAGGATGCAGTAGTCCCTACTAGCCCATTTCCGCACCAAACTTTGGTCATCGATACTACTTTCCAGCGCCAAAGCTGTAAATATTTATGTTGGTTGCTTGAGCGAAGTGGATTTGAAATAATTGATGATCTACCTGGAACAGACCTTCCCCCTACAATTGATCGTGAGATGGCAAAGTTGTTCCAATGGCTAGATCGGTAGTAGGAGAGCTTTGCTTTGTATGTACTGCCTTAGTACTTCCAATTTAGTTTCAAAACAGTGGCGAGCCTTGGAATACAAAAGAGCAAAGTCCCTGAAAAGCATTGAGATGTTCAAATCCTTGCACAATAAGTCCGTTACGAGTCATATATGCCGTACTAAAGGCAATGTAGACAAGTTACTCTTCACGCCGTTCATCCGTACTTTTCCCAGCGGTGATAATGTCAAGCCTGAGTGCTTGGTGTTTGCTCAGGCACTTCCCTGTTACTTATTAGCAACAGAGAAAGAAGCCATATTCGAGTGCTCGAGATGAAGATTCACTGACCTATCTTCCCTCTTCACGACGCCAGGCTGCTGGCGATATCGGACCTGCTGGCGCGGGTAAGTTGTCCAGACATACACACCCTGCTACAACATTAGCAATTGAACAAAGGGCAAAGAGTGGTATTTATACCAGAAATGAGCTTATGAGCCAGGTAAGTCCTCCCAAAAAGCTGAAACTCAGGCTTGCGCGCCACTCTCCACATCCACGATCGCCGACGACAACAGTAGCGTCGACTTGTCCCGGAGTTATGGTATACCATAGCTCTGCCCAGTAGTAGCTCCAATCGTTCCAGAACCACTCAGAATTGCAGTCGCCATGAATTGTCCGCTATAGACGAGCGCAAGGTCGATCAGAAATACACTTCACAAAGAGTTGGAACGGTATATAGTTACATTAATCATTAAACCGAACGCAACATACCAACAAATAGAGATCACGAAGTCGAGCGGACAAGCGTAGAATGTCCACAATGCAGGATATATCATGACAGCTGAGAAGAAAACGCTGATGGCTCCGACCACGAGACTATATATTATGCGGCCGTCGCTATCACCATCGGCTTGGTCCACCAAGTACGTATAGTGAGCTAGGATCCCAAGTACAATAGCCGCGCAAACAAGCTCAAGCCCTCGGAGAATAGGGGAAATTATTTTGTAGACATGAATCATTGTGGAGAGTACTTTGGGCTCGGAGTACGGTTGTTCTATAAAAGAATAAACGGGTGAAAAGTTCAGGCCGGGATTCGGAATCAGTTAGCTACATATATATCGATGATCTGTTTCTCTATTCATGAGTGCTCTTAGTATATTGCTCTTGGTTTTAGGTTGCACGAACACGATGGACTTTGCTCTGCTCTCTTAATGTGAGATCGTCGTTGCCCAGAAGCTGACAACTTTGGACCGAGAGCTATTCCAGAAGCCACTTCCGCCGAAGCCCATGTTCTACAGCCATATATGGTGCTTAGAGAAATAAAAGGTGCTTTCTACCTTCAAAATATGTTACATAACGTACTACCTCTGTGCGTATGAGAACGAAGTATCTTCCTGTGAATATTCCAGTAATTTTAGCCGAGTGGTTAGGTTTTCGGATCTCATTTGACCATACGCACATTATATAACAATTCGAGTCCAGTTATTACCCCTGACACTGAGATCTAGTCCAGGGGATGCGAGGTTGAGATTTTTGAAGGCCTCAAATCAATTTCTGGCCACAATATATTTAAGAGAGCTGCAAAACATAGATGTGAACATGGCTATTTCAAGAGATCAAATAATCTCATGAAATGACTTCTCGAAGGCTCTGGTGCTTTGAGATCCAATCCCATCAACTCGTAGACCGCTATTTGTGCACTGCGTATATTATAATCCATGCTGAAAGTTGTGTCGTTGGGAATATCCACAAATTGGCCGACAAGTGCAATATTCTTGACATCACTGGGAATAATCGGTGGCCGATCACCAGGCCTGCGAGTCAGCAGAGAAGATGTTGCATAAGGCATAATACATGGAATTAAGGTAGTCGTTGGAAGGATGGCTTCAACTGGAAACCGGAGGTGTGCGAGAAGTTCAGCCATGATTTCCTCTCCACTACAGGCGTACATGGGCTTGGAAATGTAGTCCCCGTTCCGTTCTGGCGACATCCCATAGCCCCAAATAACCTGGATGCTTTGCGGTTGGCTTGGGAATACAGGTTGCTTTGGAACATTAATGGTCAGGTGCCAGGCGCAATCCGCAACGGTTGTGAAAGTCCCAGCGCCAGGCTCATTGTTCGTCAACTGAATGTAAAGGTCAATGAAGAACCGACTTCTCAAAGTGATTGTGAATGAGATCAGTTTGGATTCTGAGAGGCGAGAGTTGAAATTCGTCGGGTTCTCAAATCGCTGGCTTTCCATGGCAAGCTGGTTCCATAGCGCCCATGCATCGCCAATCTCACAATCAGCCACACGTAGCTCACTTGCAGGAGAGCGATTATAGGAGCCGAGAACGGAAGGGATTGACGAGGGGCCGAGACTTGCAATAATAACATCCGTGGGTCTCACAGTTATTGTCACACTCATCCCATGCTCGGTCATTAAGTTGATTCGTGAAGTAACAAGACCACTCTTGCTATGGTCTGCAAATAGAATTTCGATATTGCAGTATTTCCCAAACGCCACCCCAGATCCCTTCAAAAACTCAATTGTGGGGAGGAGAATGGAATCGCGAAACGTGTACTGCATTTGATCCATGATGTGCGGACCGTTCAAGTGCTCAATTCTGTCCAGGTATTTGGAAAGATGTCTTTGAAACTCTGCTGCACTATGTTGCGATTGTATGGCAGATCTAAACGGCCATTAGTTTGTGCTCATCAACAGTAGCCAAAGTTTACTGAGACGCATGCTCACGTTGTGGACCAGAGTATCCAGAACGTTGAGTCAAAAAATTCTGGATCGAAGCACTGCCGGATGCTTCGGTCCCCGAGACTGTCCTCATTCTGTAGAAGAAACGTAGCCAAATTGATTTGATATTTCAGACGCATATGCATCCTGCTTGCGTCCATCCTCGCAGGGCCAAACTGGGTTTTCTTGAGAAGCCGTGTCCATGTTTTTTGATTCGATGCCGCTCGTCTTCTACTTTCAGCAACTACCAACAACGTCTGCCCCAGCTCACCTGGGTGAGGGACAAGGTAGAGGAAGTGTTCCGTGCACGGTTCGTGGAAGAATGGCTGTAGCCCAGCGTGGATGGTGTAGCCACTCGTAGGATTGCCATAACCGGTGGTCTCGTGGCCAGAGTGAGAGTGCATCTCGATGATATGGACACGGTGTCCCGGAACGTTAGCTTCCTTAATCAAATGAACAACAGCCGCCAGTATAGCAGTTCCACCTCCTACCGGCCAGCATTCCACCGTCGTAGGGTTAGTTCGCTTCGCTGGATTGTCCCTTTGGCTCGACATATTGTGGGCACGGTAAGTTAAGGATATTTGAATAGCAGAACAATCTGCGACGAAGGATCAAGACTTTATTGGAGAAAAGTGGCTATTGGAAGGGGGAACTGAATAGCGCTCCCTCAGGATGCTAGGGAGCGATTGTCAGATGTTCTACCGTGTCGTGACACAACAGCCACAATTTGAGAATGAGAAGTTGCAGTTCAGCTCTTACAAGAGATTCTGTTTCTTCCCTACTCTCGGTGACCGAAATAAATCCTTTGGATGCAAGCTATGCCGTCTATGTCAATTCTTACACAGAGAGTAGTGTGCTTTGATAGATTGTCACGACGCAGGATGAGCTCGCTTTAAGGATTAAGGGGCAAGACCTGGTGCTCGTTCCTGCTGCTGTCTGTCTAATCAACTTTGAATCTGAGCTTCTAAGAGTCTTGTTCTCTACGGCAAACGTAAATGCCCCTATGCTAGACGATGACAGCTCTCATTGCCCTCATGTTGAATTTGCTACATCATGCCCTCGGTTACGCACCAGGATCCCTTTTCCCAAGAGCGTTACCAAGCTCTCACGATGGGTAAACTACAGCCAAAATAAGTTGAAAGGCTTCGAGACTCACTAACAGAAGTGCTAGTGCGCTCAGTTCATATGAAGTTACCTTACTCCAGCTGTGTCGTCCTAAGTGTCTTAAGGCGATGACGAATCTCTTCGGCCATATCAGTATCGATGACTTTGACGTCGAGTTGTTCACAAATCACGCCAAAGATGAGCTCTCCACCATAGAAATTGCATTTTTCTGGCGGTGGATACCGCGCACTATTGACTGGCGCTGGTGCTCTTGCAGTCTTTGGAATTCAGTAACTCGATCTTGGTGGGACGAGACGAAGCAGACAACTATTATCGGCAACTGATAGACGATGTCGGTGGTAAGGCTAATGAAGCATTTCATGTCTCCATAACAGATTACTGGTACAGTGCATTTTTATTCCCCTTTTACAACTCAAACAACCTAATTTAGGGCATCTGAACGGTGTCCTGGAGGCCGTGCACTCTCATATCAGTTGATCATCGCAAGCAACGGGCGTTCTGCATGTACATGGTCATCCATACAATGTATGCAAGGTGTTATTGACGGCGACCAGCCCATGCCTATAATCATTGCACTCGAGCGGGCACCAGGTGTGAGGTCATTTAATAAGTGTTTATCTGCTCTCCGAGCACAGGACCGACGGAATTCATGAATAACTCAGGCCTTAACGCATCGGTATTCGACATCGATCCATGGGAACTTGGCACATGGGGCCCGACTACGTACAGCTTTGTGCCCCTGGAATATCTGGGGTCGAACTTCACCGCAGGATAGCTGGTTGATAGTCAATGCACGGGCGGATATGACAACGAGAGCTTTTTGATGTGAATCTCATCCTCACGGTTCAATCAGGCTCTTCTTCAGCTGAACAACACCAAGATGAGAGACATTATCCAAGCTACGGTGACATCCCTTTAGGAGACTCTGAACGGGGCCCAGAGCGACATCACAGTTTTCAGGCCGAATCCATTCTTCAACTATAACAACATCACAAACGGTAACAGAAACAGCGGATCAGACACTCTTTTCCTAGTAGAAGGTGGCGAAGACTTGCAGAGCATTCCACTTCATCCGCTTCTGCAGGCCGCCCGCAACATAGACGTAATAGTGGCTATAGACGGCTCTGCTGACACCAAATTGGGATGGCCAAATGGAACAAGCTGGTTGGCTAAGTACCGAATGGAGGCTTCCCCCATGTACCAGATCAAACTCCGTTTGTCAACCTAGGGCTGAGCAGACGACCTACCTTGTTTGGATGTGATCCTTCAAACGTCACAGGTAATTGTGCTGTGTTTGTCATTGTGAACGGGATATTGTTTTCATTGACAGATTAAACTCTGTTTATGATTTCTACACGTATTATGCACATCTGTTTTCTGGATGTACTTTGGAACTAACCAGCATTTTGTGATATTGTTCCTGTCAAAATCGAGCCAGCTATAAAGGTGTGGTCCGGAAAGATCGAACTATGGAAACTGATCTTCCAACTGGAGTACGCTTGCACGTACACATGCTCTTACATTTCTTTTCTCTATTGCAGGATATATAAATATAAGCATTAGTGTTTAGATTGTCAGAATGTTCGACCCAATTTACTAGTATATTACATGATTGAATAATAATTGACAGTGGGAAAATCTCAGGATTGGCAGTTAAGGATTGAGGAAAGGATCAATTGCAGCATCTGTTCAAGGGCGGCACCTGGAAAAAGAACAAACGCTCGTACAGTAGACCGCAATACCTAAATGGCCTCCAGAAAGTGGGCAATTTCTCAGCCTGAGCTTTTTGATGTGAATCTGGAGAGCAAGTGCAGACAACCCACAGATCTTGATTTATATACAAGGTGGGGGACGGTTTATGTAAGTGCCTGCTATTCTTACAGAGTGGTTATAGTTGCCCTAATCTAATATTAGCGAGTTATAGCTACTCTTGGAAAAAATGGATTATATGGAAGAAAGCACTAAGAGTATTGAATACAGTCATGTCTAAGATAAATAAATCATTAAATAATAAAGAACTCGCAAATCGCAGAACAGACGGGATGAGTATGCGGAGCAGCAATATACGGCCGGCCGCTGTAATGTGGAATATAAATTAATACTCAATCCAGAACTTTCTGGTCCTCGAGTGATCCATCACCAAGTCTGTTGTGTTAATAGCCAGACGTTCGGTATAGGGGTCCGCCGGAGTGATGTAGTGGTAGACCTGTTGTCTGACAGAAAGCAACATAGTTATTGGACCCGCGAGAGTTGTGGCTTGCGCCTAAAGGCTGTAGCGGATCTGACCGTAAAACTTTATCTGATAGCATTGATAAGGATAACCTTGGATAACAATCTGTCGTTCGACATCGAAGCTTTCCTGGCGTAAAAAACGCAGTGCCACTCATTGACAGTGGTCTGACTGCATTTAACATTCGGATGGTGTGCAACTGTAGTTATGGATGATACTTTTGATGATTCATTAGGACTAGCTAGACGAACAATCAAAAATCGGGAAAACCGGTTGGCGCCCGTCCAGCCAGGCAGGCATGCTACCATTGTATAGAAAGCGAGGAGATGAATCATGATAAAAAGCATATGCGGGATTTTGAAGCTATCATGACTACTAGTCTATGCGATCCTGTCATGTGAGATTGATGACATGCTGCATAAGCTTTCTCTTTGTCAACGGTTCAGAGTCATGCAGAGTCAAGCAATAATCATTGGATCTGTTAACAGTCCTTCTTCAGAGGAGGCATCATGGTAACTGAGCTCACTCGCCCTCCCGTACATTGATGTTCCATTTCCACAATTTTCTACGTGCTTCAAAATCACTCTACCAATGACGAATAAAGGGTGTCATTAGCTTTCAACTCGCTTGGACGAGGAGTTTCTTCATCCAAGGTCTACAATGTCAGCAGAGTGGTTGTTTCTGAAAGCTATAAAGGAGAAGACACTGACCCCAGCAAGTTTTTAGGCTCACCCTGATTAAGAACTAGTTGCTCTTTAAGTATTCTTCCAGTGCTGGATTACCATTTAGACAACGTCAGATAACCCGAATCTCGAGCCTTCTCGTGTTCTTCCCATAACCATGACTATCAGAAACAGTATCTACTGTTTTCACCAGGGCGGTTCAGATAATAGCGAGCTCTGGTACAACACCTTCGATGGGTTCCGCTGGACTGGTGATGCTCGAGTCACCAAAACAAACATGACAGGAGCGCCATCCGTTGCCGTCTATAATGACAAAATCTACTGCTTCCACCAGGGCAGCGGAAATAGTGGCGAGCTCTGGTACAATGTGTTTGATGGCTCAAACTGGGAGGGCGATACACGGGTTCCTGAAACTGGTTTATCAGCAAGCCCGTGTACTGTTGTCTACGATAACAAGATCTATTGCTTTCACCAGGGTTACGGAAATAATGGCGAGCTCTGGTACAATGTGTTTGATGGCTCCAGATGGGCGGGTGATACACGTGTTCGTGATACTGGTATATCAGCAGGACCGTCCATTGCTGTCTATAACAGCAAAATCTACTGCTTTCACCAAGGAAGCGGAGATAGCGGCGAGCTCTGGTACAACACCTTCGATGGGTTCCGCTGGACTGGTGATACTCGAGTCACCAAAACAAACATGACAGGAGCGCCATCCGTTGCCGTCTATAATGACAAAATCTACTGCTTCCACCAGGGCAGCGGAAATAATGGCGAGCTCTGGTACAATGTGTTTGATGGTTCAAACTGGGAGGGCGATAAACTTGTTCCTGAGACTGGTATATCAGCGGGGCCGTCTGTGGCTGTCTATGACAACAAAATCTATTGCTTTCACCAGGGCCACGGAAATGACGGTGAGCTCTGGTACAATGTGTTTGATGGCTCTAATTGGGTAGGCGATACTCAGGTCTCCCATACTACCATGTCAGCGAGTCCGGCAGTTGTTATAGCCCACTTGCATTGAACCAGAGTTCATGGCGGCTTGTGAAGGTTTTTTCCCACCTTTAATTAGGTGGTTTTTCCCTTCACTTCAGTGCAAATGCAGAGCCAATGCTGTATTTATTGTGCATGCGTTAAGCTCCAATTACATAACGCTATGTATTTGAATTGCCCTAAATGACCTTTGGCTGAAGAAGATAGTTTATATTGACTTAAGCCTGGGAAACTATTAGGGGACTTATAAGCAAACCACTAAAGGAGAAGTGAGCCAACTTCTGAACTTAGTGTAATGCTGAGGTAGCAGACAGGACAGGTAAGTACTAAGAGCCTGAGATGCATGGGAGGGATGTCACCCTTTAAAAATATAGGTAAGTGTTATCAATACAACTCCAAAAGAAACTGAACTTTATGAATTCTTTTCCTCACGCAATTCCCTTTTTCATAGTTCATGTGAAGAGCTAGCCTTGTAAACTTCTACAGTGGGCCTAGAGCTTGTTTCAAACTTGAATCTAATCCACGCCTGCCCAGCAGATACAACCGAATGGCGGAATTGACCAGCAGTCTGCTTTATCTTCCACAACGCGTCATCCCTTAGCAAGTATACTCAATGACACCCAAGTAATATAGTGTGTTTGTTTATCCTGAAACACATCCATCCAACAGCACCATCAATTTTCAGCTTGCCATTCATCTATCCTCACTCCCAAGACAGTTTCGTGTAGTTAGGCTGCCCTCTATGTGAGCCATTAAGTAGGACTCATATTAGTGACTAGCATTGTAGCCCAAGATTTATCTCTTCTCCATTGGGATCCTCACATATGCACATGGGGGGTTATCAATAGTGAAGCTGGGGGCTAAAGTAAGGTAGTGCGGGAAAATAAAATAAAATCATTGTACAAGTACACATCATTGGGAGCAGATTTGCAAACTACGGCTTATAAGAAAATCTGCGGCTAGTACCACGATTTTTATCAATCATTAAAGCACCTAATCCATGGTCGTCACATCAAACACCATAGTAATTTGAAGTAGACAAGAGATATAAATGACTCAAGGCGCCCCAGGCAGAATACAACTGTCATGCGGGAGACACTCCCCTTGAAAAGTATCATAGAAGGCTATCGACCGAGTTTCCAGTTATAAGAATCCAAACGACCGCGCGGTTTGAAAGGAAATTGGACTTTGGCTGGTGCGTCGCTCTTACTGGACTCCCTTCGCATTCAACTACCGAACTTGGAGATGCCCCTTCTTGATGTGGTATAGGACATCGTCTTCAATTGTAAATAAACCAAATACGCTAAGCTTTACGCTAGTTCGACAAGCTCATTCGGCCGAGTTTAATACTATAGACTGATCGGCCTGATACCATTCTTCGGTTACGTCGGCTTGTTGGTCTAAGTTCCTGATGTATACTTCAAAGTGCAGAGTTGGAGAAGCTGTAATATCGACGTCATTGGAATATATTATGCTGCGGCCGTACTCAATGGCCTTATAGTTCTATTGTATTCTAACTCCCCACACTCAGCTTCAAACTTTCAGTCTACCAACTCAAACTCTATAATCATGGCCAGCAAGCCCAACCCTCTAACCTACTCAACTGAAACTTTCTCTGCGAGCCTGCACAACACCAAACCCCCCATTACCTTCGACCCATTGGCATGGGAATCTCTCACGAAAGAGCGCCTCTTGGCCGACAGTTTTGGCTACGTCTGGGGCTCGGCAGGAACTCGACAGACAGACGACAACAATCGCGCCGCGTTCAAGAAATGGAGCATTGTTCCCTCACGACTAGCCAAGGCTGATTTCACGAATCTGAAGACTACTTTGTTTGGAGACGAGTACGAGTATCCTCTCGCCCTGGCACCCGTGGGCGTGCAGACGATTTTCCATCGGGACGGTGAAACAGCGGCTGCAAAGGCTGCAGGGGAGGAGAGTGTCACGTATATATTGAGCACGGCGACGTCAACCAGCCTTGAGAATGTTGCTAAGGCGAATAAATGCGGGCCAAGGTGGTACCAGCTCTATTGGCCCAGCAATGAGCATCATGATATCACGACTAGTCTGCTGAAGAGAGCCAAGGAGAATGGATATAAGGTGCTTGTTGTCACGTTGGATACGTATATGCTTGGCTGGCGGCCTAGCGACCTCGACAACGGTTATAACCCCTTTCTACGCAATGATAACATCGGTGTGGAGATAGGGTTCTCGGATCCCGTTTTCCGCAAACGGTTCAGGGAGAAGCATGGAGCCGAGGTGGAGGAGGATGTTGAAAAGGCAGCACAGGAGTGGGCGCATACAATCTTCCTTGGCACAAGTCACGGGTGGGAGGATATCGGCTTTCCTAAGGAAGCACTGGGATAGGCCGATTGTACTGAAAGGGATTCAGACAGTCGCTGACGCAAAGAGGGCTGTTAAGGCTGGCGTGCACGGCATTGTGGTATCCAATCACGGCGGGAGGCAGCAGGATGGCGGAGTTGGGTCCCTTGAGGTTTTACCTGAGATTGTGGATGCTGTGGGCCAGAATATTGAAGTCTTATTCGATTCCGGTGTTATGTGTGGTGCTGATATTGTCAAGGCGCTTGCATTGGGAGCGAATATGGTGCTCATGGGGAGGCCGTATGTCTACGGGCTTGCCATCGGTGGACAGGAAGGAGTGAGGCATGTCATTAGGAGCCTTCTGGGCGATCTGCAGTTGACTCTACATCTTTCAGAGATCCCGGAAATTTCAAGTGAGAAGCTCAATCGGGATGTCTTGAGGCGGATTCTGTGAGTTTGCTTTGTCTGGATGAGAAAAGCATCTGATAGATCTATAATTTGTAATTAGACTTGTTGTCGCTACCTTGGAACCAAAGAGAGGGGCCAGTTGGACTGCGTATAAGCCGACGCTCGCTGTGTGGATTAAGTCAATCATCCTCCCATGTTGGGTGAGATATTACAGCTACCATCCCGAACAAGGACGTCAGTATCTCCAGCAATGTATCGGTCAAGAGCCAGAGAGTCTTTCGAAAACAGAGCGAGCCATACGGAGGCTGCAGCCAAGGGAGCAGTGCTGGCCTGCTCTCGCGAGACACGAGGAGGAACTTTAAAGGAGATGCGCTCGTCTGCTACGCAGTATTGACTATATGCACCCACATACCGACCTCTCCTGCAGGGGCCATAGCTCTCCATTGCGGTGGTCACGCCGAGCATTAGTGCTTACCTCCCCAGACCAATGCTGCCACAATGTCACCATTTGCGAGACGGGTGACGCCACTACTCAACTCTAGGACCTCGCCAACAAAGTCCCACCCGAGAACGGCGCCGTCATCGAACGCTTCGCCGTCAAAATATTGTACTGTACAGGCGTCAGAAGCAGGCAATAGTCATGAGAAAATCGAAGATACTATCAGTTGGATTCTGAGCCGCACGGGATACTTTAACGAGGACCTAATTCCCTACGGGCCAGGGGATATTGATGTTCTCTTTGGAGAGCTTGGGTGACTGGCCGATGGCCACGTGCACGATAAGCGCTGTGTTTGTGGGGGCCATTAAACGGGCAATGGGTTAGGTGAGCAATGAGTACCAGTGAGGAGCCAGGTAATCTGAGTAGAACAGACTGGCTGTTGGAGAACGGACGGGGAAGGGAGAGGGGTTGATGGCTTGATATGCAGCTATGGCAGCCAATTTGACAGTGATTAGGTAAAGCTGGAACCAGTCTGGACATGCAGGAGATGCTTCACTATGTCTACTCTACACCACAGGCATTTTATAGCTCGCTGCATTCGACTCTCCAACTCACCAGCCGACGAACCCCGATTTTTTGAAGTAGGAAACGAAAAAGACTCGCCATTAACAGTCCCGTTCAGATGGAGGTCGGAAGATTAATTGGATGCTAGGGCTCGTTGAAAAGAGGAATAGATTCATCATTAAGATAAACGTCTTCTATCTCAGCTTCGGAACCTTCAGCATGACTTCCCAGATCCTCATTCTTATCCTCGCCCTTGTCATCTGGCCAGCAGTGTTGTCATTGTATTCTGCGAATTCCTGCTCCTGAAGAGCTTTTGCCAACAAGCGGCCTGCAGCCAGTGCTCGCCCTCCGCTTCGGCGTGGTTCTGCTGGGATGCGACCCCGTTACAAGATCCAACTCTGCTCAATATGCAAAACGATACCTTGACCCTATCGAAGATATTGCCAAACCAGTTCTTGAACGGCTTTCATGTGCCCTTTCAAGTCGCGCAAAGGCTGACGGCACTTATGCTGAACAGTATGCCGTAGTTCCCGAACTCTGACCATCCATTTCCTGCCAAAAGATAGCTCTAGCCTGGGCGCAGAATTTCAAGAATAGCCTGGAAGATATTCACCCATAAATTTTGTCAAATCACATTGTCTGGGTTCAGTCGTGGATAGCTCGGAAACGCTCGAGTTGCACCTGATTGATTCGAGCATTTCAGACAGCCTATCAAAAAAATGCAGTACAGTCCATCATAACCTGCAGAACCACCTTGCGTCCCGCGCGGTACTGGCAGTATCAGCGAGACTGAGCCCGCAATGACATTTAGCCGACCTAGAATCGCCACGACTCCGCAGGAGCGACTGGATGCCTGGAGCTATTCATCACGAGATAAAAGCCCTGCTGTACTGATTACCGACATTGATGAGAGTCGATGATTCTTTTCTGAGGTGTCTGTCACCTGGAAACAGGATCTTTTCTTCGGTGCCGAGCTGGCTAACAAACGCCTGCTCCATGACCTGGCAGTCATGTTTATTGGAAACTACCGCTAGCTGTCAGCCATAACTATGTTTACTCCAAAGTACTCTACAATCTGGAATAGACTAATATTGAACTACGGTTCAAGGGATTTGATAATCGACAATGCCCATTGCCAAGAAGGGGCACCACTGTCGACAAGCGCACAGAGCTAGGGCCTATTTGGGAATAGCTTGTCTTGGCAATCACGTGTAAAGCCTGCTGTGAGCATTTTCATTGGATATAAGGGGACATCTAAGTCGCATGTTGAACATTGCTAAGCTTAGTTAGGTTAGAGCATGCAGACACCTCCCGTGCTAGGCTCATAGAACTCATTAGTATACCTGAGCACTTGCATATATGGCAGGAAGAGGAAAAGAGAGTTACTCTGTAACTTAGGTATAATACAGCTTAATATTGGGGTCCCCATGTTTTTACTGTATATATTATCCGTTGTAGTTTGCTATGGTTTGTCGTGGTTTGCTGTGGCTTGTTTTCATTTCAATGGGTGTATTTATATATCCACTACGTATCTCGTCTATGTTATGGGTTCCTCGTACGAGGTACCCTTTTTGTATATATGGCGGAATATAACTTAGAACAAGCATATTGCCCCCCCTACAGTCTATATATCAAGACGCTTAACTGCTCGAGCGTTCTCTTGCTGGGGCCGGTAGTGTCTATCTATAAAACAAGCTTTCGCCTCGAGAGAATAGCACACCCCTCATTCAATTGGTCCCAAACATGAGCTTCTAGACAAGCCTGGCGACTCAACCGTACAGCAGGCGCCGTGCGCTCGCGCATCTCACGTTCGTACTGATCGATAGCGGCCTTTTGGTCTCCCCCGGCATAGATAGTCGCGATGGCTTCGACCAGGTGAAAGATGTCGAGAAGGCCATGGTTTGCTGCTTCGCCGCGGTCTATTCCTGTCAGTCTTCACAGTCGCAAGCTAATTACAGGACCGCTGAATCATTGGATCACTGGTCCTGGAGAGAAAAAGGGAGAACATACACATGACCATGGCGTGTGCGGCGTCACCGGCCAGGGTGATTTTGCCATCTCTGTTATCCCATGGCAGGCACTCCCAATCGGCGAGACTGATCTCAAGTACCGGCGTCCCATCGGGGATCCGCTGGATGGTCTCGTACAGGAACGGAACAAACCCAGCCGCTCGCTTCTTCATGAGCGCGAGCCTCTCTTCGTCAGTCTTGGGCACTTCGTCGTCAGCCGTCTTCACCGGCCAGGAGAGGTTGATCTGAACGCGCCACAGTCCGTTGGCATTATTTGCCGGCGACTCCAAGATTGAGAACCAGAGGTAGACCCCCGTTTGGGGATGGCAGCCCTGGAAGAGCAAGGGATCCATGTCTCGCAATGGAGCAACCTCGTCTGCAGTCAGGTCGACTGCGACCCCGATGAATCGTACCGGAAGCTGGACGTTACGGTAGGCATCCGGTCGAAGAAGACGCCGCACTGTTGACCGGCTCCCTTCAATACCCACCACTAACTTCCCGGCGACATGCTCCTCCTCGTCACCGTCGCGGAATAAGAGCTGCGGTCGCCCATCCTCTGTAAAGGTCACTCCGTCTACCCGTTTGCCGAAATGCACATGCTCTTCAATTCCAGCCAGTAACGCCCTGCGCATTTTCTCTCGATTCACGCGCCACCTTTTCGAAGGTGGGATCTTGAATTTCGGCTCGCCGGTCGCCAGATTAATGAAGAGGAAATTGCCATTGTCGTTTCGAGCGACATCGGGGTCTACCTGGGCGTCTTGGATGCGCTGCAGGGTCTCGGAGGGGAGGAGGGTCTCGATATATTGCAATGCCCAGTGTAGGGTTATTGCCCACCCTTGACCACGGCTGTCCGGATGCGGGTCTCGCTCGTAGATCACGAATGGGATGTTTTTCTGTGATAGGTTAGTGTTCTAACATAATACTCCAGGGAGAGAGATCAAGTAATGATACCTGCTTGAGGGCTTGTCCGAGAGTCAGGCCGACAATACCAGCACCGACGATGAGGACTGGGTCCATCTTCTGGTGGCCGAAGTCGCAGAGTGGGAGGTTAGAGTGGGAGGAAGTAAGCAGAGGCGTTGCTGATATACGAATTCCTCGCGCTGCACCAATAGGACAGCCCGTGAGACCCTGGCTATATTTTTAGCTAGACCTAATCTAGCCTGTCACTATGCACCACTCACGGCTTGCCCGTCTGAACCCCGCTCTCGTCGAGCTGGAATGAAGGACAACAATCCAGCCAGTTGACCTTGCAGTCCGCCAGCTAAGCTGCTCCGTTTTCTATTCCTACGATGCTACCCCAGCGCCAGATATGGCCAGCGTCCATGAAATGAGAGCGGCTCGCCAGTGCGACAATTCAATACCGTGCCGCTGGTCCACCGTCGATGACCGCTCACCGTATCCGAGGATCCTGACTGATGGCGTTCTACCGGTCGATTCGACACTATGAGCAGAACGGGGCAAAGGATGGAGAGGGCTGGGAATTAAGCCAGGCGAAGGGTCATTCTTGCCACCAATAACGGCAACAGCGTCATCCAATTCGACAGGCCGTCCGGTAGCCGTTGTAGCAATTTCAAAGCTTGCGAAATTGCAGTTATGCGCGATGCGACAGTGATTAATGAAGCCGTTTAAAGCTGGGCACTGCAGGCCCTGATCCCTCTGTCTCGACCAGCAATAGTGGAGGTGCGTCTTTTCCTGGTCTTCCTGTAAAATGATAAAAATTCATGCTAACGTCGATACTGCTTAAAGAGGCTAGAACTTTTGGAACCGGGAGAATCAATCAACTTACCCACACACCCTCAGTGTCAAATGAGGCTGTATTTAACATCGCCTTCAGATCGACCTCAAATGCCCTTGTCCTTACGATCACGACTCGTACCATGAATTCAAACATATCTAGGTCATCCGGAAACGAAGGATCAATATTGCCTTAATAAGGGCCCAATTCGGTGGTTCAGGCGCACAATTATTGCGTTGGTTAACTGTCATTCTCCACAGACGATGCTGGTGTTATACTTTGGCTTCTCGCGCTCCAGAAACGTGAGTTCCTGAATCCGACGAAGATTGCCGACGCATTAGATGAGTGCAATGCCGATTGATGCCAAGTTATCGAGCCTACAGTAGTTGAAACGCTCTTCATTGATGATCTCATGCTACGAGGTACGGCGCACTCGCCCAGCCCATCATGCGGTAAATGGAGGAATCGCCAGTGCTGAAGTGGCAGAGCTCAGGTATTTTCATGTGTTAGACTGGGACCTCGAAAGATTTCGACGTTAAGCTGAAGTAAGTGGAGATGTACTGGAGGGATCTCGTCTCAGCACCTGATATTCGGATCTCTCAAAATCGTCGTTCATATGAAACGATTGTGATCCACCCAATGGCAGACTCGATGGAAGCGAAGGGTATGTAATACAGTTATTGGTGAGTGCAGAATGAGGTTGTCCGGACGAGGTTTCCAGGCCTTGTGGATGGCTAAAAGCATGTTCCTTGCCTTTCACCTCTTGATATTGAAGGGCATGTTGGTCCGCGCATTGAGTTGAGTTTTGAGGTGTAGCCAAACCATGGATAAGGAAGAAGAGAATGGCGATTATTCTACTAGGTCGGTGGTCGGGGCAGTCAGGAGTAGTCGACATATCTGTATGTCCCGAACACTAATAATTGCAGTCCAGCAAACCAGATTTTCCGGGACTCAGCGTAGTTATCTTACATCCACTTTTTAATGCGAGATAACAGCGGAGCTTGTCTCTCAGGAGCTTCAATCAAAACACACACATCCAGCAGAGCAACACCCCTGAACAGCTGCGCCCGGCGTCCTCTGGTAAGATGACTATACTTACATAAAAGAGGTAACTTGTGTATTGAAGAGGGTTCCAGTTCAACACACTCGTCATAGCATTACAATTATAGAAATCGTCAGCTGCTTCAGCGTCTAATCACCTAACGAGTTGACTGAGTCAAGACAAGACGCATGGATTTCTCATCTTCACCGCAGCAATCCCTACAACACCCCCAAACCGGATTCAGGGATGATACTCGCAGCGATGGATGCAGGATGATGTCAACATGACGATACCCGATTCCTTGTTGATATTGCTCTCGACAGATGGCAGCCAATAAGAACGGTATATGATAATCAACCATATCAACACTGGATAAATGAGACACATATCGCTCCGCTGAAGCAGGTAGAGATCCCAGGACACCAGAATCTGTCGCGCAGGGATGTCATCGCGTCCGCAGAGGTGGCCCCTAGTTTGATTCGCCATCGAGACTCGGCAGCAGTATGGGAGGGTAGCGGGGTAGCCGCGGCCTAGCACTTTACTAGGAGTCACAAGAGAGCTCCTCGCGAAAGAGGACCTGAATGTGCCAAATAGGATCGACGGAGAAGGCCGACGACTGAGATGGTGCGCGGGCAGGTCGTGGATATGCGTCCGGCAGGGGGATTGGCTAGCTCCAATATGTTGTCTGGCGACTGTAACCGCCCAGCCTACTTGGACATACTTGGACAAGCATGACTGGAGAATCATGATACAGTCACACTTATCAGACCTAGCGAAGATGAGTTCGTGCTTCAGAGCCCATACACCCTGAGCAACGGCCATGTCTCTCACGTGTCAAGGTCCAAGTCATTGTCCATGACCATCAGCAGCACCTTGACCAGTAGATATCATTCATCCGTAATGCTAATGTCGTCATCCGTACTGCTCGCTCTGCCGAATATCAAGGCCGTAAGGAACATCCTCTGCCAAAGCCACTAGTGAATGGCCAAGTTGCTGCTGCGGTATGCAGCGGCAGGTCCCCATCTGAGGTTCTGGTCCAACAGTCTCGTCGGAACTCCCGCTAAAAGAGTAGCAGGTTCGCCATGCTTGCAGATTCGTCCAGCTCAGTCCGTTTCTGATATCGAGCTACTAGAACCAAGTTCGAATTGCGAACGGAATACATGGTTGATGAGACAATCGACCTGTTCGCAGTTGGCAAGATGCGAAACTGGCAACGTCAAGAGAGGTGGCCGGCGTTGAGACCGCTGACGATAGAATCGAGATCGTCGAGCAAATCCAACAATTCCAACAAATTCTTGAAAAGTCTGTTGAATAGTCCCCGGTATGAGAAACAGTGGAATCGGGTTCGGATTCGTTATTGCCCTTGAGCCGGTGTCATTGACTCAAATTTCGTGACAAAGGCTGTAATGCCGGCCAGCTCTTGTCATTTTCCTGTATCTATCGCTGGGTGCTGGGAATGTATCTGTCCATGACAGCACAGAGCACGGCCCCAGAGCTGGCTAGACGCGTCTTTAATGACTTCCCCATGGCTCCCCCAAGGCTCCCCCAAGGCTTCCCCCATGGATAGCAGGAGTGGGTTTCTAGCATTCGGCCGAGGGCAACATATCGGCCTGCACTAATTCCTTTATCATGGTGAGGTAAAAGCAATCGACGGAGGATTTTCGCGACCGCGATCACTGGTTTACCGCTATTTATCATCGTGTGATAATATGTTTATTTTCTATCATCATCATCATCATTATCTTCTTCTTCTTCTAGTTTTTCTCCTCAGCTTGTGCTAGGGCCGGAAAAGGCCATCGAATTCGCATAGATAGATCTTTCAGCCCATTGATATGGCCTGGTCACGCTGGGTAAGCATCTAGCTCCCAATACCCACGTAGGGGACTCTTCGACACACTCAAGAGGGCTCAGCAGGGTTCTGTCATATGGTTCCTAGTTGCTGGTTGCTGGTCACTGCGCAATTGTCAGCAATATGCTACGCCTTCTCCAATCAAAGCACAGAATAGCCACCACGCGCACAGACGGTCTGGAAATATATGAGACGTGGACTGGATGATGGAGCCGGCCGACTGGAGGGATATCCTTGTCCATTCTGGAGGCGGAGCCGTGATCAGAGGGAGATACTTGGAACGCGGATGATCACTCAGCAGAGCGATCCATGGTAGGGGCGTTGATCACGGCCATGGCCGACAGGTCGGCTGAGGCATGGTATACCTGTCAGCGGTGGTGAATATATATGTATTTACCTATATTTCTTTTTCCTTTTCCCTTTTTCTTCTATGTATTTGTCATTTTTCTTTTAGATTTTTTCTTCCCGCCATTTTTCTATTCGCAGAGACTAGAGGCCATTGGCTTGAATCTTTAAGAACGCATGGGACTAGATATGGAGCAAAACCAGGGTTGGTTCTTAAAATTGAATAGGCATGCTGGTGGCTGAGCTGGCTGAGCTGGCCCTGGCTGAGCCGATCCACTGCGGTGATACGATCTGACCTTCCTCAGTTCGAATGATAACCTCATCCTCTTGAGTCTCTGTACACTCGGTGCGCCTGAGGGGGCATCAATTCGGTGGGCCCCCGCTTGGCGCGATTCTGCCCTCGGAATTGAAATCCTGCAGCCGAGACTCGTCACCCAAGGTCGCCGCCGGAGCCACTCGATCGCCCTTCATGAATCTGGATCGCTCGCGGCCGTTTCCACGGCACGGGCCCTCCCCACAATATGATGAAATGACTACCCACGTACCAAGGCGAAAGAGAGATGTAACCTTGACAGCTCCAAAATCTTTGCAATGACCGCGGCCCTTGTCAGCCAGCCAGTGAGTCAGTGCGTAAGTATAATCCAGGAACCTATAAATGGATCGAGTGTTTCAATATGTAATATTACCGCTTAGACGGCTTGCATTCAACCACTCTCCTGCACCTCTACGCACTCCCGTGGGCTCGTCTTTAGTAACTCGTGGCACAAGTACTCCGTATTAAAAGGGAAAACAAAAGCAAAAAAGAAAAAAAAAATAGAAAAAAAAATAGAAAAATAGCTTCTGGTTACCGCCCTCCGCTGGCAATTCGTACTGTTTCTTATTGGAGAGATGGAGAGGATATCAGGGGATCTATCGTAGTCTATTATAGAGGAACTGCCGAGTGTCGAGCTCAACGCGGTTGGCTAGCTGATCGACGACGCCCCTTGCTCTATCTACGGAGGAAGAGCGAATCAGCCGAACAGAGGCGGCTGCTGGACGGTGCTGGCGGTCTTGGCTGTCCTGTGGCTACTGGCCATGTCCACTGTCCACCCGATGAGGGGACCCAGTCCGTGCAGATCAGACTGCAGAAGCAGCATCAGAGATTTGGAAGCACCCGGTGGCCTGGGTCGGCCAAGGGCGAATGGGTAGCGCGGATGGGCAAGGGAGACCGGGTTCGTCAGCACAGGATCGAGAAGCTCGCTTCCAGGAACCTGACGGGGCTGCTTGTCCAGCGGGTGGAGCGCCCAAGCGAAGGCCGGGGCGAGCAGGAGCGATGGCAGGAGAAGGCCAGGGAATCGTAGCCGGGCCAACCAGAGTCGCACAGCCGATCGTGTGAGGAGCCTGCGAGGCCCAGTACGGAAGGCGGTGCCGCCAATCGGGACTTAGTCCCGGCCGGGAGCCCGCCAGCTTTGCTCAGCCATTTTTCACCCGCGCTCTTCGGTCAACGGCGCTGTCCATCTCCATCGACGCTTCTGCTGCGTGAGAGATGGGTCACTCCTTCCTCAACTGGGACGCCCGTCTCCTGCTCTTCTATTCTTTCGGCTTCCTCGTCCCCCCGCGTTCGTCGTGTCATGCGATCGAATAAGCGCCCTCGCCCCGCCGGCAATAATGCTGTCTTCCGCCTTGTCTCCTTCCCTGACCCTGCCCCTCCCGCGATGTCTGAGCAGCGAACAGAGCCGTCGGCGGCGCCAGCGCCGTCGCCGGCTCCGTCTGCGAGGATGGCCTCCGACCCAGTGCTGCCCTTGACCCCGTCGGAACCCTCGACTCTGGGCTCCAAGATCCCGATCCCCGGCGTTTCCCAGCTTCGAGTGTATGGCAATCGACGGGTCAAGAGGGCCTGCATCGAGTGTCGCAAGCAAAAGACGAAATGTAACGGGCAGACCCCGTGTAGTCGCTGTATCGGTCTTGGCATGGATTGCGTTTATATAGATGGGAAACGGGAAGTGACGGAAAAACGGCTCCAGGATCTGGAGAGGCAGGTGCAGGCTTACGACCGGCTGCTGCAGGAGATCCAGCCGCGCGTCGATAGCCAGGATCGGGATTTGATCTTGAGAACCCGAGCTCAGGTATGCGGTAAAAGAGCAATTTTCTTCTGATCGTTGGGGTCGGTTGCGGCGGGCAGAGACCGGCTAATCAGGAACAGTTTTCCAGTATAGATCAGGATCCGACGCATGCCGACCCTTCGTCCCACAGCTCGACACATACCCCTTCGTTTGGGATTGAATATATCCAGGAGGATTTCCACAAGGACAAGGGGTTACAGGCGATTGGGTTCATGGGTGGCCCCTCGGAGATGTCGTGGATCAACGAGCTGTACCAGGTCCTCGAGAAGGACACCCCTTTCTTAGACTCTGAGGCGTCGAACAAATCGCAGTCCCTTACATCGGTCTGCTACTTCCTCGATGACGAAGATCTCAGTTTGGAGCCGAACATCGACCCGTACGGACGGCCGCCGCGTCACATCGCCGACCAGCTGCTCGACTGCTACTTCTTCACCGTCCATCCATCCTTTCCGATTATCGCGAAAATCCCGTTTATGCAGCAGTATGAAATGTATTACACACGGACAGATATTCAGCCGACGAAACGGTGGCTGACCATCCTGAATTTGGTCTTTGCGCTGGCGTCCAAATTTGCGCAACTCGTCTCAAAGCCGTGGGTTGCAGAAGCGGACTCGCCGATGGCCTGTTTCACCCGAGCGCGCAAGCTCAGCTATTCGGAGAGCCAGTTGCTGGAACATCCCAATCTGCAACAGGTCCAGGTTGAAGGGCTGACCGCGTTTTTTTTAATGGCCATCGGGCATATCAATCGCTCCTGGAGAGCTTGTGGCGTTTCCGTCCGATCAGCCATCGCCCTTGGGGTCAACTTGCGCAGCGAGAGTAAAGAGACATCAACACTCTCAAAGGAGATCAGGTACCGAGTGTGGTGGTCGATTTACACGCTTGAGAACACGCTATCGATCATGACTGGTCGACCGACGAGTGCACCGGACAAGTACAGCACGACGCCACTGCCGATTCCCTTTGATGAGGAGCAGTTCCGAGAACCGCTAGCCGCGCGACTGCTAACGGACTTTCGCATGCGGACTGATTATACGCAGGCGCTGACCTCCCAGAGGCGGGGGAGTATCGCCGTCTGGGATCCACCGAGAATGGGTCATACTGGTTTTGGGCAGGAACCGCGGCCGTGTCCGACGGATATACCCCCAAGCAACTCTTTCTATTTTTTCTACTTTGTAGATATCACCATCATCATGCGGCGGGCCATCGACTCGCTCTACAGTCCCGGGTTTGCACGCCGGCCGTGGCTGACCATCAGCGCCTCCATTATGGATTTGGTACAAGAGACCGACGAGTGGCTGAGCCGGGTCCCTGCCGTGTTCCAATGGAGGGGCAGTCTTCTCTCACCTCATTTTGAGCGTCAAAGATGGAGTTTGGCCTTTCGATTCTACAGTTTACGCATTGCTCTCAGTCGACCCTCACTGTGTCGCTCAGAACGGCAGCGGTCCCCCAACGAAGCGTCGGCGCTCAGTCAGCAACGGATAGCGCGGATATGCATCGACTCAGCATGCGAGCTGCTGGATATGCTGCCGGACAAGCCGGATGCGCTTTGGCTCATTCAAGTGTCGCCCTGGTGGTGCGTGCTGCACTATCTTATGCAGTCAATCACCGTGCTGCTCATTGAAATGGATTTTTGTGTTCGGTTTCATGCCGACGGAGCATCCCATATCACCTTGCACCTGGAGAAAGGACTCGACTGGCTGCATAGCTTGGGTACAATTAGCGTTCCCTCCAGGCGGGCGTGGGAAGTCTGCAACAGCATCTACAATCGTCTCTTCTTCGGTCCGGGCCCCCGAGCGTCCATGCTACCAGATCTCCGCGTTTTCTCGCCTGAACATGATTCACGTAGCTCCACTATGACTTCCCCGACGACTCTGTCTCCAGCATTTAAAGCTACCGAGTTCAATGAGGGAACGGCCTTTAGCGAACCGTTCCGGAAACTTCCGCATATCATGACGGTTCATCCTTCCATTCAGACGCCCTACGATGACATTTCGCTCTACAAGAACACAAGTTAAGCTGATTTGAACAAGTCATCGCTCATTCTATTCAATATGCCTGGCAGCAACATATGCACCAGACCACCGGCGGCCGAAAGCCCAAACACTCATAATTGCGTATGCGGCGCTTATAAATGGGAGAGTGGAGGTTTAAGTCACCTTGACACCCCCAAGAAAGCCATCTCCGCCCAACCCGAATCCCTGGGACCAGCCCCCTGGGGACTTTCTCGCCTCGGCGATCTTCCAGAACAGCGAACCCTATCAGGATACCCAATTAGTGTTACGTCAGGATAGTACCTAGTAAGCATAGAACTAACATCATATACACCAAGTAAATCGTCCTTGTAAACTTTTCCGTCCTTCTGGATAAGCAGCCACGTTGTGACCCATTCGAAGAAAGCGGCCCCCCACTGCAATAGACACGTTAGCATCTCCTAGCCTCGTCAATAACGGACGAAGGATGACGAACTCCAAACGGATCTGCCGCACACCGATTCCCGTGCATCATTTTGAACAGTTCCCCAATCGTCAGCGCTCCGTCCTGATCCCCATCGTACTTGGCGAACATATCCTCGAAATGCTGCGGGACAAAGCAGCCCTCCGCATCAAAACTACCAGAATCGGATCCATGTTTCGCCTTGTAGATGCTATCCACGTACACCCTGAAACGGGAATCTGGGAGAAACGAGTGCGCGAGCCGTGTGGGATATGAGAAATTCAGGTTAATAACCAACATGGCGAGGAAGGAGAAGAGGATATTGAAACCCAAGTCCCGGAAGCCCCGGTACGTATCATATGGGTAGATCTGGCCGTCGCGGTCGCGGTCCCAGAAGAGGATATGTTGTTGCATGGGCGTCTGCTGCTGTTTAGTCTCCGTCTAGTGAAGGGAGAAGGAGGGGCATGAGAGCACGTACGAACTCGTGAAAGGCCTTCATAGAGGTGTCAGAGGTGGCGCCGTCGACAACATTGCACCGCGCAATGCCGGACTTATTGATTGAGACGTTTATTGCTGGGAGGCGCTTGTATGTCACTGCGCAGTGCTTAGACACGATGGGAATGTCGGCAGTGTCTTTTTCTTGTTCTCCTCGTTTGTTACTTTCCTTGGTGTCCTCAGTGTTTTTGTTGGTCTCTTCTTTGGCGGGTTGGGGACTGGAATTGGAGTTTGATTGCGAGGTATTAGGGCTGCTATCCATGATAGAATCGGACTGCGAAGACGACGGTGAAGCTGTGTTTGAGCTGTCGGTTTGCTTATCACCATCACCACCACCGCCTACTAGGGCCTCCTTGAAAGACTTTGCCTCCGGTGCCTTTGCCTCCGGCTCCACTGGCTCAGGCACATTCGAGTTATTGGGCTTCGATTCGGGAGCCTTAGGCTCCAATGGTTTTGATTCCGAAGCCAATGGCTTGACAGCCTTGGGCGGTGCGATGGTAATATGGGGACCGGCAGGTTGGGATGAGGGCATGTTGGTAATAATGACCGGATTCTGGTTCCGTCCTGTGTTGGCTCTTGACAATTCCGGCGAGTGCAGGCTGTAGGGGATATATACCCTGCCTGGGCCAGCCATCATGAGTGACTTGATTTGGAAAGTCACTCTCAGGTCGGTGGGGGCCAACTAGGCCCGTCAGCTACGCGATAATGACGATGATGTAAATACAGGGAGGGAGATAAATATGTGAAGATTAGATCGGCATGTGAAGGGACAGCCAGATGAGGCTTCGCCAGAAATCGTATGAGATCAAGAATAGAAACAGGTTAATCTCGATTGGAGAATGAAATGTCCTACATTGCGATGATGTCATGGCCCATGGCATACATCATCGTGCCCTAATCTAGCCAGGCTCCACGACCACCAACATCCCCATCATAGACCCCGGCCCATACCCAGGGACAAGAGAGCCTATCGTAACTCAAATAATCTTAGTTCAGTACATGTTTCCCTCAGCCAATCATCAGAACTCGTCGCTGCTGAGGATCGTTATCGTCGGAGTTCTTCTCCCCCAGTAGCATGGCGTCCAAGACATCGCAGGTAGATCTCCTGATCATTGGCGCCGGGCCAGCAGGGCTCATGGCGACCTGCTGGGCGAGTCAATATGAGATGTCGACGCGGATTATCGATGCCAAGGAGCACCGGACAGAGACCGGCCATGCTGACGGTGTCCACAGCCGGACCTTGGAGATCCTGGATAGTTTCGGGATCGTGGATCCGATTATGCGGCGGGGAGTCCATGAGGTTGAGATGAGCTATTGGGTGAGTGTCAACGGCAGAGTAGCTGTAGCTTACTAAATGGAGGGAGGACAGGGCGTCAACAAGGAGACATCAAGGCTCGAATGCCAACAGCGCGCGCGCTCCCAGCCAAAGGGATTATCACTATTTGGACAGATGCTGCTAAACCAGGGCGAGCTGGAGAAGATCTTGATTGATTATATCGGGTCAAAAGGGCGCGTCAAGATCGAGAGACAGAGGCGGGCGGATAAGATATACTTCACTGACCACGAGAGCCATCCAGTAACTGTGGAAAGTACGCAAGTACTCGATCCCGACACAGATAAAACTGATACAACAGGAAATGCCCAAGTCACAGAGCTGATCCAAGCGCGGTATGTCATCGGCTGCGACGGCGCCCGGAGTCTAGTCCGAGAACAGCTCAACGTGCCGCTGGAGGCCAAATCGACCGATTCCATGTGGGGGGTTATTGACATCGTGCCAATTACTGACTTTCGTATGCTTGCAATGTGTAATGAGAGGTGCTAGTCTGACGTTTGGCAGCTGATATCCGGCAGTCCTGCGCCATCCACTCTGATCGGTACGGGAGTGTCATGACGGCTCCGAGGGAAGATCGGCTGGTTCGGTTCTATATCCAACTCAAAGGGGAGGGTGATCTGGATAAGGAGGCCATGGAGAAGACGGAAAAATCGCCCGATGCTTTGATCCAAATGGCGCAGAGGATAATGAAGCCATACAGCTTGACCTACAAGTACTGTAACTGGTCGTCGATATACCCTGTATACAATCATGCTGGCCCCTGGGAAGGATAGACGCTGACGTTATGAAGATCAAACAAGGTCTCGTCAAGCAGTATCGCGTCAACAATCGGTAGGGGTTATGGCTCATCGCTGTTTGCGACTGTGCTAATTTCTCCAGTGTCTTCCTAGCCGGTGATGCAGCGCACACCCATTCGCCAAAGGCCGGTCAGGGGATGAACGTTTCCATCCAAGACACGTACAACCTGGTATGGAAGTTGGGATCCGTGATCACCGGAGTCTTGAGCCCCAAAATCCTCGAGACGTATGAACTCGAACGCCATCCGGTTGCGGAGAAGTTAATGAATATGGATTCTAAGCTGGTCCAAACTTACGAGCAAACCAACGCGCCTATCAGCGAGGTTAGCAAAGTACGCAGGGAATTCTCAGGGTTCATGTCTGGAGTCGAGGTAACTTACGGGCCGAATGTCCTAATCGCGTCAGAGGAGCTCGGCGAGAAGTCACAGCGTGCGAGCAATGTAACAATTGGGAGAAGGTTGGGGACGGTTCCCCTGTTCAATCAAGCAGATGCATCTACGACACAGCTCGCAAGAGCCCTGCCGAGTTCCGGTGCATGGAGACTGCTAGTTTTCCCTGGAGACTTACGACAGAAAGAGAATGTTGAAAGGCTGGACACATTTGCAGATGATTTCCAGAGTCATGCACAATGCGGCAGCTCCCGCAAAGGACTGGCAGCGGTCATTCAGCAGATGGCGATTGAGCTGATTCTGATTCATAAGAGCCCAAGGACGTCGGTGCGCCTGTTGGACTTGCCTGAGCTCTTCCATCCATTCGATGATAAGCTGGGATGGGACTATGGCAAGGTTTTTGTCGACGATGAAGGGAGCGCATACGCAGAATATGGGATTGATGAACAAAATGGATGTGCTGTTCTTTGCCGTCCAGACCAGCATGTTGCCTGGGTTGGGGGATTGGATGAGGTGTCTAGCCTGGGTGCGTATTTCTCAGCATTATCTACATAGACTTGTAGACAAGACGATATTAATTCTTATACATGTGTTAATATGGTTATCTTATCCAAGCTAAGCCGGATTGGCGTACGGAGGCATTTGTTTGGCCTTTGAAGTTGCTTCTCGTGCCCTTTTAAGAGACCTCTAAGACCATAGGCGGCTAGATCTGAGGCTTCCCTGTAGCTTACGCCGTTGCTTACACTTCATAGTTCTTTTTGCAGGGGGCACGTATGCTTGAGAAAACTTGGGCATCCGTGTCCTCGTCACACAGGCTCAAGGCATTGCCAGCCGTTGTGGCAATTGGCGACGACCGTGTGCACGAGGAAATCTTCTGCCCAGAATTGAACCATGAGCTTCCGTGGAAAAAAGCTATCTAGAAGCCTGTCATTTTCCTGGCAAAAATGTGAGGCACGGGCGACCAAGATTGACAGCGTAGGAGAGGCGGACTAAGGGTCCAACCGAGGGCTTAACGTCGCTGTTCAATGCAGTATGGCTGCTGCTGCTGCTGCTGCACTAATAGCGAACTATTCATGTTGGAGCAAATAAACTCACCTGAGGAGCTGGGCTCCGGAATGCAATGGCGAGTTCTGCGCTAGGAAATATCCTCACTACGTGGATTGGCCCAGACTCCCTTTGCTTGGACGCCATGGGATCAACATACATACCTCTCTCAGATTACAAATGACCTCCAGACCAGATAAGAAACGTGATTGAAGTAGTTACCTGTGCACTCTCCCATTAACGACACACAGAGTAGTGGTGATGTCTACAAGAGATGCTTGATCCGGTCAATGGAAGCAGCTTCCATTAGCGGTAAAACAAATCATATAGATTGCAGGGCAAAGAAGGCCTTCCGTCGAATCAGATATAAACCAAATAATGGATACAGCCTCACCATCTGATAACTACAACCGTAGCGGATTGCCACTATCGGTCCACAGGGCTGAATGTGGATGAAGTGACCTGAATATATGCGCAGAGACAGTACTCAAGTCCTTGGAATGAGAGATCGGCAGGAAACAGCCGGATTGATGGGTAGAGGAGATTCCGTACGTACTAAGTGACACTATATAACAACGGCGACTGCCAAAGGCCTCTCACGATGATTTGAAGACAGTGCTAACATTCTCAACCTCTCCAAAATCAGCTACACCGAAAAGTTTCTCCGGCAAGGGAGGCGGAGTCTTGAAATGAGGCTTGATGCGCTTCGATGACTCCAAGAACCGCGCACGCAGCTCGTCCCACGATGTACCAGTAGGTAGGTCAACGAGTTTGAAATCCTTCTTCTTCCATTCCCCGTCCACGAAGACATGCTCTATATCGCCGGAGCTGGCGTGCAGTACCACCGCTGCGATGGGGTCGCTCCACCCTAGCATACTCGGGCTATCACCGTTGAAGACGACAATGTCTGCCTTCGCCCCAACAGTAATGACGCCGATATCGTCTCTGCGTAGGGCACGGCCCCCCTGCCTTGTGCCAAGCAGGAAAGCCTGCTCCACGGCCATCGGGTTCGCCTTTGGTATAAGGCCAGCTGTGAGAGTCTTGGTATAGTTCCGGAACCGCACCAGCTGCATCCAAAGCCGTGCCTGGCCGATAATGTCGCCGGAGAAATTCCAGTTCGTGTCAACGCCCAGGGATGCCTGGTCGGAGACCTCGTGGCCGGTCTCCTGGCCCTGCCCGTACAGGCATTCGGACTCAGGCGTGATGGAGATAAAGACGTTATGCTTGCGCAGGAGCTTCTTGTCTGACTCGGTAAGAAAGGAGGCATGGGAAAAGATGATCGGGAGATTGGCCTCATGGACATTATTGTCAGCGCAGACTGTGGTAGGAGATGTATTCATTCGAGGCCATGGCCCACCCAAATGGTGAATAGTGAGGGCTTGCAAGTTTAACTTCCTGCTTCCGTTAGCATCACTCCCAAGCATAACGATTAAGAACGTACTCCTTCTTCTCCCGAATCAGGTCGGCTGCCTTTCCATCGCCGTTCATAACTGCCCATCCCAGCCCGTCTAGGGCTAGACCAGGCAGGACGCGGGGACTGCTTTTATCTCTGACGAGAGCGTCGTAGGCTTCCCACTGTTCGTCACTGGAAAATCCCTCCTTATGCCGAACGTCATAGCACCACCACACCCTGGCCCCGCTGTCGATAGCCGCCTGATAGCCCGATTCCATCACGGGCTTGGACCAGTTGCTGTGCGCATGCTCAACGAAAGATGTAACACCCGCATTCAGACCTTCAACATACCCCTCCACGGAGCTTACATAGATGTCGTCTGGTGTAAACGCAGCCTGCGTAATCTCCGACATGTGGCTGACCCAGCCGAAGTACTCTGAGAGGGTCGTATCAGGCCCCATGGAGCGGTAGACGGTTTCCCAAACATGGACATGGGTGTTGACGAACCCCGGGGAGACAATCTTTCCCGAGACATCGATGACCTCGGTCCCTGGCGGAGCAGAGAGATCGTCGCTGTTCTCCTCTATGGCGGCAATGCGGTCATCGATGATCAAGATCGAGGCACGCTGAAGTACCTTGATCGACTGCGTGGACGCGTTATAGGACAGCACCGTGCCGTCTTTGAGGATCTTGGGAGCCATGATGCCGAGGGCTAAGAGGTCTGTGATAATTCTTGGTGGTATGATGGAACTCCCCGCAACCTGCAAGAGTAAACTAGGGCAATCAATGAGCTAATCCTAATGAGGAAAGGTACTTTTGCTCTAGAATCAGGGTTCGGATTGCACGGAACTGATCTCTATTCTTTGTCCGGGCGAATGTCTACTTTATACTTCTAAAGAGCCCTTGAATCAACCTTAGAATCCGGATATAACAGCTCGGCCCCGAAATTCCACACCAAAATGCCCGACTGGGGGCCTGAAGGGTCAAGAACGATTAGTAATTGATTAAATCCAGACTCTCATCAAACTGGCAGCCTTATCCGACTCGCTGGTTGGGAGTGTGGGCAACGGACTTTGCGACGGACTTTGGAACTGAAGTCCACAAAGATCTGAATGTATCATAAAAATTCATCATAAGGGGATGAGAATTTGTGGCCCTACAGGCACAGTTGGTCTGTCCCAGGAGATGGTGTATAATGGAGAGGATATAGTACGGATTATATTCAGCTCTAGTTCAGAGGTCCCGATAGCCGTGAGACTAGAAACATGGCTTCAGCATTTTCGGCAGGACGTGGATAAACACTAGATCCTAAGCCCTCGCCGACGGAAAGATCTTTCCGCGGCCTAGCTCAAGCAGAGGTGAGAACTGGCCTGAGCTGTTCTCCCTCGCAGGCTCGATCTGTATCTCAGACCGTCCAGACTCCAGCGGGCTAGAGAGTGCCATTCCCGCCGCCGAACGTATAGGTGTGAATCCCAGGATGAGACGATGCTCGATGGGGCCGGCTCAACCTTGGTCGAACGAAGTATCATGCGGAGGACCGCCAAAAGTAGCCCCGGAGCAGTTAGGGCGAGCGACTCAACGGATGACTGGCGTTATGGCACGGTGACGAGAAGCAGCAACGCGATTTGCCGAGAAACCAGGCTTCGAGCAGAGGAGAGCACAGCCGGCAGTCAGGGCTTGGAGATGTCGATCTGGCCCAGCAGATCGCTGGTGTAGCCCGTGAGGGCTAAGTTAGCTCAGACCTGGTTGCTCTTCGATTGCAGTGAAATTGGTTGTCTTATTTCTGTGCAGCTCAACGTCAACGTATACGGCGGATATCCGACAAATATGGCGGATAATATTGACACGGGTTAGGACGGTATCTGACCTTGGAGCAGGAGAGAAAGTGCTAATTGTACTGATTGTAGAAGTAACAACTCCGTGACATTACTACCTACTACGTACGAGCGTACTTTCACCTCCTGGCCAGGTAAAGCAGATCTGATTCATTAGTTTCAGAGTGTCAAATGATAGAGGCAGGTAAACTCACTATACTCGCTGTCAGAGGCCCACGAGTCTACCACCTTCAGCCCGGCGGCCTGACAGAGGCTCTCCCGGTCATCCGCATCATACTTGTGGCTACGAACAGCGAGCAGCTTATGCCCTGCCGGAATATTCACTCTATCCAGCGAGACGTCAGCACGGGCGGAATAGTACTGGCTATGCGCCCCCCTCTCGTCATCCCAAACACCTGTGACGTCCCACTTGTCCAGATCGAAAGCTTCATGCCCGAGAATCTGATTCGCGCGCACCAATCCGTTCTTGACGAACCGGTGATTGATCCCATCCGGATCATTGTACGCCTGCAAGACCTGCAGCTCGTTCTTACACCCGTCCAGACCGAGTAAGAACGACGTGCTGGGCTGCGCGAAGCTAGCCAGGAACTGCGCCGCATCCGACTTCTCGAAATTTCCCAGTGTCGAGCCAAGGTACAGGATCGTCTTCGGCCGTGACTGCAGATCAGGATGCTGGAGCCATTTACGGCCATCGACATAGGTGCCCAGCAGCCCATAGCAGCAAACATGCTGGTAGACGCCCGCCCCAACGGGGCGGAGCGTGCGCTTGAGCTCGGGGTAGGAGACGTCGAGGGCAAAGTAGTCGACCGGTCGGCCTAGTTCCTCGAGCGCATCCAGCAAAATCTTCGTTTTACGGAGGTTTCTGCTAAGAGTTAATCAAATCCTTAGAGGAAAACGGTGAACAATGGGCGCGCACCCACTCCCTAGCTCGACCAGCATACTGCCCGGCTGGATGCGCTGGGCGATCTGCAGGCTGTATTTCTTCAACAGACCAATTTCCTCCCTCGTTAAGTAGTAAGATGGGCAATAGGTGACATCCTCGAAGTAGCGCAGCCCCTGCTCATCCCAGAGGAGCAGATCTGGCAGCACGGCGCTGTCGCTGTGGATACTCTGCTGGAGAGACACGCGCAGCTCGACATCCTTCTTGTCAGAGCGGATATCGATAATCTGAGCAGCAGAAGAGGTCTGGGACGGATGCGGCTTAACCGCGAAACGAGGGACAGAGACGCTCTCAAACATCTTGATGGATTACTGCCTTTATAAGGGGTAACCAGTGCTTCCTCCTTATATAGTCTGCATGCTACGTCGCGGGACGGAGTCCACCGCGTTGAGGTAAGAATGACCTGGGATGCCAGGCCGACGGGATGCTATTCCAGGCCGGATCATTGGATCTAGATGGTGAAAGTAACCTTATAATGGTTGGATGAGATCATGATCGTGGACTGATGATAGGTGATGCCGGCCCGTGGCTGAAGTCAAGATTGTCCTATTCGTACCCTGAATCTATACTTAGCTTACGTACATTCTTGCCAAGTTTCTCCAGGAATAGCATTCAACATCAATGCACCTCGCTTAAAGCCTGTTTCCGGGATTTGGATCGACGGTCCAAGAACGGCGCCTCCCCCAGACTGCATACGCGATCGCCGGTGCGCGTCTCCGCATAGTCGTATGTCGCGCAGTGCCAGGTCGACCGGTTATCCCAGATCGCCATATCGTTCTTCCGCCATTTGAAGCGGACCTGTGCATCGTGGTTCTGAGTGACGAGCTAATGGAAACAGTCTTAGCACTAAGCTGGCAATAGACGCTGACCCACTCACATTGAAGAGATACTGCAGAAGCAAATCAGACTCGTCCTTGGTCACTCCATTGATGCGCTTGGTAAAGCCTTTGTTAACATAGACTGATTTCCACCCGGTGACCGCTTCAGGACTTGTCAGTGATGTGCAAATGATATTGTTGTAAAGGGGCTACGTACGGTTGGTTCGAATGACCGGATGAACCGCTGTGAGTTCCTCGCCGTGGTTCAGCGGCGACCCTCGAATCCCTTTCCGCAGGGGGTTGCCTAGCCGTCGCGCCTCGTCGTGGAAGAAAGTAGCATCATGGGTCGCTGTCAGGCGTTCTAGGAAGGCCGCCATCTCGGGCGACAGACGGTCGTAGACCTCGTACCCCGATGCCCACAGGGTATCGCCGCCGGTCTCGGGGAGTGTATGGATCTTAAGCATGGCATAGTCGGACGGAACTCGCTCAAAGCTGATATCGCTGTGCCAGCCAGCAGAGGCAAACCGACTGACATCGCTCAGCTGGTGCGTGAGGCCGCCGCCTTTCTTCTGCTTCTCGCTGCTGATAACGCTGATCTGGTCGCCCAGTTCACTGCCCTCCTCCGTCAGCGGATGGACATGGAGTCCCGACGATTCTGGCTGCAGAAAGTCTCAGCTGCGAGTGAAACGCGCAAACAGGGGTAAGGAAGCCCACGCAGCCTGCCAATTGGGTCAATCTCTCCGCAAACTCCCGCATCTGTTGTGGTGTCACATCCTGGTTCCGGAGGAAGACTACTCCGCGAGTCGAGACTACTTGAATCAGTATGATAACGGTCGGTCAATAGAGCTAGATAACCCATACTAGTCACGGCCAGGTCCTGAATCAGCTGGTCGCGATTTGGGGACCGCAGGATCTCGACGATCTGGAGCCCTCCATACTCGGTCCCAATCACAGGAGTCAGATCCTGGCGCTGGTAGCCGTCCAGGCTGCCAGAGTACTCGAGGGGTGAGGAGAGCCGAGGGCGCGCCTCGGCATCTCCTCCAAACAGGGCTGGACTGTCTTCTTGGATCACGGTCGGCATGGTGGTTAATTTGCGTGTGGCTCTTCAGCGACGGCGAGGGTGAGATTAAAAATCCGCGATGGCGACATTCATATACAACCTCCCCCACCAGCACCGGCTGTCATACGGTCCAACTTCCCCATGTTTAGACCATTGCGCAGAATTCTGGAACTTAGAGGAACCATGTGGGAGCCAGGCAGAGTCATGCACCGGCCTAGGCTGGTAGCGCCGTCGGCGGGGCACCGGCGAAATTCTCGGAGAGCCGCTTCAGTGGCCCGGTCGTCTTGCCAAAGCAGGCTTAGATCCAGGCTGGGCAAGGCAGAGTCTGGAGTATCCGGGGTTGATATCGTGGACGTTGCGTCGAGTAGCAGCTGGCCTTTTCTCATACTGCGAGTTCCAGGGGTCTGGGACGGATATATCCAGACAAAGGGGCCTCCAAAACCTCGCCGTATAAGCTTCTTCGCTAGCAGGGACTCTCAAAAGGACCAGCAGAGAGTTCAGAAGTGGATGCGCCACCCCGCGATGATGTGCTCGGGCCTAGCAGTGGTGTAATAACCCTAGCGCGGTCTGCTCTTCACCAACGGTTGCAAAGGCTCGATTGCGAATAGCTACAGCTAAAAATGCTCATCCTGCCCATCAGACCAGATGGGAGCCTCTAACAGATACCAGTGTATATAAGGACGAACGCGGCGCATGCCGTTTTGTCCTCATCGACCTGTCTGCGTTTCCTTCCAGCAGAAGACCTCTACCTGCAGCAATGGACGATATTGAGCAGAGCGGCAAAAGCTCGCTGTACACCCAAGCAAAGGAGGATGATAAGTCATCCAAGGCTTTACCTGCGGTCGGACAGGAGAACCTCTCTTCGGTGACTCCTCCTCACGAGTCCTATGAGGGCCATCACCGGTTCGATCCCACTGCGACCTGGACAGAGGAGGAGGAGAGGAGAGTCGTTTGGAAGACAGACTTTATGCTCATGACTTGGCTCTGTTTGATGGCAAGTACCGTGGACGACTCCAGGAACGTCTGCTAACGCAGCCTATCCAGTTCTTCGGCCTTCAGCTGGACCGTGGTAACCTGTCCAATGCCCTGACTGACAATTTCCTGGATGATCTCAACTTGACCACCGACGACTATAACAACGTACGTTCTCTGCGGCGTATTCTACTCCATTTTTATGATTATTATTATTTTTGTCCGGATTTTGAGGAAGCAAGCGCTTGGCTAACAGCAACCGCAGGGAACTACCATCCAGCTCCTCTGTTTCCTTGCAGCAGAGTTCCCCGTGCAACTCCTCATCAAACGCTTCGGTTTCCGACGAGTGTTGCCCATCCTGATGCTGCTCTGGAGTTTGGTCTCTTGGACCCAGGCCTGGATGACGGACCGAGCATCATTCTACGTGACCAGAGCGTTGATAGGCGCCTTTGAGGGAGGTTTCATCCCGGGCACAATCTTATTTGCAACGTACTTCTACAAAACAAAGGAGCTCTCCATCCGATTGTCATTCTTCTGGTCCACCCTGAATGTGAGACCCCTTACTCTGAGCCTGGCGTTCATAGAGTGCTGACAACCCCAGGTTGCCCGTATTATCTCGTCTCTCCTGGCGGCTGGGATCCTCGAGATGAGGGGAACCAGGGGACACACAGGCTGGTTTTGGCTATTCCTTATTGACGGACTCATAACTTTCGTCATCGGCCTGTTTGCCCTCTTCTATCTGCCCAGTTCGCCCACGAGGACGAAGAGCCTCCTGTACCCCAGAGCGTGGTACACCGAGCGCCAGGAGGTGATCATGATCAACGTACGCTCTCCAGAGACTGTCGAGTGCATAAACTGACATTGGTTAGCGTCTTCTGCGTGATGATCCGTCCAAAGGTCTGACTCACCTGCATGAACGCGCTACACTCCGCGACGTGCTCAACGCTTGGAAGGACAAATCCATGTGGGGGCTGTACTTTATCGGGCTGATTGCCTACATCCCGCAAAGCCCCGTGCAGGGGTATCTGTCTCTGACATTGAAGAGGCTCGGGTTTACGACCTTCGAATCGAACATGCTTTCGATCCCGTCGGCTGTGCTCCAGATCATCCTGATGCTCATCCTGTCGAAGAGCAGCGAGTACTTCGGGGAGCGCACATTCCACTGTGTGATTGGCGAGTTCTGGTCGCTGCCACTGCTGGCTACTCTCCTCGGCCTGCCTGATCATGGTTACAACTGGGGCCGCTTCACCGTCACCACAATGATCTCAGGATATCCGTATTTCCATCCCATCGTGTCCTCATGGATATCGGAGAATACATTCGACGTGAAAAAGCGAGCCATCACCGCAGCCACGTATAACGTGATTGTCCAAATCGGCTCGGTTATATCATCGCGTAAGTCGGGGTATCCACCACTGGAAACAACGCTGACCAAGAGCAGAGATATACCGCAGTTACGATTCCCCGTACTACTATCAAGGAAACAAGGTCTTGATATCAATCTGTTCCCTGGCGCTTGTTGTTTTTGTAGTTCAGCGCGAGTACCTCAGGCACCTGAATCGCCAGAAGGAGCGGAAATGGCAGGCCATGTCCCCCGAGGAGAGGATCGACTACCAAGCCGACCTTGCTCAGCGAGAGAAGGACGGGAACAAGCGATTAGACTTCCGCTTCAAATACTAAATCTAGTGGAGGCGCAGCTGTAATGTCTGCTCACTTATGTTCGACGAGTGCCCCCGATATCAGGTTAGGGGGTTCAGGCGCGCATACTGGGAGTCCCCGGAAAGGTTGTTCAGAGGCAGATACGTATCTAGGTAAAGATAATCTTGACGATAATCAAAGATAGCATTATTGAACATGGGTCCAAGTGGGACGATATCCAGCGAAGTAGAAGTCATTGCAGGAGTGATGACAGTGGGATCGGCACGAATATCCTGCCCAGTGGAGTATATGAGAGGATCATAGCTCGATTGGCCCCAGTCTCCTGGGTCGCCGATGTCTTGTGAGGGCAGGTCGTAGAGCAATGGTGTGGTAGCCGCATCAGTTGCCAGCTGAGTTGCGCTACTGTCTTCACTAGCCGGCCGATCTCCTGTCGTCAATAATCCACTGGGCCAATTGATGGCGTCCCCAGTTTCGTTGGACCCGTTCTGTGAGGATGCAGTCGCGGTCACGCTATCCTCGACACTCGCCACTTTCGTGTTTTTTTGTTTGCGAATTGGTTTATTGTCCCCGTTGCTCGGTGCCGGTAGGATGGGTGTTGAGTGCATATAATGTGCCCGGGCTATTTTGCCGTATAGTATGTCCACCAAAGTGCTGTTCTCTCCCCCAGTCAACGCCGACAGGATGGAGTGAAGACGCGTGAGAATGCTACTTGGCCGGCTTTCCTGATCCCATCGACTCGTATCTGGCACGGTTGCAGTGCTGGTGACAGCATCTGCGAGAGAGGTCGCAATTTCGTACAGCTTCAGCTGCTATTCCCATGTCAGCTGGGGGCTCAATTCAATTAACATGGACTCATAGCGCTTACCATGCCAAGCCCATGCGCCTGGAGCGCCACTCGAGGCAGCCGGTAGACAACGCTCACCAGATCTCTTCCCACCATCAACGGGAATACCGGCGAGAGGGAAATATCGGATGCAGGTTGGCGTCCAATGGACGAGTGGGACAAAGCTTTCCATGCGAGAATGCGCATCCAGTGTCTCGTCACGCAGATATCGGCTCTCTGAACATCAGACACCCGATCCAGAGTGCCAAAGCCGTCCGGTGATTTATCCTGGAACATCTCATCAAATGTGGCAGCTGTAGCGGCGCTAGAGCTAGCAGGAGACTCGAGCCCTAGGTGGTAGTCTTCGACAATGTCAAACATGCGGGTTTGTTCGAATAGTCTAAACAATGCCAGGAGTTTCAGAAATGCAGGTAGAACCTCGTCGTCTGCATCAGTTTCTGGCATAGCCGTGTCCGTTTTCAGAATGACTGGAAGCTTGTGGAGGATGCAAACACCACTATGAGACTGACGTCAGAACCAAGCTGGCAAGCACAGATATGCATGCCACTTACCGTTCCGTGACAAATAGAAGCCATAACACTCGACGGCGAATCTTCTGTTCCTCAGCCGCGAGGCTGGCATACGATGCCTCTCTATGTAGGTACATCATTTGGGCCATCGTAATGGCCTCTCTGAGGTAGAGGACCGATTCGCTTCCACCCGGTTGTTGGTTTTCGTAATATACATGTAGGAAGAAGGCTGTTCGAATATTATTCAGGTTCACCCGGGACCGATAGTCGAATCGCCTCCTAGCCTCGAGGCATTCAGCGGCGAGGATATCAGCCCTGACTGACCGATCAGAGGTCGAACCTCCCCCAAGCCGTAGCTGAGCCATTGTCGCAGCGGCTATGCTGGTCGCGAGTGCTATCCTCTCATAGTCCTTGTTGTCCGAGTCTTGCTGCAAGCTTGCAATCAATTCATCAACATCGACGATCGGCCACACCGGGTACATGCGGACATGGTAAATATAGAGGAGCGACGCAATCGCACCAAGCGGTACACTGCGTCTCGCCTGAGTTAGCGGCAATGGACGGCTGGGTCGTAGGAGATTTACTGGGGGATTCACCTCTTTGGAATCTCATCGCGGCTGCCCGGTGAGCAGGGCTGGTCTGTCTCCGTCCGTTGTCTTTGTTCTATGAGCTGTCTCGTCGCGGCGCGCAGTCTCTGGGGACCTCGGGTCTGGTGTATGCGCTTGTAGGTGCACTGGATGCGTGCATTCAGGCAGGGCGTACATGGATTCCCTCCACCACAACGAACCTTTCGAACTTTGCAGCCATCGCAAGCCTTTTTTGTAATCGCGCCCCTAGACGGATTCATCGCTTTGCCGAAACCGAACAAGCAACTCGTCAAGACCGTAAGATTGAGGAGTTTGCGGAGGTTGGAGACACTCGCCCCCTCAAACGTTCCGCGGCAGGGATCAGTGCATGACTCGACGATGATTGGGCGTTCGGTCCATCACGAACTGAAGCAGCGATGGCGTCTTTCGCCCCGCTCAACACGCCATCACAGGGTCCACTTTTTGTATACATCGATGTTCGCCTGGGTGGTGTAGATGGAGATCGCGGCCTCACCTTGCGACCGTCTCCCGCGGTGGTTGGGCGCAGTCACGGCTCCGTAGGACAACCCCAGCGCGACCAGGGCCACAGCCTCGTGGAGACCGATTCGACCCTCCGAGTATTTCTCCGAGGCTGTCAATCCCTCAGTCGCAATGGAATGAGGGATGGTCCTTTTAAAACGAAGTCGGGCGCCCACGTAGAACCGGATTCGACCCTCATTGTTTCCCACCGTTGCGCTCTTGATTCCCCTATCACGATGGCGTGGCCGAACAAGAACAAGGACATGATATACCGCCGTGTAGGCAACTCTGGATTGCATGTCTCCGCGCTGGGGCTGGGTGGTTGGTTAACGTGAGTTGCTGCGACACTCCTGTCCGGACTTGTGCCCTAACATCTGGTTCGCACAGCTTCGGAGGACATGTCAACAACGGTACCGTTCTACAACGACCGCTGCCATGCGGGGAGAAGGCTGACATCATACTATGCAGAGGTTGCATTTGAATGCATGAAGCAGGCATACGACTGTGGAATCAACTTTTTCGACACGGCGGAAAGGTAGGCCAGCCAGCCGCTGTGAATCGTGAGAACACAAAGACTGACGCGCAAAGCTACGCTAATGGCCAATCTGAGATCGTGATGGGGCAGGCAATCAAGAAATATGGGTGGAAACGAAGTGACATCGTCATCAGCACCAAAGTGAGTCTAAGAACCCACCGCAAAGGCCGGGCTGTAAAGTAACACGATATAACGACGGCAGCTCAATTGGGGACTGGCAAATGGGGAGATTCTGATCAACAATCACGGGCTCTCGCGCAAGCATATCATTGAGGGCACCAAAGCCTCGCTCGAACGGCTGCAGCTGGAATATGTTGATATCATTTATGCCCACCGCCCAGATAGACTCACACCTATGGAGGAGACGGTGAGAGCGTTCAATTTCGTGATTGAAAAGGGCTGGGCCTTCTATTGGGGGACGTCAGAGTGGTCAGCCGACGAAATCGCAGAGGCATGCGGCATTGCCAAATCCCTAGGACTGATTGCGCCAATCGTCGAACAACCGCTCTACAACATGCTCGACCGTGAAAAGGTTGAAGGGCAGTACCAGCGACTGTATTCAAGATTTGGCATTGGCTTGACGACCTTCTCGCCATTGAAGATGGGGTTGCTAAGTGGCAAGTACAACAATACGTCTGCACCTCCCCCTGGCTCCCGCTTCGCTGAAAGTACAGACAAATTTGCTCGTGGAGCGCGCGACACCTGGGACAGTGAGCAGTGGGCGGGCAATGTCAAGAAGATCGCGGGATTACAGGTAAGAGGCCGCCCAAGAGGGCTCTGAAGTTGTTTTTCTGACAAGAATCAGTCATTGGCGGATAAGCTCGGTGTGAAACTGTCACAGCTAGCACTCGCCTGGTGCTTGAAGAATGAAAATGTCGCGTCCGTTATCACGGGGGCCTCGCGACCCGAACAGATCCTCGACAATGTCAAAAGCTTGGAGTTGTTGCCGAAATTGACTCCGGAGGTGATGGAAGAGTTAGACGAATATCTACAGAACAGACCGGCCCGGGATCCTGCGAGGCAGGACTAAACACCGCCAAAAAGCCTGTATAGACCAGAAAAGACAACAAGGAAGCAGAAAGGGCGGGGATTTCAGAAAATGACTACGCTGTCAGTCAGCATTCATGGTTTGGAATGAATGCGGGTCTACAGTCAAGTAGAGATCTGACGTGAAAGCAATGGCCAAAGCCTAATGTTGAAATGCATACATGGTACACTCTCAAAACCAATACTACGGCGTTTATGGTAGTTATCAATCCAATTCGCACAATGCGCAAATGTTGTTTCACATTCCCCAGTTCAACGTCGACCAATCCACCGAGGTGAACACACTGTTGAAGGATGACTGACCAGAGAGGTCGATAGGCATCCACGTCCCTGGATCGTACGCATTGTTTCCGCTAGTTGTAGATAGCGGATCATTCAAGTTCATGTTCAGCTGATTCGACCAAGCAGTCGTGTGGTCGTTAAAGCTAGTTGCACTTGATGGATTTTCTATCCGAGCGTTGGTATTATCCTTGGCCTGTCTGGATTTCATGAATGTCACAATTTTTGGCTGTGGCGCCTGTCGACCAGCTTGTCTCAAGGCTGATTCAGTTGCCTCCCAGGCCTCAATAACGATCCCGGATAGCGCGAAAAATTGAGCGCCAGGCAGCATGCGTAGAAGTAAGTTGGAACGAGCTTCAAAGTTATCACTCAGTGAATTCCATGACCGCTCTATCTGGCCATTGAGAGGACGTCTCCTCGAATCCTGAAGAAGGTGGACGTACGCTGGGAAGGGGAAATACATGTGCACCAACCAAAGATAGCGGCTTGTGCCTACATTCGACAGAATTTTTGTATCGCATTCCAACATAGTGAGCGCATACAGACTTGCAGCATCACGCTGAGCGTTTGACTGGCGTGCGGCCAAGTTTCTCGAGTAATATTCGAAGAGGCGGCATTTCGCCAGCCACTCTCTAGCCATCAAGATCGTTAGAGCGTGAAGCGGATTCTCGGGGTTGCAAAACCGCAAGTATCGCTCTTCCACCATCGCCTCCAAGGCATCTAGATCAGAGTACTCCCGTCCAGAGTTACAATGGATTTCTCTTGCAACTGCCTTTAGAGGCGGACAAGTGAAATCCAGGTGATAGGAGAAATTGCGTATACAATCGGCAATGGCGTACCGAGTGACAAGAAAGAGAGCCTCTGAGGATCGGCCCTGTGCTGCGGGCATGTCCTTCATGTCAGGCCGGAGATCGAAGTCGCTCACATTGGAAGGGATCTTGCAATCCCAGAGAGGGGTGAGGAGCGTGGTGGCTCGGTAATCAGCCATCTCTCCGATTCGAGCGTCAAACAGAACCAAGGCCCACCAAAGCCTTCGACGCAGTTCGGCTTCCAGCGGAGGGAATTTGGCGCACCTGGACTCGCTATGCAAACCCATTCGCTTTGCTGTCCGAATTGCAACGCCAAACACCGTGGCGAGCGTTCGCGGGTCTCCAATGGTCGGCCGCATGGACATCTGGGTCTGTGAGCGCGTGGCAAGGTCATCAATGCGAATTCACCTACAAGATAGAAGAACTGGGCAGTCAAGCATTCACGATCATCGGATCGCAGGAACCCACAATTGATCAAAGCTTGGCGACAGCTGCGCTGGTATTGTGAGAGCAGTTCATCTTTCGGGGAGCCAAGTCGGGCCTCGCAGTCGTCCGGCATCAGACTTAGAATGGCCATACAATAGATACCAAACATGAGAGCCTCCAGTGTGGGCGGGATGCCTTTCAGGTTCGCGACGGCCTCCACAATGCGTCCCTGTAAAGTCGGTGTATGTGTGACCTTGAGCAGCGGGTCGACATTATCGAGATAGATCTGCCAGAGACGGAAGATCTGGGGCGTTTCAGGATGCTGCGAAGAGAGATCGACCGGGTTATTCTGGCCGCCAAACAGTGGATCCACGGGCTCGTAGCCCCGGTCCCAGACCTTCTTGACCACGTCTTGAGGCAAAACAGCGGGCGACGAGGTACCTTCCTCGTCTGACTCTGGCGACTATCTCACAGCTCAGCTCTGTTCACAGCGGCTCACGGACCAGGCAGGGACCTACCGTCTGGTTTACTGCGTGCCAAATGTCCCTGGAGAAAATCAGCCGGCTGCAGTCAAGCGTGGAGTTAGCTCAATACTTGGCCTCGTATGCATCGCTAGAACACTTGGGCCGAGATAAAAATGAATCCCCCGTAGTAAGGTCTCGATCTTCTGGTTCAGCACTGCCTAGAGTCTGATGGCCGTCACTCTCCCTGCCTGGTTCGGGGTGGAGCGGATCAAATTCGATATTGTTCTGCCGGAGCAGGGTCTCGTAATGGCGCAGCCGGTCCAGTAATTCACGCTCAGGAAATCTGCGTTTTCGACGGCGCGGGAGAAGGTTGGCTGGTATGCACTGAGCTTTGGCCTTGACGCAGTTTGCGCATGGGAAGGTGCGGTCACACTTCACCTTGCGCTGCTGGCACATAACACATGACAGAACGCGGATGGGTTTTGTTGTATGGGATGTGTCGGACATCGCGAAGATATAAGAACCTGCAGTTTCTGATGAACAACTAAATTACACCGAAAACAAGAAACGAATTGCCAGGACTCGGGGGATAGAGGACAGCGGGAGACAGAGTGAGACGAGAGAAGGGAGTTCGGGAGTCCGTAATCCCCGATCGCTGACGCAGCATTGTTCGGGGGTTACTAATGTCCGACCTCAAACAAGCCACAATGACTCTTACCAGTGGCTACAGGAATTTGCTTATTCATCTTGGTGAGTCGTACTTTTGCCGTCTCTTATTCCTTAGAACAGTCTGGTATTGTCCGTCTTCTCCAAGCTGCTCATATCGTGTTTTCCAGGTGTTTTCTGATAAGCGGATGAAGAGCGCAAATATATATATCCAACGATCCTTTGAAGGACCTCGAGTCCGCCGCTTAATATGATAAATGTGTGGGTAGTACTAGATAAAACCACCGGTACGCCTTCAATATGACCACGTCGCACGCGAATTGCCCGTCGAGGCAGCTTCACAAGGACTTCAGCAATATTTAACGATTTACGGAGGAAGCAACCGAAGACCGCAAGCAGGCCGCAAGTGGGTTAGGACCGCCAAGATCGCCAAGAACCGCCAAAGGGAGCGAATCAACGTCTGACTTGTGCAGCCTTCTGTTGGAGGCTATAAAGGCGGCTCTAGCCGCTGGGGCTAAAGGGGAGCCACACTTCGGCATATCAAAGACACAATTGCCGACTACCCCAGGCCTTGGCTGGAATTGATCTTATCATCTCAAGGCTGCCATCACCTGGCAGCCCTGGGTGTTCGAATAGATCTCGGTGTGCTCGGTGTTGGGCTTCCCTGCCCCTATTTGCCGTGAGCCGCATCGCTCTATCTTTAATTAGAGGGGAATGCAGAAGCTCAATAGCTCACTCTCCTGGAGGGCTGATGCGGACGTCGTGATGCGCGGCCTCATCTACACCACCAACATTTATCAGGAGAACTCAGCTGATCAGTTAGCTGAAGGGATAGCTGCGCCAGCGGATGCTGCCGTCCTCCAGGTAGTTTTCAGCAAGAGACTCCCGGCATTTGTAACAGCTAAATTCGATTTGGCTTTTTATCCCATATAGTGCACGGACTGATAGAAAAGGTCAGTGAGTTACACTTTGTGGAGAAGAAGAAACCGATTCTGAGTAACTGTGGCGGCCGCTACCGCATTAGACAAGGAGTTCACTCCGTGAACCGTATGCTTAGAAGCCAATTGAGGGGAAACGCATTCTCTTAAAGAACCCCGTTGCGATCATCGTAGTATCCCATTCTGAGCAAGGAAACCAATTCCATCTGCTGAGCGCTCACGTATTTCCGTCCATCATGGCAACCGACACCCATCCCAGCGTGCAGCCGGAACCCTTCTCCCAATACGCTCTGACAGAATCCCAGAAAGCCCACTTTCTGCAGCACGGCTACGTCGTGATCCCAGACTGCTTTTCGCGCGAAAAGGCGCTTTCATGGACGAAAGATGTCTGGATCCGTCTTGGATACTCGCCGACTGACAAATCCACCTGGACATCAGAGCGTATCAACATGCCGCACCATCGGGAGGAAGCAGTTCGGACATTTGCGCCCAAGGCATGGGCCGCGATCTGTGAGCTTTGCGGGGGAGAAGACCGGATCTCTGAGGAATTTGATAGCTGGAGGGACAGTTTGATTGTAAATCTGGGGCTGCCGGAATATGAAGGGATGAAGAATTCCGATCCGAGAGAGCTGGATAACTGGCATGTGGACGGAGATTTCTTCTGGCATTTCCTGGACTCTCCAGAGCAGGCGCTGCTCGTTATTCCGTTGTTTTCGGATATAGCACCCATGGGAGGGGGGACTATGATTTGTCCTGAGGCTATACCACTGATGGCGCGGTATCTAGTGGGTGCTCATCCTTCCTGAACAGACACGCGGCCGGGGCGCACCTGACGAGGGCTTGCGCAGCCTTCCCTGTCCATTTCCTGCCCATTATCTGCTATCTAACTATTATTCTTAACAGTACGAGCACCCCGAAGGTGTATCCCCGTACATGGTTCCTCGAGGCGAAGCCCAATCCCAAAATCCAGATGCTGAACCTGGCCTATCCTTTTACAAAAACCTGATCCAGAAATGCACGGACTTCCACGAGATGACGGGGAAAACAGGCGATGTAGTCCTAATGCACCCACTAATGTTGCACTCCGCGTCGCGGAACATCCTGCGGACTCCGCGCATCATCACCAACCCACCGGTTGCTTTGAAGGAGCCCTTTAATTTCGACCGCGATGATCCTAGCAAGTATAGCCTGGTTGAGAAAAAGACGCTTTTGGCTCTGGGTAAGGACCAATTGAAGGGGTGGAAGATTACGACGGAGAGGGAGAGGATTGTACCGGCGCGCCTGAAGAGGTTTCACGAGATGAAGATCAAGGAGGAGGAGCGGTTAAGGCAGGCGGCAGTGAGTGTGTAGGGGCATTGTAGTGTTGTGGAATGAAAGTCGAGATTGAATAAACATTATAAAGGTCTTGCATAGTGTGGCGCATTACTGAGCACATCCCCGCTTGCCATCGTGCCGGAAGACCACAAACGTTGGCCATGATTGTAGAACGACAGCACCCACCATCATGCAGCCTGCGAATACTTGAGCGCGCAGAAACTGGGCATCAGTGAGATCTACCAAGGCTCCGGCAATAGGTGTCCCGGCCAGCGATCCGAGCGAGCTAATTCCCCACATCATCCCCATCCGGGTCCCGAGCATCTTCAAATCTGGACAAAGGGCAGGATGCGAAACAATCGATGTAGGCGCAGTCACTAGCACCCCCGTCAGGAAACCCCAGTAGCAAGACCAGACGATAAAGCCAGGGATGTTGGTTGCCGCAATCCATGTAAACATGGCAATCGCCGAGCCTGCCACGCAGCTAATAAGAATGCCAATGGGTTTCACTCGTGATCCCAAGAGATATGGAACGGTTCGTCCGAATGCCGACGCGCCGTTGATAATGGATACCACGTAGAAGGAAAGGCTGGTTGTTGTATTCAGCACTGTTCGGGCGTAGGATGGAACGTAGAAAAGCGGGATCCAATAGCCGAGCATGACGAGCAACATCGATACCGATAGCAATATAAAAGGGATATCTTTGAAAGCTTTCCAGTCGATCAGGCTGCGAGCTCCGACCTTTTCGCCCGGGCGGCGGCATAGCACCGTGCAGGTAATGATAGCGAGGAACAGATTGATGAACGCGATGCAGCGGACCGTCCACGGGAAGCCGATCTTTGGCTGGAGCTGGCGAAACATGATGGGGAAGACCACACTGCCTACGCTCGACCCGATCGATGCGCAGCCGATGGCAATTGGACGTTTCGTAGTGAAATACATCGAAATCACGACCAGTGCTGGAATGTAAGCAATGCCGCCACCAATGCCGACACAAAATCCCTGGGCAAGAATCACCTGATAATATTGTGTAGCCAGACTAGTCATCATCATGCCAAATACAACAAGGAAGCTCCCCGAGATAATGAGAGGGCGAAGATACCCCAGATCGACCAACGGTCCAGATACAATCCCCACCATGACCACGAGAGTGGCCTGGAGACTTCCTACCCAGGAAATGGAGGAGGGCGATTCATCGGGAAGAAGTACTGTTTGGTAGAATTCCTGAAAGGCGCCATATGTACTGATCAATCCCCTGGGCCGCGGTTAGATTGCGTGCACGGGTGCCAGGCGCCGTGACATACTTACCAGGAATTGACGAAAACACAGAAAACCCCAACAACACTCAGCCACGCTTCCAAGCCGCCATTTGGTATTGTTTTTTGCGACTGAGCTTGTCCGTGAGGCTCAGCCGACGGCGGCGATCCTGTTTTCAATCGTGCTTCATCCATAGAAAGTTGTAGTCCGGTGATCCGCCCAAGCCGCGAACCGAAAGTGTTATGCCCATCCTCTTAAATGCAACGGCCAGGGGCAGGTGCCATTATTTATGGAGTCGGAAAAATTGCGCCATGGCCCCGGGCGGACCCAAACCTGCGGGGTGCTTGTGGGGTGTCGGTTACAGTACATAATGAAAATCCGCCCTCGGCTCAGTCACCGGCACTTGGCGAGCTGTATTGGCCCCACGATCGTTTACTACTGGGATATGGAAGTTACTGGACGGCTGGCAGTCTGCTATGAAGAACAGGAGGCCGCGTTCCAGTCAAGAGCTGTGCACCGTTCACAAGAATAGAGTGCCAGTGATGCTCCCGGCACGTTAGCTGAATGGAGTATTATAGTACATACTTTGCCACAAAGCTGCCTGGTCGAATGTCTCTACCATCAAAACATCGTCAAGCAGATTCTCGCCGCCATCTTCAACAGACCACGAGAGCGGTTCCCATTGTAGATTTGAGGGGGCATGACTGGGAACTAAGGGCGCTTGCATGTACGTGCTCGAGGTAGTAAGCTGGGGATTGAAGGCAGAGGTTATCATCTGCTCCTGCGACAGCCAGTCGGCCGATTGCTGCATCGTGCTTGGCTGCTGCCCCTCAGGTAGAGTGTTTTGTGATTCAGGAACATTGCGGCGAATATGAATGTTCCCCAAGAGCGGCACATTGACCGTCAATTCTTGCATCGGCGTAGGGCTGCTTGCGTCCTGCTGTAGAAGGCTTCGTAGCGCACGGAGTGTCTTGGCGCCACGTTCTGCAAAATCGGCGCCGACTCCGTCTTTGGACTTCTCTTCCATAAGCTCAATGATTTGCGTGACGACGCGCTCTATGCGGGGCTTGTCGATCTGAAAGGTACGATGGTCGGGGAATGGAGAGGTATGAGAGAGTAAAAGGAGCGCTGCCATGGCACCAAAGACCTGAAGATCGAGCATTCGTAAAGTGAAGAACCCCGAGGGCAGCTTCTGCCGAATAAAATGGTATCTCTGGGCAACGGACTCACACGCATCAATGCAGGCTAACCGGCTATACAAATACTCTTCTGTCCGGTCTTGCCGGAGGGCGACCGGCAAGTGAGCCTTCATGACAAGGCAATAGTGCATGAACTGGACAATATGATCAGGCTTTAGATCATCCGTCATATTAATGGTCCACCAAGACGAAGGGGTTTGAGAAGAAAGATCTCTTGCCTCTCGAATAATCTCGAGCGCGGAAGTGTAAAGCTTCGTGGTCGGGCCTTCACCAGCGCTGAGGTCTTCCAGGTCGTGGATCTTGGGTGAGATGTCCATCAACCGATTCATGTATACCGACGCCTGAACAACGCCATCGACTAATAGCTCGTCGGCGTTTCTAAGCTGATACCGTCTAGTATACGGTGGGAGGTTAATTAACAACCCTGACAAACGGTCAATCGTGCAGATCAGGTTCCAGAGCTGCGTCTTCTCATGCCGTGCTGCCTCGTCCGCAGGCCCGCTGGGTTTTTTTATTCGAGCGAGCTGAACGGCCTTGGGTAGACCCATTAGCTCCGCAAGCGCGATGAGATGTCGCAATTTCAGCCAGCCCTTCTGGGCGTTTCCACGGCCCATTTGCCTGTTCCAGACGTGTCAGAAATTGCTGCAGAAAAACGGAGACATGAGGCGAACTTACAGGCGAATGAAGTGGATGCACATTCCGAGCCCTTGCATTGTCCCGACCAACCTATCATGAGCCAGGATCAAACTTTCGATGGCGTCAGACACGGTGCGCGCAAAATCGATCCGTCGATGGTATCCCTTCGATGGCGAGTCAGGGCTCTCGCCTCCCTGCGGCACCTGCTGGGCGGTGATAGCCAGAGTCAATAGCCACGAAGCCAGAGAAATGATGTCCACGTCCGACCGGCGCATCTCTTCGTAACGATCGAGGATTTCTTGCCTCGAGCTGGGCACAGACGGTTGGGGCAACATGGTATGGACCATTTGCAGCCAGTCATAGGTGCAAACCAGCATTTCCGCCGTCTGTTCTTTAGTCGGGATCAGCTTCTGCAGCGCTGGGCGCACCCTCTCGGCGAGGTGAGCGGACGCCTTCACCCTGCGTTCCTGCAGCTGCTCGTCACGGCGGTTGGTGTCAACAGTAAGCCAGTCATTCTGGAAAAGTGAGCGTAGGTGTGAAGGCTCCTCCGCAATTAAGATCTCGGATGTAGTGGACTCGGCCTCGGACTCGTCGGATCCGGGGGTGTGGGTCGTCTGATCGAGCTGGATCGACGGGTTGCCCCCAAGCTTGACCTCAATATCGTGAACGACTTTGGTCAACCGGCTAACTTGAGACTCCAGCTGTGCGATCCGATATCGGGAAGGCAATTGATTCGCTTGCCTTGGACGTGAACTCGACGTCTGAGCGAGACAAGCAGCGTTGCGTTCTGCGCACTGACGACATGTTGGCGCGTCTTCGGGGATGCGAACGCAACGGACTTTTCTTCTCCTACCTGGATTTGATGGTCAGTTAAAAGGTCTACGGCTAATGCTACTTGGTTGCTAAGCACTTACACTCGGTGCAGCTCTTGGTCCCTTTCCGAATGCCGGCTTTGGCTGGGCTATGCGGTGCAAGCATTCCGGCCACGTGGGAAATCCGACATTCGTCCGGATCGGACGCCGTTACACAATGCAGCAATCAACAGCGTGGGGAGCTAAAATAGAATCAGCAAGGTATGGAGATGAGAGCTCGATGGGTAACAAGGGGAGTGAGTGGCTGGAGTTTCATGAAGGAGGATGGAATTGGAAAGAGACGCGGCGGGGGACGGACGAACTGCCGACCGCGGACTCGGCCCTGGCTTAAGTCCGACGGCGACATGGTCCGATTCGTATAGGTAGCCAACCAGGGTCAACGATGTTGCTGCCCGCTCCAGTGGATTGGATTTTTCAGATCCTTTGTTGTGCAAAGTTAGTCTTTTGACTCGAAGTTTCCTTGCTGGAGCCGGGATGTCGCTTCCTTCAGGCTGCGATTTTTTTTCCTATGCCATCGAATTTATAGCGACGACCCGTTCCTCTATTCCGCCGTTCACTCACTCAACACTTTTCTCCATCACGCAAAGATTCCCCCTATAGTCGATCTGCACGATTTTCACGACTAGCGAACTTTCCAATACCATCTTTCATCTCTAGCTCGACTTCCGTTCATTCCAACAAGTTGAAACAGTACGAGAAGATGCTTTCCTCGTTTGAGAAGCGCGGCGGCCCCTATGCCTCTACCACGGCTGGCATGGGAGGCCTCCCGAGCAATAACCCGGATACAATCGTCTGTGCCGTCTTTCTCGCCATATATATTGGGTTTGCAGCGGTCAATATGACGATACTACAGAGGAACAACAAGCGGAAACACAAGTTCATCCTATCGGGTATGCTGTTTGGTTTCTGTATGGCACGAATCACGACCCTGGTTCTGCGCATTGCTTGGGCCAACCGCCAGCATAACGTTCGACTCGCCATTGCCGCCAATGTCTTCGTCAATGCCGGTGTCTTGCTGGTGTATATTATCAACCTGATCCTTGCGCAGCGGATCCTCCGGGCGAAACAACCCCATATCGGTTGGCATCCGATCATGCGCATCGGCAGCAAGGTGTTCTACTATCTGATTCCCGCTGCGTTGATCATGGTCATCACGGCGCTCGTGGTTTCTTCCTACTCTCTAAACATGACCACTCGCTCCGACTGCCGCGATGTGCAGCTGGCTGCAATCACTTACCTTCTCGTCTTCACTTGCCTCCCCTTGCTCCACATCATTCCCGCGGTCGTGCTACCAAGGTCCGAGCAAGAGGAGTCGTTTGGACAGGGTAGTATGCTCGCTAAGCTCGTCATCGTCACCGTCTCAACCTGCCTGTGCATTTTGATAGCTGGTTTCAAAGCGGGCACTCTATGGAGTCCGGCGCGGCCAATCTCGAACCCGGCCTGGTATCACTCCAAGGCAGCGTTTTACGTCTTCAATTTTGTACTTGAGATCATGATCTTGGGCGTTTTAACCTTCAGCCGTATTGACAAACGGTTCTACATTCCTAACGGCTCCACCAAGCCGGGCGACTACAGCAGGATGGATAAGAATTCTGGGGACGTCTCCTCAGAGCGGACGATTGCCGCAGAGCCCAAGGCTTTGCCTTGAACGTTGCTTCTTCTCTCTTCTTTTTACTTTATTTTTTCTTCTGAAACCGAAATGATCTCATTTCTCAGCGCAGACTTAGACGGAGGTTGAAGTTCTTGCTGCTCTTGATAATAATGTGCATTTTTAGCGATATCATGTTTAGATAAGGGCGGTTTAATTTGTTCTTTTAATTTGTTGCTACTATACCCGTGAGCAATGTAACGTCTATTTTTGTTCTTCCACATGTTTTAGCCAGACTTGACCTATCCCGCAGCCTCTAGCTCCTCAGGATCTGACACCTTGATTCGAAGCAAGCCTTCTATACCCAGCTGGCCAAATAGGGGAAGGAAGGCCGACTAGTGGGCGCTTCGTTGCCCCGTGGGTCCTAATCAGCAATCGGGCTTTCTGCGACAATTCGCACTAGCGGACGAACAGCGCTTCCGAACCATCATCCTTTATTCCACCCTTTTACAGATCGAGATTGATCGAGTTTCTTCTTGTGCGAGAGCCTCATATCATCATGACGCACTCTAGCAATCGATAAACCATATTCGAGCCGTTCCTTCCAAGTCAATCAGACCCCGCAGTCTGTCACGGTTGCAGAGAGTGCTAAAAGCACGCTCGATTTCCCTATCAAATGACCTCCAGCGGAGAGATCCTTCCAAACTCCGGACTACTCTTGCTACTGCATAAGTAGCGTCGCGTCTGCTGGCAATCATCACTGAGAGCAAGGCACCCAGGGTCTGGCCCTGGGCCGACCCCTCCCACCCCGGAATAGCGTCGACGGAAGATCGATCCCCAGTGGATCTCATTCCTCTTCAGAAATCCAGACCCATCGAGGGCCATGCTTCTGCACCGAACGATTAGCAACCGCAATTCAGGGACCCGGGCATCACGCCAGACACGATGCAGGTAAGACGGGAGACCGTGCATCCAGGCGAAGGAACGGCCAAACCTGCCCTCTCAGAAGACATCGAGTTCGCGATGTCTCACTTGGAGGCCAATCCTAAACATCGCCAAGAGTGAGGTGGTGCAGTGAAACTGCAAGAGTGCTGTGTAAGGCGAACACTGCAGAGCTCAGCCAATGGGGTGCCTCAGGAACCCGAGCTGCCCACAGCCGTGACTCGCCCGCAAACAGTTATAAACAGCCATGCTTGCTGCTCTGAACTGCCGTCCCTCATCTTGCAAACAACGATGTTGTTCCTTGCTCTTTGGATCGGGGCGGTTATCGCCCAAGATGGTAAGTCCTTTTGGTTGAGGTGGATTTAGAACTTGGGGTTGACCTGACTTGGCCAGCCATCACCAGCGATCAATGGCTCATTACACTCAACACCTCGATCTTTTGGCCAACGTCCACGGACTACTTTTACGGTCCCACAACCGGACCTAGCGCGTCTGCGGTGTCTTGCAATGCCGCGTGGGTTGAGTTCGCGCGGCGATCTACCGAGCTGCGGTCGTTAGGGCCCACGGCCACAAGCCCTTCGCTAGAATCGTATATGACGAGCGAAGGAGCCTGCCGAACTTCGGTTACGCCCGAAAGATGGTCCGATACCCATTCGGGTCCTCTTACTACCCTCTGCGATGGCGTGCCTCGCGCATTGGGACCCAGAGAGATCGTGACAGCGTACTATCCCGGCACTGGCCCATGTGTCAGTAGCTACAGAACCAACACCTACACGGAGACCTTCTACCGTGAACCATCGGTCACTCCAGACTGCACCTTGGAGACGACTGACTGTATCCCAATCTGGCAGACGTATTCGAGCCTCTCCAGTTCCTGGAGGGAGTCCGTAGTCACACCCACACCCGGTGACACCAACAGTCCGATCCCACCATTTGACTGCCCAACCCCTGCCCGCACTTATCCGGAAGAGAACCCTTGCTCCAACTGCCACTTTCTTCCTGGAACAGCAACTCTCTTCTACTGGCCCGTCACTACCGCAGCTGGTGATCTCTGTCTGCAGAATGGAACCACCATCCCTGCCTCGGGGCCCAGCACGGCCATTGTGAACGGAGAGACTTTCATTTCCCCAACTGTTTACCTCTCGTTCACGTCTATCTACGCCTGGAGCAACCGCCGCGCCCACCCAGGAAGCCAGTGCGGAGTCGACCACAGCCACACCATCGTTTCCCTGCACCCCTCCACCCTGACCTCGATGCGCAACCACCGAAACGCGAAATACCCAATCATAGGGACCGCGTACCCTTTTAATTTTGCCGAGTTCATGCCGCATGAGATTGGAAACTACACTCAGTCATTGATTCCATGGCCCCAGTACCGCGGGGGCGAGCAGTGCCCGATTCCAGACAGCGATACCTGTACCATGATTCGAGACGACTATATGCCTTGGCTGATGATTCCGGAGGAAGTAAGGGACATTGACCCAGGGTGGAGTGTTTGCGATAACGACTGGTATATCCCGCCTGTTACAATGGTAGCGCTTGATAAGCCAGAGATAATTATTACGCCGACTCCAGAAGCAAGCGAGTTTAGGCTGGATGCTGCGGCCGCGCCGAAGGAGGGACTCGCGGCGACGACGCCAGAGCCTACCAGGGGTTGGTAAAAGCCCGGTCATGTTTGTGCGAACGTTCCAGTAAGAAATATGTACGACAAGGTCGAAGAATTCCCTTGTTGACAAGCATAAGGATTGGCTTCGCCCGCACCTTACTTAGGCCGCCTGACGAGATATGTTGATGTTAATGTTGATATCTTTTAATGTCACTTGGTCCCATAGTTTCTTCCTCCTCCAGATTCACTGTAAAGAAAGAATTGCTCCATATGGCTCAATTGTTCTATAATTCCTACAACAACTTTGAGCATCTGAAAGGTGGTCCTTCAGCCTAAATAGCATGGCAATTCCCCACAGCTGTGTCCAAGATGGCGTTGCGCCGCCCGAAATTATAGCTTACTGGATCAAACCACGAGCGTCGATGGTTGTGATGGACGAATTGGATAGACAAGGTTAGCCACAAGAGTTGGACATATTTTATAATGCACCAGTTTGAGCTACTAAGGTGTCTGCTATAACATTCCCGTTTAGCTCCGGTTAAAATACTGAAATCATCTCAGCCTAGATCGAAAGTTGACTATACAAACAGCAGCTGAAGAAAATGCATCGCATCAAGATAAAAGACCAGGATCCAGATAAACTCCATGCAAGATTTTAAACCAGCCCGCGAAGCAACTAGACCCTCCGGGTTACATCAACTTCGCATACGTCTTTCCTGCCTCGTCCAGCTCCTCCTCGCTATGCATAAAATCTTTGAGGCGCTGCAGTCGCGAGTTCCTGCGCTGGGGACGGATTGTGTTCTGGCCGACGCTTTCAGTTTGATTCTGGCCTTGCTCGTTGCCCTCATTGCTGCTCTGACGCTCCAGTCCAAAAGCAAGATCAGGCTTTTCTATCTCTCCTTCTCCAGCGCTGCTGCGGCGACGCTGGTGATGGGGATGCGGCTGGAGCATGCGCTCTATAAAGCCTTCTCTGTGGTCTAATACCGTGGGTATAGGTTCAGCAGCATTCGGGTTGCGAGGTCAGCGCACCTTCAGGCATGATTGGCAAATCCGAGTGCACTTTACTGTTATTCTAATCTGATGACCGTGCTGAAGAGATCATGAGTTAGAATAATGCGGCGAAGGATGGAGTGCTCGAGGAGTCGTGGTATTATACTTTGTGTGGCGAATGCCGGCCCGTCCACAGTCCGGGTCGCCATTCACGTCACGACTACCATCATTCTACAGAATATCACACCCAATAGATATCCAAAACAATGCAAGGAAAGGACCCAGAACATGTCCACCCTGCTAGATTGCTAGAAACAAAAACGTCAGAGCTTCACCCCGCCCCTCTTCAGCTCCGATTCCGTCCACTCCCACAGCCTCCTCCCCATGTTCTGATCGACGACATAGCGGTTCCTCGGCTTGACGATGCCAACCGGAGTATAGTACGCCCCATTAACCAGCTCCCCGTTCTTCGCACCAACCGCAGCCCAGAGCTGATTCCACGCACCCTGCTCAACTTTCGTCGCGATCAATCCCAAAAGCTTGACCGCCAAGGCAGCGATCGGATTGCTCGCGCTCGTGGCGGCATAGAGGTCCGTCACGATGATGCCCGGGTGCACAGAGACCGCCGTTAGCGAGGGGTAGCGACGGGCGAGCTCTGCAGCAAATAAGATATTCGCCGCCTTTGATGCTCCATAGCGCGCGTTGGTATTGCACCTCTTCAGCTCATCTTGGTTGAGTATGGTGTCAAAGCCCGGAGCCAAATTATGACCGATGGAGGAAAGGGAAATTACGCGAACGTCAGAGTCAGGCTTCTGCGCGGTCTCGAGTAAGACTGGTAACAGCAATTTCGTGAGTAAAAAGTGCCCCGTATGGTTCGTCCCTAACTGGATCTCGTGCCCGAGATCTGTCTCCCCTGGTGGGAGGGACATGACGCCTGCGTTCAGGATCAAGACATCAAGGCGCGAGGCATGTGCTCTGAAGGTCTCGGCTGCATCCTGAATTGATTTTGTAGAGGCGAGGTCGAGGGGAAGCCAGGTGATTTTGATATTGGGTGCTGTAGACTCAAGCTCCCTTATTGCGTTCTGCGCCTTCTCTTCAGACCGCGCGGCCAAGAAGACCTGCTCCGGATTGTGCTTGATGATTTGCCGGATCGTTTCTTTCCCAAGACCAGCGTTTCCTGCCCCTTTTTAACATCAAATTCTTATGTAGACTGAATCTATTGGCGATACTGACCCCCCGTAACGAGCACAACCTTCCCCGCAAGATCTGGAATATCGCGTTCAGGGCAGAAACTAACGCCACCAATATAGTTGGTGGGATTCAAGTTTGCCCAGACGAAGGCCGCTGCTGAAGTGATGAACATGGTCGCGACCCTTTGAGTGATGGGGCTGAAGTGTCCTGCGATGGAACAGGAGGCCGGTTTATTTGGTGTGGCAGCCCCATCAATAAATACTCCGTACACGGACGTGTGTAACCGCGGTTGATCCTCAGGAAGCCCACTTACGGGAGCAGACCAGGGGACGAACGTCATTCATCACGATAATGCAGATCTTGAGCTTGTAGCGCCTAGAACTGATTGAGAATATCAGTGGTGGCATCGCGATATAATTGTAAACGTCTGAGCCAAATCAGTCTTTTCGTTGCTTTTGTGCTCGGTCGATGGTCGCGATCAACGAATCCGTCTCGAACAGCCTGAAACTGACCTATAGGAAGATTGCGCATAATTATGTCATAACCTTTATGCATAACCATGTGATCACAATATCCTGTCGGAGCATACTGCCATCCGACGCCGCCTGCCCTGGGGTCGAGGTCGCTTAGTCATTATTTAGTCAGCTAGATATAGATTGGCGGCCACTTTGGCCATCCAATAATGGACGTCGTCCCATCGCTTTCCACGTATCCTAGGTCGTGATTGGTCGTTGGCTTTTTTCTTCGCTTCCACCCACGACGAGTTCAGTATCAACAACATTGGATACTACAGCCTTTGTTCGGAGCAAAAATCCAGGACTAGTTTGAGCATTAATCATGATGAGGATGGTCAGAGCTCACGTTCGACAGTGCAGGAGCACAGATATCCCTTGATGACCGTCCATAGCCGGGCAGAATCGGCGTATAGGACCCTCAATAAGAAGAGGCCCTTTCACACAGACTGGCACACTCTAATCGGTGACCATCAGCAATTTGTATCCCAGCAGCACAAAGATCCAGGGCGACCTGGGTATTGGGCGATCCAGCAAGCTGTTATGGCGGGATCTCTGAAACGCACTGCCACGTCAACCCTATAAATCAAGGGACAATGACTATCGCTTTGTGGTACAATTTCGCGAGAGTATCAAAGAAATTAGATGAATAGTTGACCAAAGCTGGTTCTGAATATCCAGGCTGATCACTGGCTCGTGAAGGGTACTACCCAATATCTATGGTCTTGGCAGTAGAAATCAGTACCTTGTGATCCAGTTGATGCATGTCACACTTTAGAGGCAGAGAATGAACCCCAGCCCATTTGATATACTTCTACTCAGGATGGTTCTCCGGCAACCTTCATAGGAGCTTGATATCTGTACGCTGAGGCGTCAATAGTGGTAGGCCTGTGCTTGGCAATATTAGACTACCGACTAACTTACAGTAGGTATCAACCGGACGGCCTGATAATCGCCCTGGACGACGACTCTGTGCTGACTGATTACAACGGTGAAATCTGCACCTCCAAGCCCTGGGTAGTCGATTTATGAGTCACCAACTATGTGTTCCAGGCCACCTGGAGAACTACGGTCTTTCAATTCGACATGGATTTTCTGCTACAATGTGCCAAATGTTTTCCATTTTGGCATGTTTTCCAACAAACCACGTATATGCACAGCGTCGAATGTCCGCTTAGGCTTTCTGGGAACAAGAATTCTGCTCAGTTGGCTGTTCAAGCTAGATATCTAACATGCCGGGTGTACAGTGAGCCGCCAGCGTCTGGTTAGAACTTCATTGTTAACTCGTACGGCCATGATTGGTAGGCTTTGAGCAGTCCAGAGCCGCCCATTGACTTGCCACATCACGTACGCGACAGCAATAACATATCTCCGTTGTAATATCGCCAGTATAGGACAGTGTTGTTGGAAAGCAGAAGAGAAACAGGGACGAAGTTCAAGGAAGTCCTGCGTACCATTTCGAGGAAACGCCGTACTTGCTTACGATATCTATATAGATCTGCATGGCTGAGCTTATTCTCGCCTGCCTTCTAGTTTCCCCGACCTTCTTGGCTTTCTATACTACGGAACCTTGACAAATTGGCTAGTGTATGCCATGAAAGAGACTGGGCCCTCACTCGCTCCACGCGCTCGCCCTAAACTCCTCCAATCTCCTCCTCTGCGCTCCGTTCTCATCAAAATTTCCCTCATCAAGCCACCCCTCGAACGCCTTCTTGAGTTCCGTCCACTCCTCCCTCACAATCGAGAACCACGCCGTATCCCGATTCCGCCCCTTAACAACCATATGCTGACGAAAGACGCCCTCAAATTGGAACCCCAGGCGGAGTGCCGCGCGCCTGGATCCTTCATTAAGCGAATTACACTTCCACTCAACACGCCTATACCCCAGCTCTTCAATCGCATGCCGTAGGAGAAGGTAGACAGCCTCCGTTGCGCCAATTGTACGCTGCAGTGCTTTGGTGAAAATCACATGTCCTATTTCAATGCGCCTGTGCTCGAGGGATATATTCATGAATGCGATGTAGCCGATCGCGTTCCCAGTTGTCGGGCGAGATGGGCGCGTATCGATTATCGCGAAGAAGACGGGATCTCTTGAGGTCTCTCTAGCAGCAAAATCAGCGCGTAGATGAGCGACATCGTCGTATGGCCCGTTGGGAATGTAATCCCACAGAGCGGTTTGGAATGGGTTTGTGTTGTTGACGAGGGGGAAGAGCTCGTCTGCGTGGGTGACTTTTAACGGGACGAGGTTAATTGTTCGGCCCGTGAGAGTGGTCGGTGCTGGGTGCGTCGAAACTGGGAGTTGGACGATGGCGCCTACTGGTCTGTTCGACATTTTCTTGTGTTTTGCAGAGGGAGAACAAATGTTTACGGTCTGAGATGTTTTATACAGTGCTGGGGATGGTCTGACTCATCGTAAGGTCCCCGCACTTCGTCATATTCGGCCCGTCTCTCTGAGTGAGAAATAGGCTTACGGTAAATTGCGTATAATGGGGTGTTATCGATGCCACGGGACTGAATTATATCACCAGTGTTTTCAAGGTGTATCGATATTAAAGTCAGATTGAATGTGACACCGTAACACCTTACGATTCGTTAGAGTTGGAGCCCTACGATATACGGCTTCAATGCCCGGGAGAGATCGGATGGAAATGCGCAAAGGGCTCCAGTTACACACTGGTCCGCCCAAGTCATTTTATTTCTTAAACGATTTCATAGGTCCTCCACGATCCGCTTACAGAGTACCGCAGTTAGAGATGACGACCTTCTTCTTGGTGGCACCGCTTGAGGAGCCGAGCTTCTCAACAGCATCGACAACCTCCTTGCCCTTGACAACCTCGCCGAAGACGACGTGGGCACCGTCGAGCCATGAAGTCTTGACAGTCTATACAACATCGCATTAACATCTGTTTCTGCTGGTATCAATGGCGGAACTCACCGTGATGAAGAACTGAGAGCCGTTGGTGTTGGGGCCGGCGTTGGCCATGGAGAGGAGGTAAGGCCTGTCGTGCTTGAGGTTGAAGTTCTCGTCGGCGAACTTTTCACCATAGATGGACTTGCCACCAGTGCCCTAAAAGCCAAATTCTTAGGATCTCTGCATCTCATCATTTCCAGACCGATTGCGACTCACGTTCTGGCGGGTGAAGTCACCACCCTGGAGCATGAACTGGGGGATGACACGGTGGAAAGGAGAGTCCTTGTAGCCGAAGCCGTGCTGACCGGTCGCGAGCTCACGGAAGTTGCGGGCGGTCTTGGGGACGACATCGTCGAAGAGCTTGAACTCGACGCGGCCTAGAGGCTCTGGAGGGGCATTAGCGAATGACACGGGTCAGGGCAGCAAGAACGAGAAACTTACCGCCGTTGGCGGTGATATCGAAGAAAACGTTGGCCATTGTGACGGTATTAGGGTTACTCGACAAGAATAGTAGAGCAAAATGAGACTGGGAGGAAGAGAAAAGAAAGCGTTAGGGACGGAGCTCCTTATATCATAAATTCTCGGTGCGGGGCACTTCCGGACCCCGCCTTTGTCAGCAGTCCTAGCCACTCGAAGCTCTGAGCTTCCAGCTCAGCCAGCCAACCATCTTCTCGTTGCAGCACGGAATCTTATTCTCGAGATCCCAATCAGCTATCTTCTACGTCCCACAAGTCTCCGTTGTGAGCCACCAAGGTGCTTTCAGTTGTTGTGTCCGAGGTCCAGATCTGGACGAGATCTTCAACGCGCGTCATGAGTTTGGCTGCCTGCGTCATTCTTGGCGTCGGAGCTCGAGAACTCGGCGTTATGCGTAGCTGACATGTGGAGGTCAATGTTCATATGGCAGCTACAAGTAGAGAAGGAGTACCCGTTTCTAGAATCAAGGTACTTGCTTCTTTTGCATCTTAGAATTTGCGAACGCGTACGTGTCAAAGATCAACTGTTAACAAACCCCGCGGCGCGTTCTGCCTGAGGCTGGCATACCCCACCTATAATGCCTGAGGCATTAATAGCCTCGACTTTTCTGTACACCGATAACTGCTAACGCTGGAAATGCTTTCAGCAAGGTATGCAAATTTAGAACTGCTGCATAAGCTAGCCTCTAGAAACTCCAGTCTACGTCATATTAGTTACAAAACTAAGGTTGGGTCTGAAATGCTGATAGGCTTATACTAAAGCTGACGCAGAAATTATAACCAGTTTATGGAAAACATTGCAAAAGATGACTGCTGGGTTCAAGAACAAGATCAAGACATTCAATGAGAGTAGACATTAAGTACACCCCATTGTTTGCAAAGGGCGTGATATTTTGCTCCTACTACATTGAGGAAGTATTTCCTCTCTTTTGTGTCCGTCATTTCCCTATCCACCATCCAACCTCATCCCTCATCGCAAACCAGAACACCGGTTCCTTTGTAGAACTGCAAAGTAACCCGTTGTCAAATCATTGTCTTGCTTTTTCATCATGCACGAGGTTCAAGCGGGGTTAATCCCGCAAGGGGGTGCACTCAACTCAACATCCTTTTTTCCCCTTGAGGACTTTCAATCTCGGTCTGGACCACACTCCCAGTCGCACATTGAATGGCACCAGATTTTGAAGATAGCAGAGGACAAATACTCACGGAGAATATACCAACTCCAGTGCGATTCGAGGTGTTCAAGCGGCCAATTTCTGGTTGTCTAATATCCGTCGAGGACGGTTGTGGCATCCGTCGAGGTGAGGTAGCCTGACAGTAGAAGCATCACACTCTGTTGCTAATTCTCTGGTTATGTGAACAACTCTTCTTTTAGACAGTAGCATTCACTCTTCCGCCTTTATCATATCCTTGTAAGGGTTGAATAGCCAACGTCGACTGCTTACTGGTCGTTACCTTGCACATCTACATGTGCTTCGACGCCACGGCGGAGAACTTGCGTAAATCAGTCAACGGATGCCTCAAGAGTAGGACTTATGGTGACGGTGTGGCGGCTTACCACGTCGAAAGATGATTCACATATGTCTCTACCGTATTGGAACGCCTTTAGCTGAGAGCGAGTTTCGTAGGAGGGGAAGGAATCATTTTTCATCGCAATTTGTCTTCGACTTCGACATCTCGAATTGTCTAGCGTCCGTTGTCAGTCTGTCCTTACTGTTTATGTTGGACCAGCCGTGTATGGTATACACTCACCGTACTTGGGATTAAAATGAGTGTCTTCATTTGATCCATCTAGTATCAGTCAAGATAGACATAGGAAGGGGAAGGACATTATTAAGCAAACGGTTTCTGCAGAATGAGCATACATATATTGACATTGGAAGTGAGCAACCAAATACCCTCCCTACATACTCCCCCTTATGTTGTCATCCTTATGGCTTCTGCCATATGTCTTTTCAAGGTATATGCTGCTGTGGTGCAGGAGCCAAGGCGGGCTCCACATGCCCGGAGCCCTAATCCATTCCCTAACTGCTCGTCCAAAGGGGCGTATATTACGTCTGGACCTGTGACCCATATCTTGGGGTCACTGCAGCCTGTTCAGCTTGCTTACTGGACATCAGAGAACGAAACCGGGCAGATCTATAACAGCAGTCCGGGGTTCTCGCTTTTGGGGACCGCTTCGAGAAGCATGCTTAGTGGACAAGCTGAAGGTCACGTCGCCTCCACCAGTACTTTCCTTGAATTGCAGAGGCCAAGAACTCTTCAAAAGCTAAGAAGTAACAGTTGGGTCTCTGCTTCGTTTATGCACGGACTAGGTCGACTGGACAACAGCGAAATTGCTTTATCATGACAGTCGTTTGCCCATCATCATGAGTTTTTGCCACCCTCAATAAGGACTGGAGAGCCCTCTAGTCGGCCACCGAGAGTGACCAGAGAGTAACCACTGAGTTATAGCAAAAATGAAATCACATTTGTAGCACTCGCTTGAAGACGCCATCGAGACGTTTATTAGGTTGCTTGTGTAAAGAATAAGAAGAGGATCCCGGTTCAACTCAAGCTACCCTGGGACCTGGCAGGATAAAGATGCCCGTTTCACTGTCTCTTCCCAAAATTCTCTAATGAGGATTCTCGTCTATCTTGAACTACGAGCTGAGCTTTGACCTTGATCAGATATATATCGAATACGTCGCGACTGCGCAAAGGCTATCAAGTAGGAGAAGAATTTTCCACGCCTATTCCTTAGCCCACGACGAAAGTTATATTGGTATAGGTAAGAAGATTTGCGATTCAGCCTTCCTCAGCAGTAGCTCGTCAACGCTATTCATCAAGGTAATGAGAGTTTAGAGGCCAGAAATTGAAGCTGCTAAGCTCGACATGCTTGCCAACGCAGTATTCCGCCCTCAAGGTGTCTTGCCCCTTCCTCAGGATCTTCCACTGCTTGGATGGCCGGGAAGTGCAAGCCCGTGCTATTTTGCAACTTCCAGTCAAACAAGCCGGCGATCTTTTATTAGACGAGCATACCATTGGACTACTCGCTCGAATGATATACAGTTCCAGATCTTCATACTAGCTGGATAGATGAAAGAGACGATCCCAGTTTTACGCGCAATCGGCCAACTTTCCGACCACGTAGCTGCTAAGACGGCATATTGCGCATAAGTCTATCTGCGACTGCCAATGTAGTGAGCCTCTGCCAGCCTCTGAAGACTTACGTTGTCCGAATAGTCTGGGTGCGGGCTTTTGCCCGGAAGTGTCGCAAAATGTTAGAGATGGGAATTCTTTTTTATTTTTATTTTTATTCTATACATGCATACACTATAATAAAGCCTACAGCTTTCCGAAAGAGATGTACCTTGGGTAGCAAGAAATCATCCCTTTGTAAAGCTGAGTGGCAGTTATATTGTGGGATCTGTGATGGTGAGGGCTCCACTCTCCATACTCCACTGCCACTTACTGCGCTTCTACGGTACAACCGAATCTTCCGATCTCACTATCCCCGTTCCCCCACCTCGACAACAGCTCTCCATCGGACCATGCCCAGCCGCCGAGTCCAAGTTCTTCTGTCGGTCGATTTCGACGCAGTCTCTGGCTTTCTGGGGACAGGTGCCTCTCCCACCAATGGGCTCGCCGATTTCAGCAGTGGTTACTTTGCAGCCCAAGTGGGCGTACCCCGCCTGCTGCGTCTCTTCCAAAAGCATGGCATCTCTTCGTCGGTGACCTGGTTCGTCCCTGGTCACTCGATGGAGTCATTTCCCGAGCAGACCAAAGCCATCGTCCATTCGGGAGCGGAGATCGGCTGTCACGGTTATGCGCATGAGGGTGCAACGCAGTTAACAGAAGCCCAAGAGCGAGACGTTATCAAGAAATGCGTCCAGCTTGCGACGGAATTGACTGGAAAGAAGCCGCTCGGGTGGAGGGCTCCCCTGTATCAACTGCGGGAGCACACTGTCAGTGTCCTTGAGGAGCATGGCTTTCTATACGGTACGTCAGCCTTGGCCATTCACGGTACCCATGCTAACCCGTCTAGACACCTCTTTGACCCACCATGACTCTTCTCCATATTTTCTGCTATCAAGAGCAACACCGCAGCCGATTGACTTCTCACCGTCAGTCCCAGCCTCATCGTGGATGCACCCACTCCCGCCACCAGCTCCCCGGACAGCCAGTACGCTGGTTGAAATCCCCTGCAACTGGTACATGGAAGACATGACGCCTATGCAATTTCTCCCTGCAGCCGCGAACTCGCACGGCTTTGTCAGTCCCGAGACGATCGAGAAGAACTGGAAGGCCCGGTTTGAGTATCTCTACAATGAGAGTATCGATGGCGTCAGGCAGGACTTTATCTTCCCGTTGATCTTGCATCCGGACACGAGCGGGATGGCACATGTTATTGGGATGATTGATAGGGTCATTGGCTGGTTGAAAGGGTGGGAGGGGGTGGAGTTTGTTACGTTTGGGGAGTGTGCAAAGGAGTGGAAGAGCAGGCAGTAAGTAGTCCATGATTGGATATGATTTTTGCTTGCCGTAGGACTGTCATAGATCATAGAATATAGAACTATGTATGGTTTATAGGCTCTGAATGCGGTAAAACCGATGAGCTACGTGGGTTATGTCCATCAAACCAATTCTACCAAGTTCATATCCCTCCCATTCCCACAGCACCCACAGTGGTTATGCTGATCATTGTCATTCGGGTGCCGAACGGGATTATTGAGCCCGAATTTACCTGTTATATATGAGTGACGTAGTTAGGCTCCTTTCTGACTCGTATCCTCCCCTTTCTCCGCATCCCTACAGTCCTCATTATTCTCCAACTCTTTAAGCGGAACCTAGATAGAGAACTCACCTCATCTGCAGTCTCCTCAACCCCCTCAATAACCTCTCATACTCGTCTCCGTCATACCCCATCCCCATCCTCATCTTCCTCCAAACCTCCTTCCCTTCCTTTCCGATGACTCGGACTTTGACCTCCTTTCCCTTATTCACCCACCCCCTCACACTCCCCGTAGCCCCAAGACGGTCGTTTTTGTCCCTATCGACGGCGCGCCCATCAAGCTCACGAGCCAAGACTTTGCTGTAATCCGGATTCGCCGGACTGATGAAAAGAGGATCAATGCTCCCGTCTGATCGAAGCTTGATCTCTTCCTCAAAGCATGCAAACTCGCTCTCTGGGGTTGTGGTGGATGGATCGTACGCTTTGGGGGAGAAACCGACGGCGTTGTCAGTGCCGCTGCAGGTAGATTCGGCGCGTTCAGGCCTGAGGATTGTCCTCTCCAGAATCTCGATCTGGTTCATTTCACCGCTCGGCATGCCCGTCTGGACCTGGGACGGAGAGGGCGTTTTGGGTATTGTTGTTATGGTCCGGAGACGGAGTGAAACAGAGGGAAGTACAGGACGAGACTCTCCTACCCTGGCAGCAAGAACTCGGAGAGCGGCTGTAGATTGATTGAGTCGGAATGTCATCTTCAGACGATTTCTGTATATGCTTTCAGCTTCTGTGTTGAAGTATCGGCGTGTTCGTTCTGGTTGTGAAACTCATGAATCATGGGTCTTGAGAAGGGCGGCCGGGTGTACGTATGGCAGGTCAAAGGACATTTTTAACATGGGCAGCTCGCGATGGTCCATGGATATTACTTCTGACGTCAACAGTGCCACCCTATACTTGAGCAGACTATACCCTCGACTTCTTCCAGTTTCTTCCCCGCCCGCAGCCCCGAGCTTGACCAGGCTGATGAGTCTCAAATATTGCAGTTGAACCAGGGTCAGGTGCCGTCCGTGATTGCATGAAGCCTATCTGGCAGCGAATTCCATCTTGCTTCACCCACTCTTGGTTAGCAGCATCTGAGTTTCGTTCTCCACTATGGCCTCAAGTGCTGCGTGACGATAGATGTTGAGCTGCTAACCTGGGGAAAGCTCAAGCTGGGAGCCATGGACAAAGCACCGCGGGGGACTCTAATCTGTCGCCACTAACAGTCTGGCCCCTTCTTATTTTTTCTCGTGACGGTCATCTTCTATGCTAGTGAGGCACACCATAGGTCTCTTATCCCCATATCTAAAAACAATCAAAATACGGTCTGGACAATCTAATGGAAACCAAATTCACATTCATTTTGTACATTACCAGCCCAACACGGAAAACAAATTAAAACACTCCGTCACCGGCAAGCTACCTGATATACCTAAACGCCCTCATTGAATGGAATGTCTTGTAGACGCCATACAATGTCGAGCCGACTCCCACACCCCCAGCGCCCCAGGCTGCGCCTTGATGATATAGGCTGGCATAAGGGATGTGGCCGTCTGAAGATCGTCTCTGGCATACTTTTAGTAACCACTGCTGAACAAAAGATGGAGACGTACAGATCGCAAACGGCGTCCAGCTGCTTGGCCGCCGCGACCGAGTAGAATTTGAAACATTATGTTCAAGTTATTGAGGATGATATTGCTTCTGTGTATTGGTCTTGAACAACCCTATCCTCTTGAAAAGGATAGTGAGCTTGGTGAGGGGTTATATATAAAGTTTGAGTGGCAGCATGACGTGCAGATGAACAGCGAATCCATGGTTCATTGAGTTCATCGAGGTTCGACTACACCCCAATCCGTTGGTACTATTTTTCTGTCCACGAGCTCGAGCTGAAACTCGATGCTTGCCACAGTTTCTACCAAGTGATAGATGATCGTTCGGGATGGTTCTCGATGACCTTGCAGCCTGAGGCGTAGAATTCGACCCGGAACGGTTAGCGCGGGGTTTTAGAATATAGTCGAGGTTTGGTTTGGCCAAGTTGATGGCGCCAGGTCCCATCACACAAAGCTAAGGAGCATCAAATCTACACAGCCTCAGTGGTTGAGATTCTGTTAAACGATATATCCTCTCTAGTATCTACCGGATATTGAATAGAGGAATTTTTTTTTTTTTTGCAAACACCGGCTGGCTGATCTCAACGCCGCTTTTCCTCGTCCAGAAGACGACGCTATCAAGGGAAATGCGCGTCAAAAGGCCTCTTCAGAGACTCCTGACCGAAAAATCCGTGCAAATATTGCCCGAACGAGGAAGGGAACATTGGTCGCTGCATTACGGCTCAAGATAGGGAAGCGGGCGGTTATTAAAATAATGAGTATGACTGTATGAGGCCACGCGAAGCATGGGCTATGCGGATGAGCAACTGTCACTTACACCGGTGCTCTTTAATAGGCAGTATATTACTAGGGGATGCAATCGACATGCTATTGAACGATCGCCTGAAATTTCGTGTCGTGAAAGTTGCGAATTTCCAGCCATGGCGTGTCTTACGGGCAACCATGAGCGAAGATTGGAACTTCACCTTGGAGCACGGGCTTATATTAACACCTCAGACGAGGGTGAAAAGACGCTTTATGCGGAGAGTCAAGGTGACCGCTGGTGACCCCGGCGAAGGTCGGACTAATTGGCGCACAATCCTGATGAGAGACTAAAGATTGAAGGATGGGCTCGACCTTCCGTCAACTCAAAAATATGTGGCTTTTAATCGCAAGGTGTTATTGATGCACATGAGCCTATATTGCAGGTTTTGAAGGTATTGTACGGCTTCTCATCGAAAATGGCGCGAGCGTTGACATAGGTAATAGCCAAGGACAGACGCCTCTCTATATGGCCTGTAGAGGAGGATCTGAAGCCATGGCGCGTATGCTCGTTGAGAAGGGCACGAACGTTGATTTGAGGGATCATCTGGAGAAACAGCGCTCTTTATGGCCTGTAGAGCAGGCTCTGAAGGTATAGCACGGTTGCTCATCGAGAGTGGCGCGAGTGTTAATATTAGCGATAATTATCTCGGGGAAACAGCGCTCTTCAAGGCCCGTAGAGCAGGCTTTGAAGGTATGGCACAGCTATCCATTAAAAGTTGTGCAAGGTTGATGGGACAAATTGGCTAGGAGAGACACCAACCTACTGCGCCTCAGCAACCGGCAATGTTCCCTTAGTGGAGCTTCTTCTCTCACAAGGAGCAGATATCAACAAATGCAGCTCCCTTCCTACCGCCCATGAACGCCACAGCCAACAGCTATGGGTCCATCACGGCGCTTCTTGCCGCCAATGGAGCGGACGTCAATTCCATAAGAATAGTGAGAGTCGGGATACAAATCCACAGAAGTGAACAAACCCCGGTGGCCTGGGCTGCTCTCAGTGTCCGCTAAAAGCTTGAAAGAGGTTCCAATCACGAAAGGGGCGCATACCAACTGGAAGGAATGGCCTGGAGAGGCACCAATAATTTTTGACTCCCAGAGGGGCCATGTAGATGTTGTGAACTGGCTAATAAAGAATGGTGCTGACGTTGACCCCCGGCATGGTCATGGCATACGCCGCTACTATGGGCTGCGGGAAAAGGCCATGTGTCTGTAGTGGAGCTTCTCATCAAAATTGGGGCTGAAATAAGCACCAAAAACAATAAAGGGGACACAGTGCTTACTCTAGCTCGGCGCGGTGGTCATGAGGCAGTGGCAAGTCTACTATTCGGGATTGGAGCCACGGATGGTTATACAGGCCACGACCCAAGAGTAATATAGAGCCTCGGCACATCACCCCTGGATGGAAGCGCAACCCCTATGACTCGAAATGAGAAGTTCCCCCGTTGCCCGTTGGGGTACTCACATAATACAATACTGATTTGATACAGCCAAAGGTGTCACGGAGGACCACCGAATTTATGCTGGTTGGTCTTGGCCAGTCACTATTCACCAGAAGGTATATCGGGACAACTGAGAGCCTGCGAATTGGAGGGGACTTGCAATTCATATACTGGTCTGCCAGTCATATATTCAGGGTCAACCTACCTAGACCGGGACGCACTCTGTTCGCAAGAGTCAATGATCGTGACTGGTAACGTGCGGCAATGGATTCTTCATGATTAAGGCCTGACAAGCAGATGATTAGGCCAATGATGATATAATCATTCCATTTCTTACTCTTGAGTTTGGAGACAGCCTATGAGCCTAAAATATTTCGTGATTATATTCGGCACAGGGGACAAATGTTATGACTAAAGTGCCTTATCGATTCACTATCCGAAGAATGAGCGAGATATTCTACAACTTAGCGATATTGAAGACTAGTAAAACCGAAGCCCCGTCACTCGTCTTATGAATGATGGGGACGAAGATGATACTACAGCCCTTACTTGATTTATACATATTCCAGCAGCCTTTCCCAAAATCCAACCACCGATGGTAAACAGGAGATCATTCCGCCATGTTCAATTTTGGTACATTTCCCATATTATTCTAATCGCCACAGTCTCTAGGCACTAGAGAAATTCCAGAAAAGTGCTAACCAGGATCAGATGCCTTCTTACAACATCATTGACCTGGCGAAGTGGGGACGGCGCAGATGGTATCTATGGAGTCGAGGCTAAAGACTAGGCAGCCTCAAAACAAGGCTTATTAAACCATGCAAAGCAACGTTCGTCGAAACTAAAAACAATTAGATTGAGGTAGTCTTAGGTTAGGCTGAAACAGACCAGACAACAGTTATAAAGGCCCACCCCATCTCAGCCCCAAGTTGTCCCTCATCATCTCATCCATCAACAAGCTTTCCAGCCAAGTCATCCAAGACTCTTCCAGGCAAATGGGCGGTACAGACCTCGCATTCGCGATCTCGGCTACAGCCCCGGGCGATTCAGACCAGGCCCACGGAATTCACTGCTCGACGTGCAAGGTACGCTTGTCTCAGATTGCCTACAGATCGCTAGACTAACCGTCTCAGGCGTCACGGTTGGCCAAGTAACAATTCACGAAGATCCTGACATCCATACAGGCTTGACACTGATTTTCCCACGCGGAGTGCATGGGACTCGTCAGCACCCCTGTTATGCGGCCAGTCATGATCTCAACGGGATGGGCGAGTTCACGGGATCGCATGGGATTGCAGAGTGGGGATATACAAATAGTGTACTTCTATCCTTCTACCGTGTTCAGCAACCTGGATCTTATCTATAGTGTAAATGCTAATGAGATATCTGTGCAGCCAATCGCCCTCACAAACACGGTCTCCATCGGGAAAGTCTATGACGCCCTGTTCTCATTCCAGTTTGAGCAGGCCGATGCACTTGGCGAAGATGACATTGAGTCAGGCCGGCGCATGACTATCCCAGTCGTGGGTGAGACCTTTGACGGGCTTCTCAACGATATACGGCGCTCTGTGATCGATAAGACTACCGTCTACAGGGCCATCGAAGCCGCAAAAATGCAGACTGAAATACTCGAGGGGAACCACGGCGGTGGAACCGCCATGAGGTGTCACGGCTGGAAAGGCGGGACAGGCACGAGCTCGAGAGTTGTTCCGGGAATCGGTGGTAAGGAATATACGCTAGGCGTGATTGTGCAGGCGAATCATGGCGCGAAGCTGGACTTAAGGATTGGAAATGTTCCAGTAGGCGAGCTTCTACAGAGGGAGGGAAAGGAGAAAGACATCGAGGAGGTTCCGTTGCCGGCTGCTGGAAGGGCCGCGGAGGGAAGTGAGTATCTCCAGTGCTTTTGTCCCCTTGCTATTGCATGGCTGACGATTTCGCTTCCAGGTATCCTGGTTGTCATTATGTGAGTTTAATCTTCAAGCTCGTAGCTGCATTGCTAAGCAAGACAGCACTGACGCCCCGCTCCTCCCTCACCAACTACGGCGCATCGCGCAGCATGCCGGAATGGGAATAACGCAGGTTGGTGGCCTCTCGTTCAGTTTCAGCCTGAATTTCATCCAACGTGTCCATCTCTAACGCTGCTTTCCCAATACAGGTCGGCGGCCACTCAGCCGGCCGCAACGCCTCGGGCGAGATCTTCCTTGCGCTCTCAACAGGCAACGAACCGAACGAGCTCGCATCCAGCTCTGGCGGCTTTGACTACCTTCCTTCGTTGGAAACGCACGCTGTCGAGACATTGAAGAACGAAGTCATTGACTCTTTGTTCTATGCCACGTCTGAAGCGGTGGAAGAAGCGATTCTGAATAGTCTGTGTAAGGCGGAGACGCTGAGAGGGTTCAGGGGGAGGACTGCAGAAGCGTTGCCTGTGGATAGGGTGAGAGGGCTGTTGGAGAGGTATATGGTCAATATTGATTGAGGATATGTTCCTCCCTTGACTGAAGATGACGTCTACTCTCATGGCATATTGCTTCCGCCGCTTCACAGCCGAGTTAGGTGCCCTTTGGTCATGCTTGTGAAGCATGCAATTATTGAAATCAAAGTATACATCACGCATTGATGACTATTTCCCAACAGGCATGTAGGGAGGGCATGAGTGCGTTTCCACCACACCATGATTCATAGCATTACTTCAAACTGAGCTCCAACAATCGTACCAAGAAGGCGGTCTCTGGAATGAGAATTGGCCTAGATCTAGGCGCTTGAGGTCTGAAAGTTGAGATAATAGGTACAATAAGTGCATCTATCGTACCTATCCACTTCTCGGCCTCTGGTGCTGCGAGCTCCTCCATCTAATGTCTGGTCCATCAGATGAATGTAAATGCCTTGTCTAAGCCGGCAACATCAAACGCAATTCTTCGAATGGAAGGCACTTTGCACCCAGTCCCGATTAAGGAGGCATCAAAGTAGATGCTTTAACACTGCACAGTTCTGTACAATACCCGCTAGGCGGTTCCCTCTGCTCTTTAATGCCTGGCCACTTCTTCATCAACTCGGGTTGCACATCGTCTACTCTTCTTTAATTACCGTTGAAACTTGAACCGGTCCTTTCTTCCTGCAGTTGATACGTCGGAATTCTATTTATAGGATGGTACTCCGGAGATCACTCAAATGTTTCGAGCACTAAATATAGGGTAGGAATTATGCAGATAGACTGTGTACGGAAAGGCGTCGAGTCAATAGCAGGGCAGAGATAGAAAATATTGAGAACCATTGTAGAAATAATCGTCATTGAAATAGACCCTAGGGGAAAAGTGTCCGTGATGGGTTATCCTAGCTGTCGCGTAATTAAACAATAAATTGACTAGAGCAGGCCCAGGCAGAATAGTGCCAATCTGTTGAATGTACACATGAACTGCAGTAGACCGTCAAAGATAGCACGAACGATGAGTCCGTCGCTGTGTCTTCACGCCATTAATTCGCAAGGGCAAGCAGACCCAGATCACAGCGCAAGTGCAAGACCCAGCACACTAACAGCTCCGACCACACTTGCGAAGACAGAAGGGCTGAGCATGCCGGCACCATCGCCATCTCCACCGCTGCCGCTATCGCCGCCACTGCTCTGGCTATCACCATCTTCATTGTCACTTGACGAGTCTGAGCCTCCAGTCGGTCTGGCGTCGACACCGTACGCGGACTCGAAATAATCCCAGACATCATCCGGAAGATCCGTAGCCCAGGCCGGGTAGTTTCCATCCTGGATCTCACTGTACATGCTGGACAGCGAGCTTGGGTTCGCCAGGTCGGAAAGAACAGAGCTGGGCAGCGCGCTGACAATTTCGGAAGCGATCGAGCTGGGTATGCCAAAGAGGTCTTTGGTGCTTGAAGCGGAGTCGGAGTCCGAGTCGGAGGAAGAACTGGAGGAACCAGTGATTTCGCTGAGGCCAGTGGCCACGGGGATATCGCTTGAGTCTTGGGATTCAATCCATTCGTCGAGCGTGGGGACATCGCCTGAGACACCAGTAGGAGCCGGGAGGTCACTGGGGCGTTCATGTTAGCAGCGCGATCGGCTTTGAGGAGTAATGAGCACCGTACGTAGTTGACTCCAGTGCATCCATGGCGTCGTCAAGCCAGTCCTGGCCGAGGGCCATAGAGGAAAGGGCAAGGAAGGTAAGATATTTGGCGTGCATATTGACGGATCTGACAAGAGAGCGAGGCAGAAAGAGCGTAGAAAAAAAAATCAAGGAGCGGAAGGTCGAAAATGTACAAAGTAGAAAAAGATGGAAATTATATAGAAGAAGAAGAAAAAATTGTCAACAGTTGCTGAAGTTATGTTCAAAAGTCTGCCTCCCAAAGCGCTACGGACCCTTAATATAGGGTTCGCATTGAATATCGCAATCAGACACTTCGTGTTTGACAACGAAACAAAGTTCGAACCAGGAACTGAACGGCCGCCTCAGAGGCGCTCAACCGTCTCGAAACATTTTTCCCTCGTATTCAGTCTTGTCCACCTTACCTAACCGGGAGGATTTGCAAGCGCATCTCGTATTCAGATGGACGATCGCTGTTACAACCCTTGGTCAAGATGGCATATGGAGTCATCAGGGCGGGAAGAGATTTTCTGAACCAGATGAGATTCAACAGCGGCTGAATTGTCCCCTTGGTGGTTCGCATCGACACCGGATCGTCGGCAAAGGGCTGGTGCCTGTGCTTGCTACTATGGTGCCTGGGACCTGGGTACGGAGAGGGCCACTGGGCGTCAGAACTAAATATGACGCCCACTGCTAGTTGCTAGTGAATACGAGCCCCTGCATCGGCTTACATTTCTGAGGCTCTCCTGAATTCAGCCGCAATCTGGGCGGGACACACTCCATCGACTATGCCCTGCCTACTACACGATACTGACACAAAACGAAGAGATGCGAGGCTACCGTGTGAAATGTGAAGTGTCCCAGCCAACTGGTGAATCTCGAGAGACTTTCTCTCACTCGGACTATGGTAAAAGACGCGCGAGTAATTGACGTAGATGTCGACCGGTCTGACTCGCAACTCGTCAATTCTAGCCGACCCTAGCGAAACACGAGACAGTCTGCGAAATCGGACTCATAATCTGCAGGCGCCGGCTCTGATACTTTTCAGGATTCCTCAAGACAGTGATCGCGACAGGAAGATGGCCATTATTATACCTGGCCAAGGGCATTCAACATCTACACAGCGACATTGCTTACCGCACCACAAAACCTGTCCCTGATATGACCGATTTTCCGAAGGTGACAGAACCCTTTCTGCGGTGCCCTCGTTCAGTGGTGAGAAATAGTGCCCCGCAAATATCCCCGATCCAGACCCCTTGACCCATGGTGATGTGTTTGTGGATCAAAAATGCTAATCCGCTTGGTTCCGATAACCGCAATAATTCCTGTTTCTAGTACATCCAGCTAAGGCTCCAGACCATTCTATTTCCATAGACTGGCATATCATCATGTCGACCGTCTACTGGCTGTGCGAATGTGACAGGAGAACCGTTTTCATCAGCAAGCCCGGGGATTACTGCTGGGAGTGTGCTGAAGTCATTTCTGAGGCTGGAATGGTAGTCGTGTTGCTAGGAAGGCCCATCGGTACCATGCACCACCCCTGAGCAAACAGGTACCAAGAGTTTTAGAGGGCGCGTCATACAATTGCCAGGTCAGAGTCGCATTCTTCTCTCCAACTCACCTTTGCATCCTCATGGGGCTTGTCAACTGCCTTACGCCGTGCGAGCGAACACGGGGACAAAGAATGCAGGTAGAAGGATTTGGCTATAGACTCGATCTCACAAGGCTCATCTCAAGAGAGAGGATTCCATGAAAGCAAGAGGAAGTGTTTTAAAAGTAATTGAAAGGGTGAGCAAATGGGATAAAAGGTTCGTCTCTTCTCTTCCTCATTCAGTGAGCTTCTGTATGCATGACTTGTGCAGGTGTATGCCACTATTACATAAGATCTCATAAATTATGCATATGCAATGTTTCAGCTATCCCACCGACCTGGTGTCTGAGAAAGTATTCCATCTCTGACGGCTGAAAGGAAAATCAATGAAAAAGAAAAAAGAAGAAAGGATATGATCTTGAACTCCATCCTCTGCATGCCTTGAGCCGTCTCTGCTCATGGATACCAGCAAGGAATGAGCGACAGAGTCCTTGCGAACGGGCAGCCCCAGAAACCAAAATCCAAAGTCAACCAGTTATCCTGGGTAAGCTGGTCATGCTAGGTGAGCTGCTCCTTTTTAATCACGGTTATATGCATTTAGTCTATCTATTATACATTATTCGTCACTTCATAATTGAAATTCACGCCTCGAGGTCGACCGGGAACCTCTCGCGGATCATCTTCCCGTACTTGGTCAGCAGCATCGTGAGCGGCACGAAGCCCAACGCAATGAAACCCAGCAGGGAATTCCCCCACCCTAGTCCCATTGTCTCAAACATCTTTGGGCCAGCCAGCGGCAACAGCGCACCTATAAGAGACCTCGCCGCCGTGAGCGCTGCGTTGCCAGAAGCGGCATAAATGGGATAACAATCGATGATATAGATCTGAATCGGCATCCAGGCCCCCATCAGTCCGAGCCCAAAGGGCGCCATTCCCAGGATCGGAACGATCCAGTGAGCCTTCTTCTCAGCGGCCCAGCCATACCAGAAGAAGCTGATGGGAATCCAGCACGACCAAAAAACCATTGCCGGCAGCCGCATTTCCGGCTCGAATTTGCCCCCGTTGCGGGTGGCCAGTCTGAGGAGGATCTTGTCGTTCGTCAAACCAATTATCGCCAGCCCGAGAAACTCGGGAATTCCAATGCCCAGGTACGAGAGGCCGGAGAGGCCTGGCGAGAAGCCATACTGATCGCCAAACGTCGTCGGGATTGTGGTGAAGAAGAGATAGAGCAGGCCGTAAAGGAGGGCGATGTACGTGGACACGAACAAGACGATTGGGGATTTACAGAGGAGAACGACGGGTCGTTTGAGGCCGAGTTTGAGAACTCGTCCCGGCGATTCGGTTTGGCCCTCTGCTTCATACACACTGCGCAGGTCGCTCCGGCCGAGTTCCTTGGATAGTTTCGCTGTCTTCCATCGCAACAGGACCGGTGCGTAGGTCTCCTTGTTGAAACATTCAATGGCGATCGACAACGCCCCACCAGCGATCAGCAGGAGCCAAAAGACCCAGCGCCAGCCGATGGACTCGCCGACAAAGCCGCCGGCGATGGGGCCGACGACTGGTCCCATCAAGGGGCCGAGACTCCAGAGCGCCGTTGCCAGACCGCGTTGCTGGACGGGAAACAAATCGGCAATCACTCCAGCGCCGAGAGTGATACAGCCCGATCCGCCGACGCCGGCAAGAAGACGGAAGATGATCAGGGAAGCGAGGTTCGGCGCCAGCGCGCAGCCGATCTGCCAGACGACGAAGAACCAGTTCGCGCAGCTGAGCACAATCCTGCGACCATAGATCTCGCTGAGAGGGGCGAGCAGCATGGGGCCGAACTGGGACTCATTAGCACAGGTCGCCAACCACCGGGACGACAGGCAAGACGTACAGTATACCCGAGCAGGTAAATGCTGACCGTAAACGACAGCAGCGTCTCATTCGTGATCCTCATATCGAGAGCCAGATCTTCCAGCGCGGGCGAAAATATACTCGATGCAAGGGGGGAAATGAATGTCACCGCGCTGACGAGGCCGAGAAGGGTCCATTTGCGCGACGGAGCGAAGTTCATCGGGTTGGCCAAGTCGTCCTGGCCATCCCAGCCGACAATGCCGCGGTCGAGGTCGGTCTCAGGGTGTACGGTGCGCGTGGAAGGCTCGCGTTTGACCGAGGTCGTCGTGGGAGCTTTTTCTAGGTCGCCTGGCAGCTGTGACTCCGGCAGGGGTCTCTTGTCTATAGGGTCCAGCGAGGCGTCTTGGCTAAGACTTGGGCGAAGAGTGCTTTGCGAAGCCATGGCTGACGGTCTGTCTGTCCTTTCCTTTTGCCTCTTTTCAACCTTTTTTTCTCCCTTCTTTTCCTCTTCTTTCTTCTATCAAGCCGCCTGGCCGATCGCAGGGCACTGCACTGCGCAAGAAGAAAAGGGGGAAGTTGCAGAGAAGAAACAGGAGAGCACGCTGGAAGAGACACCAAGACCAGAGACTAACTAAGCAGCGAGCAACGATGCTTCTATCGTCGGCAAGAGTCTCGGATAACTAGGCCGATCGTCTTAGCAGGCGGCTGCCCCCGCTTGGCTGTGGCCGGTTATGCACTGGAAATAGGTGATAATTCCGAGATATGCATGGTAGCATCCATTTCCAACGGTCCTAGACAGCGTAGTAGGTGCTGACAAGTCATCACTGAATCTGATCGCCCGGCACTGTTTCACAACCAACCCACCCGAGGCAAAACAGGGGCCTTTGGCCTGGGCTGGTGCGGCCCCGCGCCCCTTCCCCCAGCCCTACAGCGTCATTCCATACCGCAACGGACGCAATGGACGCGACGAGGCCGGTATCCCGCAGCTGCTATCTCCCATCGTGCTCGTTTGGTCCGTGGAGAACGGCACACACTGTCTTCTCGGAGATAGGAGCACACCGCTCGCTCCATCGCCTAGCGGCGGGCTATCAAATGGCTGAGGCTGCATCCCCTCACCTGCCGCTTCTTTAGGACGAGCCTAGCTATACCGAATCAGGTAAGGATGGCCCCTTAGCGGGCTGGAATGAACTCCATTCCACCACTCGCGGGACCCCTTCACGACATCCCCTTCGAGGTGAGAGGGGGAGAATTATTGGAGGTGCATATCTAGCCCCAAAATTGCTTTCACTTATGCATGCTATGCGTGTGGTTGCAGCAATAAACGCCTCAAGCCGTCTCCTTGACTCGCGCGCTGCCACTGGGCGCCGAGAGCAACCGTCTAGGCTTGTTTGTTTTTTCGAAACGTCGACGCGTAGCCACTGACATGGATCCTGTGCCACCGCTCTGCCTTGCTAGCATGTTCTTCCAGAACCCACTGTAATGACTAATAGCGTTAATCGTCTCTAAGTTTAGCTCTCCCACTGCGGTTCGTGGTCTGACTGCTCTTGGCAGTGCACGCCTCCTGTTTTCGTTTGGCGCTGTCTCTCGGGAGATCGTCGGAGCGAGCCAACGGTCCACAGTGTACGCCATTGGCATGCGGCCTTGGTGATATACAAACTGTACTGTGTATGCAGATAACTTGCCAGTAGTCAGCCGCGCAAACGTAACGTACGCGTAGTCGTCCAGATAGTCTGGATGTATCTTTTATCCAGTATATGTCTACGCATTAGAACGGCATTAAAATGTTAAACATGATTTCATATCGTATTTTTCTTTTTTGATCGCCCTTGTAGCGATCGTGATATTGAATGGAGATAAGGCATACCAAAAATATATATCCGCCATCCCCCCTATCGCGTATCGTAACGATGGATTGGCAACGCAAGCATTAATAGGAAGAGTTCATTTGGGCTGACCTACTGCGATAAAGATTGATAGGCCAGAGTGGTTTCTAAGGATACTGGAGGCGCTATGTAGAGCGCTTAGAGATTGGATTAGGATTCCCCTGCCGCAGCGCATCCAAGAGGGAAAGATTCAAGTTTCGCTCCTGACCAGTCGTTGAATGGTCGGGCCAGAAGCGCCTACTGAAACAACTTGCAATATCCAAATATATGAGACCAAAGTAAGTATGTAGAATAATTGGTTGCAAACGGTGACTGTCGCGACGCTGTAGCCGCTGGCAAACTGGACACTGTACTCGTTTAAGCTCTCCTTTCCTCTATAAGTACACCGATTTCGCTCCAGGAACCTCTTCTATCTTTTCATATTCACTCTAATAAGAACAACTGAAAATGTTGAACCGATATCCTGAAAACAACCTGGACTATCAAAGCTATACGGTAGCTTTGATCTGTGCCCTTGAGGTCGAGTTAAGCGCCGCCCGCTACATGCTCGATGAGGAGCACCAATCACTCCCAGGCAATAGATTCGATCCGAATTTCTATATCCTCGGGAAATTGAGCGGACATAACGTTGTTCTAACCGCTCTGCCTGAGGAATCGCAGGGTACCGTTGCTGCCGCAACCGTCGCAACCAACCTGTCCCGAACGTTCCCGGCGATCAAGTTGCGGCTATTTGTCGGAATCGGAGGAGGAATACCAAGTGCTGAGAATGATATCCGCCTGGGAGATGTTGTTGTGGCACTGGGAGGCGTCGATGAGTATGACCGGGGCGAGGAAACTGCCACCGGCTTCAGGAAACACGGACCCATCTATCCCGCGCCAGTTGAATGGAGATCAGCCGTGACAAAGATGAAGTCTGTCCATCGGGTGAGGCCAAACCGCGTTGACGAGTTTATATCGGACATGCTGCGGAAATATCCGCAGTTGGTAGAGTACAGAAGACCGCCTCCCGAGCGAGACAATCTATTTCCGCCAGATTACAACCATGCTGCTAAGTCAGCTCCATGCACCCAATGTGACAGAAACAAGAGGCTATCAAGGAGAGATCCACCGGCGGCATCTAGAGTGTTCTACGGCCTTGTCGCGTCCGGAAATCGAGTGATCAAGAACGCGCGGACGCGTGACGCACTGGCACAGGGAGCTGGAGGAGCGATCTGTTTTGAAATGGAAGCCGCTGGAGTGCTGAATCAGCTTCAGTGTATTGCTATTCGTGGCATCGCGGATTATTCTGACTCGCACAAGAACGATGATTGGCATGGATATGCCGCCGCGGCGGCTGCGGCACTGGCGAAGGAGATGCTCATGTACATAGACCCGATCTGTAACCCTGCATGGTATCACTGAGATGCAGAGAAGTCTGTTATTTTGTCAATTGAACCATACTTTAAAGTTTAAAGAGCATTCAACCGGAAAAAAGGTCGATTTTCTCGACATGCTCGAACATGCGCGGTAAATCGGGATGGAAGGAAAGAAATTCTACGACTTGTTGGTATATGTATTGGCTATATAAATCAAGTCTTTTCGCAGGTAGATGAAAGGAAATGGACTATTTTTAGTGTCAGCGTCAGCCTCGGGGCGTTATAAGTCCGTTTTTGTGAGACATTTGGTTAGTATCTTACCTGAGACAGAGTCCCAGATTGCCTACTACGCCGTTGTCAAGATAGAGTAAAGTTTCAGACATTCCCTCGGGGCTCTAAATAGTATCTTACGCCAGATATTGACCATGAACGGCAGATTATTCTAGCACGTGGATGGACAGGCTGTCAAGGCTGAGAAGTTCATACCTCACTTTTCCATTTTACTTGGAGAACTTGGTGGGTGTGATAGAATGTGCGGGTCGCATACTTAGGTCATTAAGCCCCTGATAGACCTAAAATGGTGACAAAAAAGAGTCAGGCTTGAGTAGAAGCCTAGCCAGCCCCTATGGGAGTGCTGCGGCTCTTGGGACCCCTGAAATTTGGTCGTCATAAGCCAACCATATATTGCTGTTAGACGAGACATCTAGACTCTCTAATGTAGGTAGCTATGGTTCCTCTAGTTTGGGAGGTTAAATCGGAAGAATACGTGCGAGAATCAATATAAGTATCAAGCACAATGTGTCTACGCTTGCCAGTAGGGTTCAGCTGGCATAGTATAAGTGCCATTTTCTAGTCTCTAGACTTCGAGCAATCCGGGAAGACTTACATGACTTCCCCACTTTCTCAAAGCCTAGAACATGGAGGGTGAAGAGAGTTTCATACACAGCAGTGCTGCAAAATGCGCTCTACAAGTGTCCAATATAGCTACGGCAAATGCCACAGTGCCACCGTTCCCAAGGATCCTGACACCGAGACAGCGTATCAGATGCTGGATCAGACCACTCATCTTACTCGAAAATGTGTCTCGCCGTGGATATGTCTGGTTGCAGTGCATACACGCGGCTCTACGCGCCCAAATACCACGCAGGTAACGAGATGGCGTCAGCGGCGATGGTGTGTGGTAGGGCTTTACCAATAATAAACAGATGCTCCTCGGACAGACACCGGTACAATCAGGCTCGTAAGTTGATGTTGGCATGCGTATCACTTATGCATGGTTTAAGCGCTAAAAGAGCAAAGAATATAAGCAACTCTTGAAAATTAAGAGGGAGTTCCTCTTGTGGATCGGATATTATTGCTAGCATATCCAAGGCCAGCTACCGGAAATGCTCTCCCCATAAGAAGCCGATCGTGGAGAAGATTTTGAAGGTTTCCAGGATGGATCTGACTGTCAAGACAACGTTGCAACGCTACCCAATCGAGATCGCCTCAAAGAGAGAGCTTAGGGATATGGACAAAATCTTGCCAACATGCTGCAAGCTGCTCAAAATGGGGCTTTTTTTGAACCAGCTCCTGTTGTCCTGGTTATGCTGACGAAAGTCTGGTTTTGTAGTAATATACAGTCTCACATATAAGCATTCAATGTTTCGACACTCCGGATATTGCTACTACCACGAAAATTGCTTCTATTGCTTGTGTAGCGCCGCATACAATAGATCACCTGGGCTTCGTTAAGTTATGATCCTCGGTCATGACAGGCTTGAATATACTCGTTTCCCGTCGAGGGCGCAGTTTGGTTTCCTTTCTTTTTAGCCTTCAATGAACGGTTCGAACTGGACAACTGCGATAGGACACTAGAAGATCGCGACAAATGCTGACGGAAAAGATCGCCTTGCTCAGGTAGACATAAATACTGTGCTATCGCGCCAACACAATCAAAACAATGCGCTCGACGCAGTCAAGCCTACGATTCGTTTGTGGTACCTGCCTCTTATACTTGCGAAGTAATGGGACGCGCAAGCTGAGCCCTTGGCATCCAGTGTGGCTAAACATTGTCAGAATGGAGATCATTGTAAGAGCTCTGGTTGCCCATCTTCAGCAAGGATCAGTGTAGTCGTTCCCAGCAGCTTGTGAGTAAGCCGTCAACTGGACCGCACGAACAGTTCGGCCAATCGAAATATAACAATTCTTACACTGTCAACTACCGGAAACCAATCAAGGAAGTTGACAAACCCTCGGTTCGTCTGACCATACTAGCTTGCCGGACAATCATGTACTCTACACACTTCGTCAAGGTGCATCAATTTCCGGGTGTCACAAGTGACGTGTGCTCCTCGTTCAGCCAATCGAATGCTGCACTTCCGCTCTGTCATCCTGAATGAAACGATTGCTGGAGATCTCTTGGCCATTAACGACCAGTGAAGCGGCTGCTGAGTGTGCCACTACATATGGCGGGGGCGCAGCACTCCTCGACTGGAGTGAATGTACAGCAGTTTGTCTCGACGGAATCAAATCAGCATCGTGCCAACATTCCTGCTGCCTAACCAAGACAGTTGCCATTGCAAACACAACTGACATCGTCCGTATACCGACTTACGTCTGCCATTGACCATATAAGAAAGACCGGCAATCACCCGAACCCACGGGATAGTCAGCGCACATTGATGCTCATATTCCAGTCTGTGCATTATCACTCTATTCTCCCCTTTTCAGTATGCCCTCTGGCACCTCCACTCTCGGCTGGACCCTCGCAAACTGGGGCACCTTACCAGCAACCTGGGCCTCCTCGTCCTGCACCCCTTCGAGCATCATCTACTACGCCGAAGACGACGACCCAGACATCCCCGAGCTCTTCGAGTCCTGTCCCTCCATCACGTTCGATAGCTGCCTTCCGGAACCCACAGAATCCGACTTGATAGACGACTTCCTTAGCAACCAACGCAACGTCCCTTACTGGTCTCCTGGCGTCAACTGCCCGTCCGGATGGGAGGCCGTCGGATCGGCCGCACGGCCCAGCGACGGCGATGTAACCTCCTCGGGGCTCTTCACTGTCGGCGCGATCCCTACAGGGAACTGGGATATCCCAGATAACGATTACATCCAGCTGGGCTTCCATGATGCGTTCGGGGCGCTGCTCGACCCTAGCGAGACGGCTGTTGCTTGTTGCCCTAGGTGGGCACCCTCTCGGCATCCATCTAACCTTCCCTCCTTTCCTTTGCCCAAATCACAATGTTGACCACTACTACAGCTCAATGACGGCCGGCCGCAACGGAATCTGCTACTCGACCCTTCCGGACCGCGACCTTCGCACCGTCTGTATCGCAGACTACTCCAATGCAGACGGGAACCTGGAATTCATCAGCACGAGCTGGGTCTGGAATGGGGTGACCAGAACAGCCAACATCGCCGTGCCAACTCTGACTATCCCTCGCACGCCGACACGAACTTCCTCGAGGACTATCGACGCCGACGAGACGGGGGATATGGTGGCCGCGACCTTGCAGGTGCCTATCTATTTCGTGCGGAGGCCTGGTGATGGTGGCGGTAATGGAAATGGGAATGGGAATGGGAATTCGTCGGACTCGGGGAATAATGGCTCAAATGGGTCGGGGACGAGCGACGCGGATACGGTGAGTGAGACAAACGCCGCAAGGGGTTTATATATGCAGGCGGGCTATACTAAAGACTGGGGTCATTTCGGCGGCATGTTGGGCGTCCTGGCTGTGTCGTTGCTGGCTGGGGCTGTGCTTGTCTTGCCCTGGTAGGAGGACGCACAGTGCTCATAGCTGGATATCTGGCATCATATTCTGGCTGGAGCACGCGCATTCCGTCTTATAACGGTCCCTGCCAGCTCTAGTCAGCTCCATACCTCGGTCATGCTGTAAATGTGGCTGTTCCATATTCCTTCAGTCTTGACTTGCAAAGTGAAAGCGTTCGTGTTCGAATGTATTCTCCACAACACAGACCTTTAGGAGCTGGCATTTGCCATGAACTCCAAAAAAGGAAAATAAAAAAAGTATAATATTCATTTGAAATGTTCACATTCGCTATTTTACCGAGTAACCAGTGCCCAACGCCAAAGGAGATTCAATCGAGTCCCTGAATTCCATTCCACCTACCTGGTCCGCTAAACAACAGCCATGGTAGACACGTTAACGCTATCACCCACGCCAACGTTCATATCAAACAAACCGCAAAAGTCGAAATTCGTATCAAGCAGCTGGATATCAGCAAGTGATGGCTGATCGAGATAGTCCGAGATATCTGGAAATTCCGCTTCTGCCTCGGGCAGCAGTGTACTTTGTGGCTCAGGTCGGGCTTCACTGGGAGGGTCGGAAATTGTGACAGCCTGCGTGTTCGTATCATCTACGGTAGCAGGCTGGGCCAATGTCTCCTGGTGATGCTGCCGTTTCAACACATCTTTCAAGCCCAAAATTTCTCGCGCGACTATCCCGACCTCCCTATATGTCCGTTGTCCCATGGTCCAGTACTCTCCAAGGATCTTGAGCGCGCCCATACTGAGCCGAATCCGCTCCCGCGCTAGCTTCAGCGCCTGGCCCTGGTAGTGGAACCGACACGCGGCAAGATGCGCGATGACAAGGTTGGAGATCATGCAGATGATGAAGGGGGTATGCGTTGCTATGTTTGTGGGAAGGGTTAGAAGGTCGTCAAAGGCATCGATCGCGCGCAGGACCTTTGCGGTGTGGAGCTGGCATTCCGGAGTATTGCAGCCTCGGAGACTCTCTGGGGGTGGAGGAGGCGAGCAGTGGGCTATGGACTCGATGGGGGTATAAGATAGGGTTGAAAGCTGGCGGTGGAGTTCAACAACGTATCTAATACCTACTTAGCACATGTATTCACAGGAATAGGGGTTGAAAGAAGGGAAGTACGTTTGGATTATCATGTTTGCTTTGAACAGAAGCTCGTCGACGCTCCCATCTGCCCGCACGAGATCTTTCTTAGATGGGTGCAGTAGAGATCTCCAGGCTGTGACAGTGGCATCTGTGTTTGCGCAGATGGCAGGCGCATTGGCAATTGTCATGTTTTGGCGAGCTGCGAGGGCGAGATCGAGCCCTCGCGTGAGGCCGACTAATTCAGCAAACGAGGAGAAGACGCGGTCATCATCATCTAGAAACTCGCGCATGTCGTAGTCTTGCAACGTTCTTGGACGGGGGATTCTCTGCAGCAGTTAGCAAGGTTTCACCATTGAGATGAAGACTCGAAGGAAAAGGAAGACATACTCCTGACTCATACTCGGCCTCATCGCAAGGCAGGTCGCAGCTCATCTCGACGTTACTCGTCCTGAACGGAAATGTGCTTGTGCTGCCCGCTATATGCGCGTCCGTCATGTAGACCTGCCACCACGTGCGTCGCCAGCACTCCTCGAGTAGGGGGTCGCTATTGCCATTCGCATAGGCGTACCCCTGCCGCTGCATCCCTAGCTCTAGAGCCATCGCTATTGCTCTGTCGAGTAAACCCAGTGCTTTCTGGGGCTCATTGGCCCAGTAAGTTGCAATGGACAAAAGAAGGACTGCCTGGACGTCGAACCCCGTCATCGGGGAGCTCGTGCCGATCGACGAGACGGCCGCCTCGGCCTCGACTTTCAAGGACGCTGAGAATGAGGATTTTGCATAGACCGAGCCGATGAACTGAATGACCAAAACCAGGACCTGCAGGTCTCGCCCATTGTGGGCGAGTCGCCGTCTCAGCGCCCACTGCGGCAGAACGCATGGATGCGCGGAATGAAAGAAAGAGTAATACTGCGCGAGAAATTGCTCGTTCAGCGACGAGTCGTTCAGAGGATCGCTATTCAGCGATAAAGAAGCACTCGTAGGCTCTGAATTGCTGCGCTCCTGCTCGTCCTCTGAAGTCGAGGCGGCGGGGCGCATACCCGTCGCGGACGGGAGAGACTGCTGCGGCGGCACATAGAGCTGCGCCGAGGTTTCCGCAAAAAAAGGTGTTGAGGCTGAAGTTGTACTCGAGCATTGTTTCGTTTGGGCCTTGGTTCTTCTTCCACCGCGCCGGGACTTCGTATAGACGCACTGCAACCCCTCAGTCCGACAGCGGGCACAGACGGGGGCTGTCGCATCGCACCGCAGATGCTTTGAACGACAGGGGACGCAGGCCAGGGATACTCGACGAGTCGTTGATGGCGGTTTTGCGGTCATTGTCATCTCTCACCCTCGTTCTTCGCTTTTTGAGACAATAAAGTGTGCGGCCGTTGAAGGGCGGACAAAAGCAAAGCAAAGCAAGGCAAAGCGGGGATAGGTAGAGCACTTCAGCTGGCCCTTGGCCCGTCAGCTGCTGACCGAAAGCCAATTCGTCTTTCACTGGAGTTGATCCCTGCATGGCGCAATCAGTCAGGAATGAGTCAGCGTAGCTGCTTTCTAGAAGGGCCTTTTCCGCGGCGCTGCGGCTCAGGGCGATGGTGTCATGGACTGTGGAGGGGGATCGCGCAGATCCACGGATCGCCATAGGCGTGACCGACTTGACCCTTAGTCACTTTATAGTAATACGGCTGAATAGTGAATTTTTTTTATGTCATCCAAAACATTCCCCAACCGTTGGGGTGGTACTCAAGGAACGGCAATGGATCATCCCTGATGGCACGAGGAGATGGTGCATTATTCGAAATCGCTGCCTTTTCCACGGCAGATCTATACCTAGCACAAGCTTTCCCAAGCTTGCGAGACCTTCCAATTACAGGGTGTCATTCGCTTAGTTGTCTTCAGGCAATGACAAAATGCTAGCTTGGAAACGACTCGAACAGCTGGTATGAATACTCAGTCCGAGGTGGTATTTGGCTTCACATCAAGAAGAATTTATTGAACAGATAGATAGCACGAATATCACATTGATTTTTTTTTTCCCTCTTCAAATACTCAGGATGGATCTAGAGCTTATGAAGACGAAAGCAAAGCGCGGTCAAAGGCCTCCACCGGCTTCTGGTCTTTCGACGGCCCAACAAGTCCCCGCAAATCAAATTCGTATTCCATCTCCAAATTTCCCAGCAAACTCATCGTGAAATTCCGTGGAGAGTTTCGCTCGTCTTGCCCACAGTGAGTACTCGCATCCGCAAATCTCAATGTTCTAGATTCGCCACTGCCCTTGTTTGTCGCCTGGACAGAAAGAACTGCATTCCGGCTCACGAAGGCCGAGACCTTGATTGCTAAAGGACTTGAAGAGCCCCTGACATCGCAGGCAGTATTGAGACTGAATTCGCCAAGGTAGATATCCTCCGGTGTCGGGTCGAAGATGTACTGGTCCCCGAGCTCGAACTTGGCGTGGTAGTCGATAGCCGGAATATCGCGCAGGTGAATCTTCATCGTAGTGGTATTGTGCTCCTGATCCCCATTGCTGCATGGCGCCATAAATTCCTTTTTACCGAATGAAGGGAGAGACTGGGCGCCGGGAATGATCTCGACGACACTACCATCTGTAGTCGATATCGCGACGGCAGGACGACTCGTCGAACATGACCTGCCCACCCACCAGTCATCTTCTGCCAGATAACTGGACATCAAGGTAGCGCCCCAGAGCGCTGCTTCTTTGAGGTTATCTGAATTGGCGATCCGCGTGGTCTTGTTGAACCACCCCGCTACACGGCGCTGTAGGCCCGGGAAGGTCCGAGAGCTCGGTGTGAAGATCAAATCCGTGATCTGACCCGCCGACAATCTAGCCTTGATCAGGGCGTTGTGAGTAGCATGGATACTGGCTGCTTGGACGTTGTGTGGCAAGTAGGGCTTCTCTCGGACATTGCTGGTTTTAGCTTCCTCGTTCTCGAGGATAGGATTCTCGAGCGTGGAATCCTCAGGAAGGTCCGATTCCGGATAGCTCGTTTCAGAAACATTGTATAATCGGTGAATGGATAAGGTATCGACTATACCGTCCTCGATTTCGAGGACCGTAACCGTGAGAGTGTCGAGGTCGTCGGCAAGGTCATATACCACTGCATATCGTTCGCCATCTGTCTCAGATAGTACGTCCAATCCCAGCGCCATGACTATGCTCGTTACGTCGCGCATAGTGTGGACGATTGGTAGGCTGACCATATCTCCTGCTCTTCGAATATCGTTAACGAAGTTATCTACCGTGTTGATGCCACTGTAGCCATAAGGAAGAGAGTGTGCCATTACGGCGCCGGTGATGTTGATTCTGTAACCAAGATACGACTGAGCAATGGAACGCAGGTCTGCGAGGATGGAGGCGAATATATCCGTTGGCCTGAAGGAGGAGTTTTTGCCGCCTGAAGAGATTTGGAGTGTTTGGTGGCCCTTTTGAATGCTGTAGCTAAACATATTGCCAGGTCGATCGATTATCGTACTTTCAGAGCTCTGGTCGGCGAAGTGACTCCTATAACTGTATATCAATCGATTCTCATCGCGACATGAAGTGATCTTGAGAATAGGCTTAAACAGGTCTTACATCATATTCATTGCAGCCGTGAACAGGTTCGGGCCGCCCAGCTCCTTCGCTGCATCGCCGGCAATTAAGCCGGCATTGGTCATCGTCACATACGATGGGACAGAGCCCAGAATGCGGACCTGGTTGTTTTCGATTACGCCCACGCGAGACCTGTAAGCTTCAAGGTGGATTGCGATTACTAGCTCGAAGCGTTAGTGTTGCTGGCTCTGATGGTGATCGGTACGTTCCCACCAGGCTATATGACGTACACTTCTCTCCAAAGTACTCCTCACGTTTCCATTCGTTCTCATTGGCATGTGTATTGGCTCGCAGTGCGACAAGGACGAAGAAGAGGCATAACGAAGCGATGGTTAACTGGGTAGTCTTCTTGCGTCCATCTCGCCCGCGTCTCTGTGCAGATTGGGCGGCCAACGCTCCTTTGCCCATCTTGAATACACTGTAAGGTATGCCTTGGGCACCGATATTGCATGAAGGAAAGGACCAGCGGGTTTGTCCTATATATATGCTGCCTTCGTGGAGTCATAGGTTGAGTGGCCCTCGGCCTCAAGACCTTGCTTACTCGCTACTCGATCTTCAAAGGACACTTTGCCATAACATCGCGCAAATCAGCTGCCCAAGACCGATACTCTTTGTTAAATCGAGACGGGAGAGACAAGTTCATGGTGATATCTGGCCTGAAAAGCGTGAGTCAATTTGATCTTGGCGTTGGGTACGGTTAGTCAGCTGCGCTTCAGGAATCAAAGACCTGCCTCTTTAAGTAGCAGGATCCTCAACTTCAATAGCCTATCGAGTCCTAGCCCTACTTCGATAGCCTACAGGTAGTGTGGAGATGCATCGCAACAGAGATAATACGAATTCTTGTGTTATCTAAGGCATTTCCATTGACTGTGTTCTGTGACGCTTCCATAATTGTATTGAGTCCTTTCCATTCGCTTTCTGAAACAGTGACCAAACTTCCTGTTGATCAGTGAAGGAACTTGGTCACTATAGGGCCCGGGTGGGTAGGCGTCAAATCAAGTGGCCTGGCTCTTGCGTTGGGGTTACATTAGCAACGGAATGGGCCATAAAAGACGGTCCTGGCCACACTCTATCTAATAGCAACGATAGTAGCAAAGGATGCGGACCACAAGTACCTTCTTTTTGTGAGATTTATGCATATATTTTGGATTCGAAACAGCGGATGGTGTGCTTTACAAAGATTCAGACTATGTTAACGCTCTCACACTCTAGCTTCAACGCCCTCGAGAAGCAAGGCCTCAACAAAAACGACGTTCTAGCTGAACAAACGGTAGTCATCGCCAATCCATGAGTAGACAGATTGAAGAATCGACTCATTTCGTCCCTCATGCTACGAATGGTACTCGCGGCCTGCATAGCACTCGATATGGGTCGTATCGACGCTCAATTCGCGTCTTGTTTCTCCGCATCCAACACAACTAAACTCTCATACCCATCCTTCACCACCTCATCATCAACAATGAAGACCACAATAAAGGCTGCCTTTTCCTGTGTATTGTTCTCGCACAAGACGTGATGACATCCTGGACTCTCATAAAAGACCTCCCCCTTGCTCGTGAGAATCGGATCATTCTCGTTCATCTGGTTCAGGACAGTGCCTTCAGTGACCACAGCAACGATAGCTGCGCCGCTATGGGTGTGCGGAGGGGTTGCTGATCTTGGGTCCATGAGAACCCGGCCAACGACGATCTGCTTTCCGGGCAGATTGGAGGGATGGTAGATTTTGATGATTTCAAACGATTCGCGGGGTCGTCTTGAGTAAAATAAATTGTTAGCTTATGATATCCGAATTGTTTAATGAACTGACCCTTCGACTTGATAAGTGTCGCCGGACTTTACGACTTTGATGTCGGAGGCTGAGACCTTTGGTATGTCCATTCTGGCAGACGTGCTCGTTCGGGGGGAGAATGGTGTAATCTACGCAGTCGATATGAAGATGTTCAACTAAAAAGAATCCTAAGATAATAAGCGCTGTCAGGTTTAGCTTATATTTTCGTTCTCTTTTGTCCTGATAGCAGACTCGATGGTCTTCTCATTCGGTTAATGAATGGTTACCCGGCTAGCCGTCTCAATATCCGGTGAGTCTCGAAGCCAATCGGTGGGCCACTTTGCTCAAAGCTATTAGTGTGACTAAAGGATTTTGTAGCCTGTTACATTACGCTTGGTCAGTCAATCAGCCCTTGAGGAGCCGCCGATATACTTCCGCGTCTCTGGTCGTGTAGAAGGGAGCAGGCACGAAATGTACAGGCTTGACCCAGACATGAACGCATCTCTATTGAGGATAGTATCATAGTATCGTAGTAGGGTTCTGTGATAACGAGAACATCTATTTCATGTTCTTCATAGTACTTACCTTGCGTGGCCCGGCGCGGACCCAGAATCTTGTTTGCCGTATCACTGGATCATGGGGAGGGGATGAGTCGCGGGCTTTGGATGCCACATATCGAACAATTTCACCAAAAAACTTTTAGATTTGGCAGTGAAGGCACGCATTGCGGTGGTACAAGAGCAATGGGCATCGCTGTCTGTCATGTTACGAGTGGACGGCATGATGGGCAGTTTAATATGGGATGAGCATTTAGAGGCAATCATGCTCCATGATTGGAATCAAAATTGAATAGTAATGAAGCCATGATTAAAAGAATTATGGTTCTGTCTTGTAGATACAGTGGAATGCCTGACCTGCTCACTACAGGAGACTTCATTGAATAGACCCGGATAACCCAGTGCCTATATAGACCCTGCAATACTGGACAATTGAAGTTGTCTCCGGGATCAGTCTTAGGAATATTTCGTTCCTGACTGTGTTACCTCAATCAAGGCAATGGTTTCCAGACGTGTAGAGAACCCTTATGTTGCACTGACGTTGACCACCGACGCGCGATAGAAACAGTTCTCATTGGCAATAGCGGGACCTATAGACTCGAGGGCGAAGATGCATGGATATCAAGATATCCAACAGTGACCATAATAGAGGGGTGATGGCTTGATTAAGTCTTTAGCAGATTGGGCTCTCATTGTGTCGTCGCATTCCTCTGCTTTTGAATGCGAGGACTCTCTTGCGATCTATTTCTTGCCGGCTCTATCCGCTGAAGTGAACTCATGTTTTGAATGTAGCACTTATGCATATTGAAGCATGCTATATGGTTTGGGCGTGTAGAGTGTTAGGTTGGTCGGTTTAACCTAGATATGGTGTACATTAGAAGGAATTGGGGCAGTGTGCATCAATTAGCTAGTTTACAATGAAGGTATGCAGATATTGCACTGCCAATTGATGTATTGCCATCAACTGAGAATTCCAAGTGGTATTTTCACTTCAACCTTATAACGACTTGACACTGGACATGCCGGTCTCCAGCGTTCATATTATGTCGAACATATGTATATGGCTTTCTCTAAGCAGTACAAACTGTCAACTTTCCAGGTGTAATTAGGTTCTAGTTCCCCAATAATTCAATGGAGATTATGCTGTATAGTCTTTACAACGAGCATTGAACCTCATCAGGCATCGGAAATGCAACAAAACACCCTCACTACTCTTATTCCTCGAAACATTTACAACGATTTTACCTTTTGAGTCTCGCTTTGATTCATTTCTATGACCATAGTCAAAATTAGTCAACACTCGTGGAAACCGGCTAAGCCCTAGGTCAACGACAGAGGATAATCAAAAAAGATTCATCATTTTGACTCACCTTGAGTGTCAACCAGCGGTAAATATCATATTATTTTCGCGTCTTGACATTATCTTCTGGTTGAGAGGTCTGGTTATAGTTTTTTATATCACGTAGGTTTCGATCAACGGTCTGGCTATCAGCATGGGAATTGTAGTGCCCTTCCCCTCAGAGGCCGTAAAGCACCAAGCCAGTAGAGCATGACGTCTTAATTGTCATATCAGCAACCAAAACTGTCCATATTGTCAGTTCTACCTCCTCGTGGCACTACATGATAGGATCTTAGAAAGTCTTTCCGTCGGATCGGGCTTGTGTAGATCCTTCTCATCCCGCGTAAAACCAGATTGCAGCCGCCCCATTTCGCTTGCACGTCTGCGCGAATTCAAAAGCGCGAACAATTACTGCAAGACTGGTGCGGAAAGAAATTGGTCAAGATGTCTCCCGGGCGGCTGCGATAGCACTAAAGACCTCAATGCCCTTGGACGAGGATGGCCAGCCATGATTTTACACGGATCCGAAATCAATGGGCAAGTTATATGGAACATCTCCATACTCCTTTATTCTCTCGAGAGGTCGTGCGCAGAATGCAATCAAATCGGGTCGTCTACAGTTTTCTACCGCCCCTGGACTGATTCTACCGGACGACATTCCATTTCTCCATCCTCGCATTGGAGCAAGAGCACGATGACTTTTCCTCGCTCTGCCGCTCCAATGGTGACGAAATGCTGTAGGGATTACCGTTAGAGCCAGTGTTGCGTGCAACCCATGAGGACATTGAACTCAACTAAATGCCGTGTCCAACGCGAAGGATGAGGGACCAAGGCGCTGTAAGGAAGGAACTTGGGCTGAACGGCAGGAAAATATACTCTATTGTTATATGCCCTTCAACTACAGAGAAGAAGTAGTCTTAAGGGGGAAGGCGAAGTCCAGCCAGAAAGACTGATACCCACTATTCAGAATATACTACCTAGATGCAATTTATCAGGAATCTGTGCATACATAATACATCACGTCTAAAAAGCACGGAAATTCTTTCTCTTATCCCTTCAGTCGACATCACCCAAGGGCTACGGTCATTTTATCCCAGACACTTCAATTTCATCAAATGGCTGGCACGAGATGGCGATCTACAGCGACCTCTTGGTGGCTGCGCATCATATAAGTCAGGTAGAGCCTGCTATTGTAATCTTCATACTGCCGACTTGACCCGATGTGATCTATCTCAGTCATGCTATGAATCAAGAACCCTTAGCCGGGCAGTTTTCTGCTACGAGCACATGCATTTTTCAGTACACTCTCTCCTCTCGCTACAAACCCATTCCCCCAATTCAGCCACGAGTGTCGAGGCACTGATATTCACCATGACCGGGATCCAACGAACTATCCTTTCTTCACCCACGCGTAGAGTCCGTTTGCCCACCTTTGGGGCTCAGTCCTCTAACCCAATTTCGCCCAGCATAACCCCATACCTAGTCTAGAGCCGCATCAGTGTTGTCTCTTTTGACGAATGCGCCCGCACGCTAATTCAAAGGGGCATGCAGCACACTCACCATACCACGTTACGTCCTATGACCTAACCTCATCGCGGGGACTCTGGCGGGATCAAGGGCAAAAGGGCAAATTGTCAGCATCCCACGTAGGGCGGGGGCACAGCCCTGTGCCGAGGTCGTTCCGGGCTGACACCCAAGGCTCAGGTTGCAGAAGCTGCAAGCCTCTATAAATGAGGACAGACCACTAGATGACTGCGGAGTTTCGGTAATAAGATCCGATCGCTGTCTTATCTCGGTCTGAGGCTTTTCCATATTTCGACCGTTACCAGCCGTACACGTCAGCGGTGTGGAGAGCAGGGATGCACGAAAGAGGATCGGTGCGTGCAGCAGAAGTATAATTGGCTAGGGTGAGCCTTGCTTGATACATTAGATCAACATGGCTATGTAAATTTGAAGGTGCCAACAAGGCTTAGAATGAAATGGCCGGAAACCCAATCATCAGGCAAAATGGCGATCTTCAGCAGCACGAAGGTCATATACGAAGGAAGCATAATTGCTCTAACCTCAAAGGAAAAAAAAAAAAAAAAAGAAAAGAAAAGAAAAGAAAAAAACTGATATCCCGTTTTGCTCTTGCTGTGTCTGCTCTGCGTTAAAAAGCACCATACGATCACAAGGAGTGCCCCGCCTAGTATAATTAGAGTCTCCAAGTCGGCCAGGTCAAGTCAGCTCATGACAGGCGTCAACTTTGCCTTGAGATGCGGGCCTAAATAATGCGCCAAGAAGGTATCTTTCCATCTTAGCTCGCTGGGACTACGGCATGATCAGTATACATTACCAAAGAAAGGGAAAAAAAGGGACGGAGAAGAAAAGAAAAGGAAAGGAAAAGAAGAGAAGAGAAAAGCGAACAAACCTTGATAGATCGATCTGTAGATCAAACTTCCGGAATACATGGCCGTAGGTCAGGTATAGCTCTGCCCAGGCGAGCCTACACACCCATCAACAAACATTAGCACCCAAGCGGCATCAAATGGACAGTCCAGTGAGAAGAGTATACGCACTGCTGCCCTAGACAACTCCTCGGGCCCCGCGAGAACGCCAGGAGCCACTTATCGAGTGATTTTCCTTTCTCGCCGAGCCAGCGCTCCGGGATGAAGGAGTGAGGATCCTCGAAGATGTCGGGATTCGTATGCACGAAGTGGCTAGACTGGCTGACGATAGTCTATAAGGTTTAGTAGTTATTGGATTGTTGAACCGGGAGTCGTAGGAGGAAAGAACTTACACCACCAGGGATATGCGTCTTAGTGATCACGGCGCCGGACTTAGGGACAACGCGTGGGAGGGGAGATGCGACGCCGGGACTCATTCGGAGGGATTCTTTGATAACAGCCGTCTGTCCAATGCATGAGCAAGACTATACCACCTCAGATCACCAACTCACCAAGTACGGCAACTTCTCCAGCTCCTCCCAAGTAGGCGCTGGCCCATCAAGACTGGGCCACGCCTCGAAAAGCTCCGTCTTCAACCGCTCGTATACCCCTCTAGACTTCTCTTGCAAGATATAGAAACACCCGTGCATAAGCGTCATCCCCGTTGTATCTGCGCCGCCAAACATGAGCGCCTGGCTCTCCTCATACAGACTCCCCTTGCTGGGCTGGGTTTTTGTCCGGTACGCCTCCGGTCGCAGGAGCTCGTGGTAGATCGTGGTTTTGTGGGGTAATTTTTCCAGCTTGGATGGGTCGGAAGTGAGGTCTTCAATCTGGGCCTTGAGGAGCTGTGGGCAGGCTCATGTTAGTCGCCTTCATTTTTAAAGGCAGCTTGAAAGGGAGAGGTACAGTCTGGAGGTCGACCAGCCCAGCTGTTGCGGGACTGAGGATCTTCGACAGTTTCGGGGGGCAGTTCATTATTATTTCCTTGTAGAAATTAAAGTGCTTGAAAGCCGGGAACACGGTCATGGAGGCGTCCATGGCCAGGAGGAGGGGCGATTCATATTTTGGCGCGTGAACCGCATTCACGGAGTTTGCAAAGCAGAGATCTGGTGTACTTTATCAACACCAGTGGATATATTCTCCTTCGCATGGAAGGTAGAAAAAAGTAGAACAGAATCAAGGGTGGGTGAACGCACAGGTAATGACATCAACCGACATACAGCGGAATGCATAGAACAGGTCGACAGACTCCTCGCTGTTCTGGCCGAGTGTCTTGCACAGATCGAGGACCTGCTCTCGAAAATCCGTTAACCAGAACTATAGCGACCGTTTTGATGGACAATGATTGGGTACTGACTATGCCTTCTACGATCTTCTGAGCCTCCTGCACGGCTTTGCGGGAGAACCGGCGCGAGAGGATATCCTTCCTCTCTTTGGCCTCCGCGTAGCGAAGATATCCGAACGAGGAGCGGTCCTCGCCGAAGCTGTGGTAGAGCCGTTCCTCCTTGTCCCAGCGGTTGGCCGGGCTGAAGATCTCGAGATACGCGGCTGGAGAGCGGAAGTGCAGCTGCGAATGCCCGCATCAGTATCGAACCATGCAATTACCACTAGAAAAATAGATCTGATAGATTAACCTCACCTCGTTCGGGCCGATCCGGATAATGTCGCCTACAGAAGTTATGAATTTCTCATAAGGACCAGCTGTGGAGCGATTCGAAACCGGGGGGTTGGGGGGTGCACGTACCATATTTCTCATGGAGTTCCCCCAGATGATGCACAAATGAGTGCTTCCAGGAAATGTCAATGTAAGCCCGGTAGAAGCGCGTGAGAGCAGCAAGTGGCGGACCAGGAAACCGGGCCAGGGGGTGCCAATAGAAAGTGTAGCAGACGTAGAACAGGGAATAAGAAATCAGCGCTCCAGCCAGCACCAACAGCGAAGTGTATGCATCCATTCCGACGGATCAGGCCGACAGCCCTGTACGATTCGATGCAGAAAGAATGCGATGTCTCGAGCTCCATTCTCACTATTTGATCCGGAGGGAGGGAAATCTCGGAGGGTGCTTATTAAACGGCCTAGCGGACTGGCAGATACCAGATAGGATGGCCCGCATACGGCCTAGTCCCTGACGCATAAAGGAGCGGCACATATCCAGACGGGCTAGGATTGTGAATGGCATCGATGTGGAGTGCCGTCCCACTGCTAGGACGCCGGCTAATACCCCGATTGCGTGGTGGTTACAGGTTTACTCGGACTCGTTGCACGAGAATCCGCCCATTGGCCCAGCGGAACTCTTGTAATACTAGGGTATAGAGCCAGAATACCAGCAGCCAATGGCGATCGAGGCGCTCGGCAGCATGGAGACGAAATGGGCCTTTCATCCCTTCCGGCCCGCAGCTTGTTCGTGCCGCTGTCGTTGTTCGAGCGCCAACTTGTCCAAAGTCTTTTCGTCTCCCCACCCGCTGTCATCGGAGGATCCGCCCGTCAACGGTGCGCCCACTCTGCTCGTCAATCCTTCGAGGACTTGATATCATTTCCGGAGTATTTCTCCATGCCAAAGCCACGATCGCATCAGTTCTGTCGCTGCGTTTGATCTATCAAGCATGGTTGAGGAATACAGCCTGGAAGTCGACGTCAATGTGCGTCCCCCCCCCTTTCCCCTTTTTCCTCTTTTTTTTTTTTTTTTTTTTTTTTTTTTTTTAGTATTATTATTCCAGGTCAGGGATAGCTACCCCCGCTACTCTGGCTTCTCTACATATGTTTAGATTTGGAGCGGAGTTGACTCTTTTCGGCATCTTAGCATCCCGACGACACGGATTCCGCTTTTAGCGATGATTACAACTCGTCTGAGCTCATACGACCCGGTCCTGATCGAACGCAGTCGCTGATGCTGCGATAGGGAATTGACCTCGCTGCGGAGCAGCATTGTGGATTACCGCTACGAGAACGGGCGACGGTATCATGCTTACCGCGCAGGATCATACTGGTGGGCAGGAGCCGGATCTTGCTAGAGAGCGTTTTAACTCAATGCCATTAGGGGACCTAATGACGAGAAGGCGCAGGAGCATTTGGATTTCGGGTGAGTGGGCTACCGTCCGCGTCGGCTGCGCGAGACTGACGAAGAAACCGACACCATGTCTACAACCTCGTCCTGGGCGGACGGCTTTATCTAGCGCCTATACCGGACGACGCGCAGGTAAATGATTGACCGCGTCCTGAGGCTGGTGCGGTATTGACTTTGCACAGAAAGTCCTCGATGTTGGGACGGGAACGGGCATTTGGGCAGTGTATAGTCGTGGCCCTATCCCGAGCAACCTGCAAATTGGATATAAATACTCACTTGTGCAGAGAGTTCGCAGATCTTCATCCTTCCTCGGCGGTGATCGGCACCGATCTCTCCCCAATCCAGCCCCGTTGGGTGCCCCCGAATGTTCAGTTCGAAGTCGATGACTGCTGTGACGAGTGGCTATACGGCGACAACGCGTTTGATTTCGTCCACATCCGTGGACTTTACGGCTGCGTCGCGGATTGGGACGCGTTCTATAAACAGGCATTACGGTACGTCGAGCCACCCGCCTGGCGAGCTGAAGTGCTAAATACCTATGAAACAAGATCAGTCAAGCCCGGCGGATGGATCGAGCAGGTTGAGCAGTCGGTGGTACCCAAGTCGGATGACGGCACCACTGAAGGGACGATCTTCGAGGAATGGGGCCGGGTCTCTCTCGAGGCGGGCGAGGCGTTTGGGAAATCATTGAGGATTGTCGACGAGTCCAGGGACAGGATGATCAAGGCTGGATTCGTGGACGTAGTCGAGCGACGGTACAAGATCCCCATTGGCGGATGGGCCAGCGATCCGCGACTTAAGCAGCTGGGGCTGTATAACCGGCTGCTGTGGGAAGAAGGGATCGAGGGATGGAGCATGTACCTGTTAACCACTATTCTCAAGGTATTCTCCCCGACCGGCATCCAGGGCTGTGGCTAAGCTATCTAGTGGTCGCGCGAAGAAGTTGAGCTATATCTGTCACGCATGCGAAAGGGCCTTCGCACTCCAAGGATCCATGCATATCAGGAATGGTCTGTTCCTCCATTTCCCCAAGAGAGAAAAAAAGAGAGAGAAAAATTTCTTAGATGCTGGGCTGACCTCGGTAGTACTGTTGTCTACGGTCGAAAGCCTGTGAAGGCGGACTTTGGGGCTGAATGAAGCTGAATATGCGACTGAGATGGACTGTGGCAAGACCGACGAGGAGTCATTGTGCCCTTGTCGTGTCCTTCGAGACATAAAAAAAAGGAAAATATTATGGTGACTGACTTCCTTTACTTTACGAGCTGAGGAATCGAGGCAACTTATGGGCGGCGATAATGATTAGAAGGCCGCCATAAGCAGGGGCTCGGGCGTAACGTGTTCAGCCACGTGAATAATATATTGTTATGTTTGGGGTCTATGGCGTTCTTTTTATTAATTAATGCATGACATGGGCTGTGTTTATTGGTTGCGGGAAAAAAAGCGCTGAAGAGCACAGGTCACAAATGAGGCTGCGCATCTGCCTTGGCGCAAGTGAGCACCATAATTAGGTTCGGTTGGCTCTTCTCACATTGCGCCGTTCATATTTAGTATTCCATCAAATGGCTTGATTTCCAATGTACACCGTGCCGTTAGTTGCAGGCTGAGAGAGGCGTACCGCCCAGACGTGTATAGTTTCTAGCGTTAGAAAGGTTGCGGACGCCCCGAGCATGCTTCTAGCAGGCGCATCTAAACGCTGTTTGGCCGTAGGCAAAGATGTATTGCGTTGTCCCGACTAGCTATCATCATTCCTTCACGCAGCGGTTGTGCTCTGTATTAATACGCGTCACTGCAAGTAAGCTGCCTGCCTAATCGACTCAGCTGACAGCGTTGCAAATTATGATAACCTGGCTATACGGCTCGGAAACCCTGGCCCGCGAACTTCATGACAGAACTCCATAGGAGCACACTTTAGTACGGACTTTCTGAGCCATCCGCTAGGGCTTTTCGACTTTCAAACGCTTACCGGCGGCGGCCGGGCATGGCTGGAGATGGGGCGATAGCCGTGGTGGTGACTCTGGCTTCGAGGCGTACTGGGCTGTTCGGCGGAGTATTGAGGCTGTCGTCTCCCTGCCTGGCGTGGATCAGGCGATGCAAAATGCTGCGAGGGAAGTTCTAGCACTCAGCAGATCATTCTTCTGCGGTGCCATACGATCAGGAGGTCTGCATTGGGCAACACCCACAGCTGCAAATCTCCCTAGAGGTACGGCCGAAAGGCATTGGCTAGGGTTGCCGGGACGCTATAGAACATCCCGGCATAGCCTAAGGCTAAACAGGGAGGGTTACTTGTGAAGGTGAGACGTATACCTAGGATCCACTTCTGAGCTCGTGAAAAGAAAGCCGGCCCAATGGCACTGCGCCGCGTGCGATGTATTGCGGGGACGTCGCCGTACCTGCGAAAAGGGTGATACGTCTAGGTTGGACCGAACTAGAGGCTCATTCAAAGACCGTAGGGAGGGTGCTAGGGTTAGTCTCGCGGGGCTAGAACTAGTAGCATAACGTTGCCGCTCAACCCTTAAGGAATCTCAACCACAAAGGAATGCGGATGTGTGAGGCTAGAAGATCTCTACAATCTCCCATGGATAGCCTAGCGTCTTCTGACACGATATGGTTGATTAGTGGAGAGTGCGCAGGTGATGCCAACACTGCTGAGATCCTGCGCGCATATATTCCCCATCCCACGCCGTCCACCACGCCCGAGATGACAGCCAGGCAATGAGAGAGCATTCCGGCATATCCGTGTCCTCCTTTGCCCAATTTTTCTGGTTCCTGGGTCTCTTTAGTCGTACACCTTGGGCTTTGATTCAGTGCAGGGGTCCGAGTGCAAACGTCATCCTACGAAACAGGAAGAATAACATATGACAAATGCGTCTGGATAGTATTTCACATGGCCGTTAGACAAGCGTAAAATAGCTGCATGTGGCACTATTTGCTGGCCCTTGTTGTAGGGCGAGATACGAGCACAGTTAGTTTTCCCGCAAGACGTTGGAATATACCCTGAATGAGACTAGAAAGTTTGAAAAATAGTGATTGAGTTAGTCCGTAGTCATAGTAGGGCTAGAGCCAAGCAGAACCGCTATTGGAAAGCAAGGCTGACTGGAGTAAAATGCGGCCCTCGAAATCACCCGGGTCGTCGCAAGGTTATCAAGGCATGCCTAAAATAGAAGTAGTTGTAACACGAGTATAAGAAATCATCTGTCTGACCCGTCAATTCACATCTTCATAGATTTTACTCTGGATGCCATCCCCTTCAAGCGAATAAACAGCTCCATTTCTTTCTATTTTCGTTTATACATTCATCTATACGTTTCTCGTCATGCCTGGCAAATACGTCGAGTCTACTGAAGAGCCAAGCTCCCTGGTCTTCAATCCGAGTGCCGTTGATCGGACTCATACGCCTCTCTTCAATCACAATTTCACTCCAAGATACCTCTACAGGCTCGTTGCACCTCAGTCTGCTGGTACAACCAACTCCTCAAGCGTTGTCCCGCCCATCGTGCAGGGACATTCAAAAGATATTTTCCAGCTACCAACTCCCAAGGCAGCAAACCTCCTCTTGAATCACCTCCTCTGGCAGAAAGGTCACGAAGATGGATGCAACTTGATGAGTTGGACGAGCTCTCTCCTATTTGCACTTCAATATGCTCTCTATCGCCACCGCAAGGATGGCGATGACCTAAGGCATATCCATCTCATCATCCTAGATACGACCTTGTTCTCGGCGGGAACTTTCATCCAACACATGGAAATAATGCGCGCCTTCCAAGGGGCTGACCGTAGGCTGCAAAAGTTCGTCGAGTTTCGAGAGAGTGAGTACTACTTTGGTGAATATCTTACCCAAGGAAGGCTGGTGATTCAAAACCGCTGCGCGTGTACATCAGTCCAAAAAATGATCGATCTTGGCCTTTTTGGCCTGCAGCCTGCACTCGCGGACAAAACGCAGTGGCAATGGTGGCCCAAGCGGGTCCTTTTCTTCCGTGAACAGTTTGAATCTGGGCAATGCGTACCCACCACCGATGGCGATGTTGAAACCGCAGTTAATATGGCGAGGCAGTGCTTCGGGGGGCATTGGACGGTGCCTGGAGCGATCATGCTGCTTGCGCTCCGGCCACGTAAGAGGGACGACGAAGTCATTATACAGGGCCTCAAGGCTCGATTCCCAGGTAAGTCCGTTTGTTCTGGCAGCGGTATGACTACTAAATTATCTAGTGGCTGAAATCAGGCGCGCCGAGCTGCATCGGGTCAAGATCGATGCCAGGCGTCTACCTGAGGTTGCGCAGTTCAAGGAGCTTCTTCAGTCGGTTCAGCGCAGCTATGCGCTGACCGAGTATGACTCCCTAGTAGACTCTGTCCAAAGTCTCAGTGTTTAAGGGTACTATCGTGTCTAGATCGAGCAATGCGCATCAGGGATGCCGCCATTTTGGATTTGGGTAGTACTGCATATATGGATGAGGTGGACCTATGCTCTTTAAGCCATTTTCTTTCCATTACTTGTTGAGTTTGTCGATTTTGCGCACACTCTAAGGCTATTTCGGATTTTGAAGAGACATAACCCAGAGGCACTAACGCATCTGAAAATGCCCTGAAAGTAATGCAGCTGAAGCTAGAATGTCATGGAATGATTTATTCTCGTATATCTTCCTCTCTTTTAGTGTTATTCTTCTTTCATATTTTCTACCCTCGATGACGGGTCTCGCACCCCAGGGCTCATGTTGGTCGGGGTATCTGGCCCCACGATCCTTCTCTACATCAGCGTTTCGATATATCACCGGATCAACAGGGGTTATCCTTTCCTCTGCAACTAATCTCTGACAAAGCCTCCAATGATTACTCGGGAAACGTCGATCGACTAGGATCATCTTTTCATCCCGGCATATACAAACGTGTGGCATCAAGGCGACAAATGATATCGAGATCAGGTTTATCGCCTCACCTGCCTACTTGCCACCTGCTTCCAGCTGAGAGATGTGACTTACCAGCCACCTACGAAACATCCAAAATACTCTACGAAGCCGAATGAGACATCTTGTCACTGCTGCGCTGAGTCGGGGATGATGTCAGGTTAGGCGCCCTTGGAGCTCTGTCAGATTACGCCATAGCCAATCGGCCAGTGCTGCAGCGTCTAGAGGATGCATCAGGGCCTGATCAGACATCACTAGCGATTGAACAGGTCTACTGACTGTTTCAGTACAGCGTTCTAAGCATTTGCTGCTAGTTTTGCGCAGTACTATTGTGGGAGTCTTTTTGTTCGGATAGAACATATAATCCACTAGGCTAAGGCCTTGACATATTGCCTAGCAATATCTGGCTTACCTCGAAATGAAGACTCCAATAACACAAAGAATGATGCAGAATACTAAACAGATCGTGACCTTTTTCCTACCTATTCACCTTGATGAGAGGATTATTCGGAGGGTTGTCAATGGATAAACCTCGCCCGCCAATGAAGCTGTAACATAACGGCCTTCCCACAGCGTTAACTCCTTAGGACATATTCTTCCGGACATAAGTTAGAATTAGAAGATATAGCCGTGGAGCAAAGTGATTCGCTTTGACATTCTGGCCTCGTATGATTGGAAGGGCCGCAATAAGAGTATGTACTTCAGGTACTGCTATACTTGGCTCTTGTACTTCCCACTGGTAATGGAACAAATTGTTCTGTCTACACGTCTACTATCCTTTATCAATGCAGATTACTTTCACAAAATACCTAGCGTTTCATAATTAATATGGTGAGATGCCATTTTCTCATGTAGTTGAGCTCCCTGGGTAGCTCTTTTCGGTCCTGACCATGCGAATACATCAACACTGGATAGTTTTGATGGCCGGGCATGCATTTGGCTGAATGAGAGGCAGTAAAAATAGCAATACGGCATTCTCTGAAGTGTCAAATAACCTTTTAAGCAGTGCAAGTTTTGACTTTTGATGTTGTCTCGATGGCAGAGGTCTTTATGGAGACACCAGACTCTATCTACCAAGGCAATTTCACGCCATACCACATTTGAATGCTACAGCATCAGCCTTTGATTTACTCAAGACACAACGCAGTATATTGTTTCTGACAACAACTCGTCTATATGTTATGTCCAACTCGGAAAGGAGTCGATTCTCTGCAGCTGACTATCTGGTAAGCTTTGAACATGAGTTTTAGCCAGAACTGGACGGTACGAAGACGAACATGTCTGGAGCTTAGGCTTAACTCCGGACTCGGTAGATTGAGACTTCTATGAGGTTGTCGTGCTGGCGCTCGCTCACACCAAATGACTAACGCGGAGGGACAATGATAACTCCGATATGTCCGTTATACCAGACTTTCCTCAGGACTATATAATCCCTGCTCAAGAGCACTAAGACCACCAACTAAACAGATCTAGATCAGCTATAGCTTCTAGCCATGGCTCAGCGTTACGCCAAAGACCAACCGGCCGGCTTCACCAACCGCATCGAGAAGGTTGCCATTATTGGGGTACGTCTTCACGTAACCACCTCTTAACAGTATGTGATTAAGCTAACACGTAACAAGGCCGGCGGTTCCATTGGTAAACACCTCACTGACCAGCTCGTCAAAAATGGCAAACATATCATCACCGCCATCACCCGACCCGACAGCACCAACAGAATCCCCGATGGCGTCAAGGTTGCGCGAGTCGATTACAGTAGTGATGACGACAGCGCCCTCGTCGAAGTCCTCAAAGGCCAACAAGTGCTTCTCATTACTATGAATGTGATGGCGCCGCGCGATACGGTCGTGAAACTCATCCGTGCCGCGGCCAAGGCTGGGGTTCGCTATATCGAGCCGAACTGGTACGGTCACGACGCGGCGAACGAGGCGCTTTGCAAAGATAGTATGCTAACGGAGAGCAGAGACCGGGCAATTGAGGAGATCAAGAAGCTCGGTGTTAGTGCGTACTTGCTTCTCGTCTGCAACTTCTGGTATGAGTTCAGTCTTGGGGGAGGGACTGATCGGTTCGGGTTTAACTTCACGAAGAGGACATTTACCATATTCGATAGCGGGAATGTTGCGATCAATACGACGACTTGGCCCCAGTGTGGTCGCGCGATTGCGAGTCTGCTTAGTCTGAAGGAGCTACCCGAAGATGAGAATGACACCAGCCCTACGCTCTCACAGTTCGCAAATCGGGGCACTTATGTGTCGAGTTTCAAACTCACACAGAGAGATATGTTTGAGATTGTCAAGCGTGTTACGGGAACTGCTGATAGTGACTGGACCATCACGCGGGAGTCATCTCTGGCGCGGTTCAAGGAAGGCCAAGAAGCACTGAAAATTCATGATTGGAGGGCGTTTCCAAAGATGCTGTATAGCCGGATGTTTTTTCCCAACGGGGACGGCGACTATGAGTCGAGATTGAGGCTTGACAATTCTGCGCTAGGTCTTCCTGTTGAAGACTTGGACGAAGCCACCAAGGAGGGGATCCGGATGGGGTTGGCGGGTGAAGTACCTTTTTCCCATTAAGCAATGAACGTACTCTGGTGTCAATCCCGGCACAATCCCGCTCCGGGAGGGGATCAGCCTGTCAGTTAGGGTTTCGGGAATTTTACTGATGGCAAGGGAACCAAAATGGGCGAAATTTAACGACTGCTCTGGAAGCTCACGAAGATTATCGAGGGAGACGAGGCAGTCTATGATTAGAGACGGCGCAATCAAGAGTATATCCACTCAGAGGCTCCTAATCCGTACAAGACAGAAGACTATGCTATTTTGCTTTTGAGTCAGGCATGGTGACCAAACATATATCTCTTATAGAGTAAGTTTCCACACCTAAAAAGTAGTTTACTTTCATTTTCGGCATCGTGATCAACAGTTTAGTCACTAGCAATATATCGGTACAAGGATATGCCAACCTGCAAGGCTGTCGCAATGATCTTCGCTGAGTCGGTAGCTCAGCTGGTCATGTACTACAGCAATGATGTCTGGATAGGGGCCTGGTGGGCGTAAATACTTGGTGGAATGATGTTCCGGGCTGGGGCGAAAAGAGGCAAGCAATGTATCGGCTCCCTTGCTCCTGGTATATTCCGTTCCGTTCATTGTATTGTGCGAGGTTTTTTTGTCCTTTTTTCCCTTTCAATTTTAGCAGCCTGCTTGATCTTTTCCTTTTTTTTTTTTTTTTTTTTTTTTTTTTTTTTTTTTTTGTTGTTTTTTTTTTTTTTTTTTTTTTTTTTTTTTTTTTTTTTTTTTTTTTTTTTTTTTTTTTTTTTTTTTCCCCAAGGGGCACCATTGAGTGTACGCACGTGGGACCGAGTTATCTATATGGGCGACTAGCTTCTAGCAGTACATAGAACAACCTTCGCATTTTTTGAGTGCAATGCAAGGGGACGAGGCTTAGTTGGGTTGCGCTTCAGGCAATCTCCGTTTCTCAACTTCTTCATCTCCAGTAAAGCATCATTGATCCTCCCAACCAACAGCTCATCTGGCTCTAAGCTAACATCGCCCAATCAAGCTCAAGCGTATGGCTTAACTGCGCATATGGCAGTGCGAGAACAAAGTTTGTCTCGATATTAGGTCACTTGCAAATATCTAGGTTATCATAGAACACAACAGCACTGGCTGGATTCCGCAAGATGAAGCTCAAAAGATACCCGTATCCACATTTATGACGGCGGTAACGCTGGTAAAGGTGTACAGTAGACATGGAGGGAGACTCGGGTGAAAACGGATTGGATGGATGCGTGGGCGACAATATGGGAGGCTAGGGCTTGGGCGGTTTTGTTGCACTGTTGGACTCGGGAACGGAAGGTGGTCGAGTTGTGTGCTAGCAGTATAGCGTTCGCAGGGAAGAGGTTGTCTTGGTACGTTAAACTGAGCTTTTTGTGTAGAGTTTCGTAGTGTCGGGACTGGGGGTTAAGCACCACGCTGGGGGAAGGCTTCAGTAAAGAGAAGTATTGTAGATGGACGGTCTTCTAACGGAATTTACTAACCTGCCGCCCATCACACTGGAGCCACCGCTGAAGATCTTGGTCAGGCTCGTAATCACTACATCAATGTAGGGGGGCACGTCGACATTAAAATAGGCCCTCAAGGTCTCATCACATACAACACAGAATCCATACTGGTCTGCAAGCTTGCGAGTTCGATGGAGATCCGGCGTGCGTAGCAACGAGTTGGAAGGGATCTCGCAGAAGAGAGCCTGAATTCTGGTCCTTGATGCTAAGGAGGTTGCCAGCACATCAGCTGAGGCCTGGCTATAGATGAAAAAGTTGCTGTAGCCGCTATTCTCGACTGATTTGGGTGTCTCTGCGTATTGCCATCTGATGGTGAAGGAATCAGACGGGGTTACATTTATATGGCAGATGCCCGCCTGAATTCAACAACGCCACCTTATTGTTCGTTTCCAGGGAGTAGGGACCGAGCGACTGCTGAGATGGCCACATGCCTTTCGAGTATATATAGACGTCCGATGGAGAGACCCGTGGTACCCATCCGGCGATCCGCGATCTGATCATATCCTTGGCCTCTTGATCGAAGTGGCCATTTCACGGCGGCAGGATGGCGGTTTTAACAACAGAACACTGATAGGTATCGTTGGGTAAGTCCAGCTGCGAGCCAGGGCACATGGGGCTCCACAACCCTAGAAAGATAGTCCAGAACTTTGTCGCATGTCTCTCATGAGACTGGTGGTAAAGCACAGCCCATAAATGCCCCAATTGGGCGATCCCTTCGGCGTGATCGTCACCAGCAAGATGAAACCGGACAATCTCGGACTGAGCGGCTGCATCATTATTTTACCACCTCCTTGGTTCCGCAAGAACTGAGAGAGCCTGACACCGGCATCCTCTGAAGGGAAAATCAGGCAGCTCTTCTCCGCAGGCCTGCCCATTCGTTCTAACACCACTTCACGCAGCTTTTGCACAATACAGTGCACGCCGAACCCGCTCGCACACAGCAGACGTCTGGCATCAAGCGGCGGACACACTTGGGGTAGTTTGTCTACAAAGATGCTTGTGACAGAACCTCGAGCGGCTGCTGCGACAGCCATCATTGAAATAGCAAATTAGATGCGTAGGATGTGCCGAGAGTAACCAAACTGCTGGACACCACGCATCCCCATCCTGAGTTCTACAAACATAGGTCGAAATGGTGCAATGCAGACAACTACTTGAGAAGTACAAAGCCGTCCATACCGGGGCAAATGTCACCCTGGGCACATACCTCTTTTATAGTCTTCCTCCAACCTAGTCTATCAGCGATGTCTACTGCCTCATCCGCAACTCCAGCATATCCCCGGCCAGCACGAAACGATTGGCATTTACCATGTTGTCATGACCCTTAAACAAATCTCGCATCACCTTCATAACCTCTCTCCATTCTCCTTATTAAATGATACGCCTGTCTTTGCCCAAACACTTGTCTTGCATGCTGGACGCACTAAACTGCCACCCACAATCCCCCCACCAAATGGATTCGGCGCGTCTGTGATGATATTGAACGGCTTAGTAGTAATGACGGGGAGCTCCAGGCTGCGCTTGAGAAGAACCCCGCCGTTGATTACTTTATCGAAAATCTTGTGCTGCCGTGAGTGAAAACCAAGATAGTATTGTCGAAACATGGAACGAAGGGCAGCGAAAAGTTAAGAGGTGTGCCTGGGAAAGGGGTGAATGGTTCAAGAAGTGGAACGGGGGATGGCTTGCATGAGTAACAATACCATTTTTCTCTCTAGTCTTTCCTGTCGCACTGTCGGCTGTACCTGGGGTTACAACAGCAATATATCTATCGATGTCTGGATTATCATAACACTCTTCTATGGCAATATGGGTTTCACATTCTTTCCTTCGATAGATCATTATTATTCAACTTGAATTTGGCTTTTTGCTGAGACTTATACTCTCTTCTGATGGTATTTTCTTACTCTCTTCTCTAATTGATTGGTGCACCTTTCCTGATTATTTTCTATATCTTCCCCGAAAATCATTTCAGAGCCCAGAATTGGCTGCTTCGAGATCGTTCAAGTCACCACTCGCTAGCAGTTACAATATTACTGACTACCCAACCACCCACTTGCATAACTACCAGACTACCACTTAAACTCCTGACGCGGTATCTGCTTTCATATCGCATCTTCGCCTTGTGGTCTTTGCTGTGGCTGTACAGACAAGACTGACCAATGCAAATTCACCAACACTTGTACATGACATGAGCAGGAACCAGCAGTATACGGAGACGTAACGTAACTATCCTAAACTAGGTATGGGTTTGTGAACTATTAATGACAGTAATGGCCTTGGCTGCGCGGAAGATTCGGGTGTATTTTGTGTCTACGGGCAACACCTTCGTTTACTTTCGTAGCATTACTGGCTCCAGGAAACAACATTGCCGCAAACCGTTGTTCCAATCAATAGAATCAACATAGCTCCGTTCGACATCATGAAATATGGATTAAACCAGGCCACCTTTCTATACTACCTACAGTTTCCGTAAATAGGCGGTGGTATATCCCACTTCACGTGCGCACTACCAAGCCCTAAGTCACCACAAATCCGCATGAATAACAATGCCTGCCAAAAACGACGTATGTCCATGACATCACGGCCAAAGTGGAAAAGAAAAACGTGGGCCTAGAAACTGTTTACCGAATTGGGATCCAGGTGTCGGTCGGATAATGGATAATGCTGGTGTAGCAATTCATGGATGAGATTCCCCCCCCCTCCTCGATTATAAATCCAACTTCCATACTTGTATCATTGTTTAGCAGAATCTTGGATGGCTTGCGTGCCATAACTCGGGGCAATTTCCTGTAAGATTGCCAGCCAAAACACAATGATACCTGCAACTGCAGTAGATGGCCAGGCTCAGAAACAGAAGCAAAACTGGGGGATAAGGGCTTTTCATAAGTGAGTGTCACTCCCACAACTGAGAAAGGAATCAATACAGCTAACTTGCTGGAGAGTGAGAGGCTTATTCACCAGCGACATTTCCGGCGAGATCAATAACAGCGAGATAAGTAGCGGCGATGTCGAAATCCATACCTGGAATGGGCCGAATGATCCTGAAAACCCGTATGCCATTGTCCCTGTGAAGAATCCATGTCACTTTTCTTGCTGATCCAGATCCAGGTTCAACTGGAGCAAGAAATACAAATGGGTGTTGACGGTCACCGTTTGTTTCATGTACGAAACCACAGCATCTCAATCCCAAACCTAGAAAAAAAAAAAAAAGAATCTAACACCTCATTCTCCCAGTTCAATCCTCACTGGTCTTCCGGCAGGAACCTACGGTTCCGGCAACGACTGGATGGCTGAGAAATTCCACGTACAGAACTCGCCCTTTCCGAGCGTCTACTGGGCCACCACATCATGGAACATGGGCGCAGCCTTCTGGCCACTCATTTTCATCCCTCTGACTGAGTCTTCCGGTCGGATGCCGGGTTACTTCGTGGCATACATCATCCTAATTATAAGTCTCTTCCCGAGCGCATTCGCACCAAACTTTGCAACCCTCGTCGTGACACGAATCTTCGGCGGCGGCGCCTCGTCTGTCTCGATAAATATCGTCGGAGGAAGTATACCCAGTGTCTGTCACGGCGATAAAGCACGGAGCCTCCCAATGTCTCTCTTCGGATTCACGAGTGTAGTCGGCATCGCCCTGGGCCCATTCATCAGTAGCGCCATCATCCGGTCCACAAGAACGATCCTTGGCGCTGGATATCCTACGTCCAGATAATCTACAATGCCGGGCTCCTGCCCATCTTCTGGTTTATCCTGCGCGAGACCCGACCCGATGCAATCCTCACGCGTCGCGCCGCTAAAACCCGCAAAGAAACAGGCCATCCTGTCTACGCCCAAGCCGCGATCAACGCCCCTTTCTACCCTCCGCCTCCTCCAAATCTCCTTCAAGAGACCGACGAAAATGCTCCTCACCGAAACCGTCGTCACCTTCTTCAGCCTTTGGATTAGTTTCGTCTGGGGTAATCTGTGCCTATTCTTCAGCAGCGTCGTGCAAACGTTCGGCGGAAAGTACGGCTGGGATACTCTGGCGACTGGCCCTGTGCAGCTCGCCATCTCCGTCGGTGCCGTGATTGGCACTGTTTTCAACCCAGTCCAAGAGTGCCTCTATCTTTGCTCATCGAGCAGGAACAAGCAAAAACCTGGCAAGCCCGTTCCCGAAGTGCGCCTGTACACGTCCATCCCCGGCTCGCTCCTCTTTGCCGCAGGTCTGTTCTGGTATGGCTAGGCTTCCCGGCCGGGCGTGCGCTAGGTCGTGCCTACGATTGGAATAGCAGCAGCATGTGTTGGGATATATAGTATCTACATGGCTGTCGTGAATTATCTGAATGAAGCCTACGAGCGTTACGCGGCCTCTGCTCTGTCTGCTGCGAGTTTGGGACGGAATTCCTTTGGTGCATTTCTACCGCTAGCCTGTCCGCAGCTCTTCAGTAACCTTGGTTTTGGATGGGCAGGCACTCTTCTCGGGTTTATCGGGGTTGCATTGAGTGTTATCCCGGTGGTGCTGGTGCCCAAGGGGCCTGCTATTCGACGCAGTAGTCCATTTATGAGGGAGAGTATGTGGGATACTGACACGGAGGACAGCGAAACAGGAGATGGCTTAGACGTGAAGGAAGGGGATCTGGCAGACGCTGTCTGGATTGTATAGTTCGGAGGTTTGCGCAATTTTAGTTCTTTATAGTTCATTTCACGATGTTTTAGAGTGTGCATTTATCATAACGAAGCCCGTCAGAACGAGAGACAGCACAGGGCTTCGATTGATATCGATTCCTTCAGTTCCCAGGCACAATCAACTCTGGCTGAGAGGGTGATTGAACTGCTAGCAATGTTCCGTATCTCGGTGCTAGATTGAGATGGTGGGAGATCTGGGCAAACAGATCTATCCTGGACCACGTAAAACACATGCACAGGTGAAACGCTTTCTATATTCGCGAGGAACGATATATCTTCTGCGACTGAGCCATGTTTCGCGATATCTAATCAACATGGCGTTAAAATAAAACCTAGTCTCTAATGCTCAATGAACATCTTCTCAAACCTCACAGTCTCCCACTTCCCCGTTTCCGTATCAACCGCAAGCTCACTGTGCTTCACATTCCCATCGACAAAGTAGCCAGCCTCGACACTTCCTCCCGCCAGCGGTCTCTGCAAATGACTCTCACTGTGGATAACGGTCCAATTGGCAAGCGGGAGCTCCCAGCTGTTCCTCTCCGCAACAGTCGGACAACCGAAATAGCGCGCCTCGGCTTCGTCCTGACGCAGATAAAGCTCAAAGTATCCTCTGTAGTACCCCTCCACCCATTTGAGTTCGGGGTTGATGCTGTACGCCTCTGCGACCGACTCGGCGTCGGCGACGGACAAGCTGCTCAGGCCCGTGGATGAAACGGCCGTGCCAGCGAATTCGACGCCAACAGCGCCGGCGCCGGTGACGTTGTTGTAGGGCTTAGTGCCCTCCCAGATCATATCCGAGACCTTAATGCCATCAACATCTGTCTGTTTGCTTCGACAATAAGGAGGAACGGGGATACACTTACCCAGTTGACATGCGTATCCCCCGCAATGTTAATGTTATTTCGAATTCCATTCTCATACATGTGCTTGAGGGTCCGGTTCTGGTTTGCGCGGTAGCCTGTCCACGCGTCCCCGCTGAAACTCAAGGACCCATCTTCATTCTTTTGCTGGATGTGCGCGAAGACAAGCTGGTTACCGATGACGCGCCATCTCGCACCGCGGTCCTTGCTAGATGACAGCTGACGGTAGAACCAGTTCTCCTGTCGCGGGCCCATGAGGCTACGTCCGGTGTCGTCGTGGATGAGCTTGATATACTCGGAGTTGTCGCCTGCATTGCGTTAGTTGGACGAGCAGATGACAAATGGAAAGGCGCAAAGGGAACTGTACTCAAGTCCGTGATTGAGCGATCGTAGTGCCTTGTATCGATCATGATCAAGTCAAAGAGGTTGCCCATCTGGAAACTGCGCCAGATGCGGAGGCCGTCGTCCATGTCAACTTGCCTGCGCGCTCGCTGTTAGTCATTGATTGGAACGGGAGAAACGAAATGGACGGAACCAACCGGATAGGCATCCACTCAAAATAAGCCCGAACGGCATTCATCTTGCGCTGGTCGACGCTGATCCGTGGTCCGTAGTTGAGGAAGCTGTCCTCTGTGTTGCGAAGACCGCTGAAGCCATCACGGTAGCCGTTGTTTGCGATCTCTGCACCCATCATTGTTAATAACTTGTGCAATGCAATGTTGGAAAGAGGTGAAACTATGCGTACCATGATCGTCCCAAACAGGGATCCAAGGAAACTTAGCATGGCTAGCAACGAGATCCTCGTCGGTGCGATACTGTCCCAGCCGCGTGCGGTAGTCATAGAGACTGAAGATCTCGCGAGGCGGGACCACAGCACGCTCATCAACGCCTGGGACGCCATTCTCGTACTCGTAGATGTAGTCTCCTAGGTGCACAACGTAATCGACGTTGTCTTTGCGAGCGACATTGCCGTAGGCGTTGAAGTAGCCATTCGCTTTACCCACCCAGACTCGTCAGCTAGAGAGCAATAGCAGAAAGGGGGAGTTTGAGAGAACGTACGATAATTACTGCAGGAGTGAACGGCCAGCTTTACCTCCTTCAAATCCTGGTCGGCTGCAGGAGCAGTCTTGGTGCGTCCTAGCGGCGACACCTTCTTGGAGTCGCATACGTTGAACTGATACCAATACGTCGTGAAAGGCTTGAGTCCAGTCGCTTCCACCTTGACCGTGTAGTCGACATCACTGCTTGTGAAGACGCGAGCCTGGTCGACGACACTGGTCGCATTGGCGTCCTCGAACACGCGATACTCCACGCAGATCGGGTGCGCCGACGCCTTGGCGTACTTCTCATTGTCATGGTCGTAGAGTGGCACATCTCCAGAAACTGGGACCTCGCTATCTGAAGCATTGAGTGTTGGCGCGACCCGCGTCCAAAGGATCACGCTATCGGCATAAGGGTCGCCCGAGGCGACGCTGTGAGTGAAAGAGAGCTGCGATGGCGCATAGGGTGGCTCCGAGCGTTTGACGAGACTGCGCCGATTGATTTTGGCAGTGTCTATGCCGAGATTGATGTGATCCTTGTTGAGCGAGGGGCTGCGGTAATTCAAGTTCACGGAGTAGCTGGCCAGGGAGGGAGTCGTCAGCGAGAGAAGAGAGAGAAGCCCCAGGGCCGTTGTGGCGACCATTTTCGTTATGAGCAGCCGTAGAGCTCAACGACAGAACCTCGACTGCCTTCTATCAATTTGATACTCTTTATGGGATCTGGACACGCCGATTCAAAGGGGTTATTTATACTATTCGTTTTTCTTGAACTATTTACCTAACTTGAACGCATCTTGCGCGAGATACATCAATCCGACAGCCGGTTCTATAACACCAATGGCAGACTCATTCTCAGACACATGCTCTGCCAGGTACCCGTATTTCTGTCCAGGATCCTGCTCTGGATGACTGGCGAGCTCCGAGACCCAACCATGGCACATTGTGATAGACGGGCGCCGGGGGAGGGCTAGCAGGTAGCGGAAGAGTGGAAGGGCAGGTTAGGTTGAGAGCGCAATCAGCCAAGAGGAATTGGAGGAACGGAGCACAAGCATCAAGCATGACATCTACAAGCCTTGTTCCCCGTGCAGTCACCTTCTCTCCTCATTGGTGCTGAGCCTGATGTCGATCACTCTTGTCCCTGGCGCCCAAGCCCGGCCAAGCATTGGCATCGTCGCTCCGCCAAAGAGATGCCTGCAATCTCTAATCAACACCAGGTCTTCAATATCCTCCTGCCCTGGCAGGTAATAGCTGGCCTCCGAATGGCCCAAATGACGTGGCTTCAATAAGCGTATCTATACGTGCATGCTAGATCACCCAGCCTCTCCTCCTCCTCCACTGTAACCTCTTTACCCTGCGCCAGCAACCGCTCGCGCTTCCGATTCTCGTACCTAACCGCGAAGAAATAAACCGTCGACATGGTAACCGAGAAGCAAGCAAATGACAGACCGATAATATATCCGTTTCGGTAAAGGGGTGCATCTTTCTCCAAGAAGGAGTATGTCGCAATAATACCGCCAACTGCGCACTTGTCAGCACCACTCGTCCCCTGTACATTTCTTTCGTCCAAAGCAGATGAGGAAAAGGAAAAAAAAGAAAAGAAAAGAAAAAAGAAAAGAGAGAAGAAAGAAAGAAGGAATGGAAAGGAATGGAAGTCAACGGCAAAGCGTGAAGACATACTATTCCCAAACCCTATCTGAAATGCCGTCCCCACACTCCGTCTAGTATGTCCGCCCAGATTCATCCCAAACCAGCAAAGGAACACCGGCGACGCACTAAAACAGCCGCATGTGATCATGAATAGCGCGCCATACTGAATTGTATGGTGTGCTGTGTCTCGGATTGAAAGGAGGACACCATACCCGGCTATCCCAATCAACATCCCGATAACGGTGAAGGCGTAACGGTGCCGAAAGAAGTCGGAGAGCGTGGCGACGAGCATGGTGCTGCCAAATGCCGCGGCCCATGGGGGCACGGAGTAGAGTTGGGTTTTTATCTCTGTATTATCCTATTAGATTTGTGTGGCTATAGAATGAGAAACAAGTACCCCCATAGCCGAATGTGTGGATGATGGTTGGCGCGAAATAGGCGTAGCCTGCAATGTCAATATCTCCATATATAACTAGTTTGAACAGTTGCTTTTCGGGGCAAGGGGAAGGTACCGTAGCCACTGACAACCTGTCCAAACAGCATGAAGGCACCGATGAATACCTTCCCTAGACCACGTCAGGATGTCAGCGGGCAAGGCTTCAACACTTCAACACTCACAGTCCTTGAAAACCCCGGCGATATCCCGCCATCCCATCCGCATAACCCCATTCAAGCGTCCTGTCTCAGCCCCCATCTTATCCCTGATATGTTTATACTCCCTTTCACTCAACCACTTACAGTCCTCCGGAAAGTCCGGCAGAGCAAAGTAGACCACGGCCGCCATAACGATCGTCGCCAGGCCCTCGAGAATAAATACCCACCGCCACCCGCCGTACCCTCTTACCCCATCCATCTTTCCGATGGCGGACGCCAGAAGACCACCGAATGCACCGGCTAATATGGTCGAGCAGGAGAAGATACTGTACCGTTTTTGCGCTTCAGACCGCTTGTACCACATGCCGAGCAGGTAGACGCCTGTTTCACTTGATTAGAGAGAATAAGGTGATGGATAGGCAAAGAAGTAGCTACATCCTGGCGCCATTGCGGTCTCAAACATCCCCAGGAACCATCGCGTTACCATGAGCGTGGCCCAACTTTGTACCAAGCCTTGCAGGGTACAGATGAGGCCAAAGCTGAAGACGCAAAAGGAGACTGCCAGCTGTCAGAATAATGCCAACCCTCTCCGGAATTCGTGAGATACGCACGCCAAACATGCGGCTTGAGTTTTCGAAGGAGGATGTTGGATGGAATCTCGAAGAGGATATAAGGGATGAAGAATATCATCAGCGCGGCGTTGTACTTTGTTCCCTCTACCATGTTCAGGTCATCTCGCATTCCGAGAACAGCGGCATTTCCGATGTTGACCCTGTCTCGTGGATACATTTAGTAAGGGGCCTGACATTAATGAAAGACTAGAGGCAAAGCGCACCTATCCAGAAAGGTAATCATGTACATGACACAGAGCATCGGCAATAGGCGGAGATCAATCTTCACCATGAGCCGGCGCTCATTGATGGAACTTAGCGCACTCTCGCCGTTCTCGAGGTTTTTGCCGTCTTGAGAGCATGGCATGTGTTAGTATTGTTGAAGTTGCGCAAAGCCCAGGCCAGCTTGGCTGGCGGCTCGAGTGTGATGTACCTTGGATCTTCATCGTGATAAACTCTTTGACCAATAGTGATGGCTGATATAGACGTGTCTTTATAAAAAGTGAAGCAATACCAACTGCAGCTATGTCCCAGAACATGGTGATATATATACCCATTTTGTCAACTCACGAGCAAGGTCCAATACCCGAGCCATTTGCATCCATCCCGCCTCGACGACTCAAACTTTGGCCACAGCATTCTCCTTGCCTACAGACTGATTGGTGTCGAGAAGACTCGGCTTTCTGGGCCGCTCGCCACTTTCTATCTGCTTATCATAATGCCAAAGTGTGGATGCAGCAATTCGGCGCACATGTGGTGGGACAGTCAAGATTCTCTGGACCTGGATTTCAACAGGGATTCCATCACGAGGTCGACACCTTGCTTGGTAGATTGATATCTAGACTTGCTTCATCGCAAATTGCGACTGGATTTGTTCTAGAATGCCAACAACCTCGATCAGCAGATTGATATGGACGCATTCTTTAGATTATAGTGCGTCTAAGGAATGCTTGGATACTACCTACAAAAGTGGAAGTCTAGACTGGGAAGCATATTAGATGATCTACGTGCCCTGCATTGGTTGCGTGAAGGAGGCTTATACGAGTCATTTTCGCTGTCTCACAGATTGCATTGCCCTATTCTGTCTTGCATAGCCACTTGTACAGGATTTAATAAATGTGCAAGAAAGTATGTAATTAGCACATTCAGTAGAGCAGCGAAGTAAACACTAAGTCCCAGCGAGTGGTGGAACTACCGGGTGAGACATATTATGACCGTCTACTCGCTGCCCAATATGGCGCCGTCATAGTCTCCGTAGCTAGCATAATCCCCGTAGTTTCCGTACTCTCCATAGCTGCCATAGTCGCCCGGAACAGTGGGGGATGGGGTGGAACTGGTCGTGGTCGAAGCAGTAGGGCTGGCTGTAGGCGATGCCGCAACGCTCGAGCTGGGGATCGGGATGACGGTCTGACGCTTGACGTTGGCGTTTAAATTTTGGCTATCCATCATCTTCGAGTTGGAGTCGGCCTGTTCTGAACCCATGTCTGCGCCCATACCGAGTGTCCAGTCCGGGGTTTTCTCTTTCTCATTTCCGTTGGGAGAGATCATCCTTGCAGCGTTGGTATTCGGCTGGGTGGGAGCTGTATCCTCCATGACCGTCTCAAGTGACCAGTCAGGTACTTTTTCGTTTTCGTTGGTGCTCGGTCCAACCATCATTGCAGCATCGTTATTGCGGTCTCGGCTGCGCACGTCGGCAGAGTGCTCATAGTTATCGAGCATGCTGAAAGTCCATTCCGGAGTGAACTTGCCAGATTCAGAGGCACCATCTCCCATCGGTCGAGAGAGAACCAGGCCCAAATGCGCTGTCAGGGCCAAAAGTCCGACAGGGATGAGGTGCATGGCTGGCGAGTCTAGACTACGGGGTGGCGTAGAGTGAAAGGGTTTCAGCGGTGTCTCCTTGAACAGGAAAGCTGGTTGGCAGTTGAAAAGAAGGAGCAGGGGTGAGGTGGCCAGCTTTTAGAGCCCACAGGATGCCAGCCGTATTTATGTTCGAAGGGCCGACGGTTTGATAGATGTCAGAACGAGATCATCGCACCTACTTCCGTCTTTACGCGTAAGCTGCCCATTTCATCTCCCCTCCCCACGTACCAAAATGGGCTAGGAGTTAATGAAGGGTGTTTGGTAGTGCATGATCCCATCTCCCGGCAGTAGAGTGTTTGATTGAAGGCTCAGAATGCGGATGCGGTGTCACCTCGACCCTTACACAGAGTCTAACCGGATAAGCAAGGTCTCGGACGGTTTGCCGGGATTTTCCCCTTACCGTTTCGTTCTTATTTGTCGAAGGGGCTCAATGGAAGGTCGTGCATTATACTCTCGTCTCGTTTCTGGATCTTCGAGACTCCTTGCTTGGCTTTCAAGGTTTCCTTGCACACCTTCCCATACACTATATCCAGGGGCTGCAAAACAGCTCTACTCCGATCTCATAAGGATCATTGACAAGACTTTTCTACTCCGTAATTGGAGGCTACTGTCGGTACGCGATGGCTGTCATACCGTAGCCGTTAACAACCGACGGGTTGGACACCTGCATGGCATCTCATTTCCATTTGCCCATACTGTTGAACGTTGAAAAATGCCGATGTTACCTTAGGGATATAGGCCAATTCTGCTATTTGCTGGGAACGAGATCATTTGATTGCCATATTACATATAGCATGGGACTGACAATGAACAAACACTGCATTTGCGGTTCGGGAGCCTTCCTGCACCCGCCCCCCTTCCTTCTCGTGGGGTATCCGAATCTAGATCGTCCTTGGAATAGGGATTCCCCTTCTTGTATCTCAAAAAGAACTCCTCAGATGAATTATCAACCGCTGTAAGATACTTCTGTCGAGATGATACGTCCGGTAGGTAAAGGTTCGGAAGACAGAACCAAGGACCACGACAGGCTCCTTGATGACAGAGAAGCTCTAGAGCCATGGATCCGGCAAAGTGATAGAGCAGCGCGATGCTCAGGCAATAGCCTTGGTTGGACGATAGCATTGTTCATCATCGCGATGGCACTGTCTTGCATGATCGGTATTTTTATCGGATTCCAGGGTGATGATCTGGATGATGTTTGCTCACGACACACCTCCCATTATTGCATGTCCCCTTCCCAACTTTGCATTCTCTGTCACTAATGCAAACTGTCAGCACCGGTCATCGCGAACGTTCCTATCAAGTACCACCGCCAGCGATTCAACGGCTCCTTCTTGAAAGAGAACATCTACCGTCAGGATGCAGGACCAGAAGTCGATGCGGCTTGGGAGGCGCTGGGTGCGAACTGTACGTCGGGTGTTGGCTGTCGCGATTTCGTCCTGAGCGAACTTCGTCACTCTGACCCATCGTGCACGCAGATAGGCCCATCCGTGTCCCAGTCGAAGAAGCAGAAAAATCCGGGATTTTGCCAGGCCAGGTCCAAATTAACGAGGCCCACGGTGGAGGGTATCCGGCAAACATCGAGGGCCTTCACCATCTGCATTGCTTGGTGAGCATACATCTTTGTCAATCTGAAGAGCCGCATCAAATACCTTGGTAGCGAGCGAGCTCGAGAGAGTGTGAGAGACTACTGACACTGACTGTGCAGAACCTCCTCCGTCAATCCCTCTATTATAATTATGACTACTACCGCACAAGAGGCGACGGCGCATTTCGGAACGATGACTTCATCGTCCGGAAACATGTTTGTATGTAGCTCTTATCCTGCTGGACACATGCACTCTAACACCTAACAGCACATTGCCTCGACATTCTCCGCCAACAGCTAATGTGCACGATCGATGTCGGCATCCTAGGGCAGGTCTGGATCCACCCGGACCATCCTAGTCCCTTTGTTGATTTCAATACGGAACATGTTTGTCGGAACTTCGAGGATATTCGGATGTGGGCAGAGAGAAATCAGTTGCCTTTGCCTGCGCATGGGCATGGGGCTGATGGCGCACCGGCCGACTTCTTGGTCCCGCCGCGGAAGGACAGAGTTTTGAGTGAGGTTCCATGAGACAGACATGGAAAGAGGTGTGATGATGTATGTACAAGACGATATCAGTAAAATAGGTGGATGGTGAATGGCTAAACAGATCGAGGGCATAGAACGCCATTATGACGCAGCTGGTCAAGAGGCCGTTTCGCGATATTGTTGTAGTAAACATTGACTCTTCAATATGTCTTCATGGGCCATAAAGGGGCTTCATGGACAAGAGGAAGAACGGATAATCAGACTCTCAAAGTATCCAGTAGTTTGAAAAATCAGCTTCAAACGTCTCGCCCTCAGCAGTTTGAGTTTGATCAGTGCAGCTGAAACCAACCCTAGGTAGACTCCGAGCTTCCTGTTTGTATGACAAGGATACAGGACATCGAATATACGTGGACAGGAGTGACAGGGTAAACAGTATCCCTATATAATAAGCAGGCTGGTAACTGTATAAGCGCTTTCGGATTCCTCAATGAATTGACGCTGCTGATTTGAAATCTTCCCTTTCATTCTTCTCTTCACCTTTCGCACAGCATCCATCATTGAACAGTCATTAAACTGTCAAATTGTGCTCCTCCCGGGGAGGCATTCTCGTAATACGAGATATGAGGTCTAATAGCCAGCGACGTTCAACTATGTAAGAGGCACAATCGCTGTTCTGCCCTCTTAAGATGAACCAGCTTCATAAACCACACGCGCACTAGACCGCTACTATTTACATCCCAGACCTTAACTGGAGTGCCATTCCAACTATTTTCTTTGTCCGGATGTTTGCTCCCTGTCTCAAGGATGCCGCGCCGACTCTATCAGGATACGTCAGGATAACTCCCTCCTGTCCCTGCGCCCGTTGAGATTCCTCGCCCTCTTCAGATGCTGACTCTGGGCAGAGAATCCTTGTTTCCACAATTATGCCCACATAACCACAGCCATCGAGAGGGTACGGACTCTGTACAAGGGCAGCATCTAATGAAGCGACCCGACTTCAAATCGCAGAAAGCATGCCAGTCGATTTTCGATACAGGCCTGGTGGAGGGTCATTTCATAGCCCCCGCTATTAAAGAACTGGGTATATGCATTGCGAAGGCTCAGCTATTCCACCAGCGTTTAGCAGTTTATGAACCCGTAATCAATAAAAACAGCGCGGTGAGGGTATGGCCGCGACAATCAGGTAAACCGCTTCAGCTCCCAAACACTCTGATAGCAAATGCCCATGGCGCTCATCAACGATTCAAAGCTCCGCATTATCCGGGGATTATCAACCGGATCGTGCTTCTGCAACAGCTCGACCATACTGGAACTTACCCTTGCCTGCCAAAAATCCTCAAAGTTCGCTCTCTCAACGAGCTGCCTGTGGAAACGCGCAAGCCTCGGAGCTTGAAAAGCATTGGAGGCTGTACAGAAACCAAGGAAGATCTAGCCATTCTCATCCACATTTGGCATGATGCTGTTTGTAATCTGGCACCAGAAGACATAGGCTTCGAGCTTCTCGCGCGGCTTCAGTTTGTGTACGGAGACTGTGTGATCCAGCGGATCGAGTATATGTCAAATACTTACCTGCAGGACGCATGGAATTCCAAGGAGGCCTATTTGTATGAATCTATTCTATGGGTATAGCCGCCGTATCTTCCACGACAGCCGACATGAAACTTCGTTTGCTGTATGCGCCTGGACCATTGAGTAATAATACATACCGTAGTATTATTTTATCCATATACCCAGCTATATGTCTAGCTTGTCTTTGCACAAGTTCTCAGAATCAGCGGAGGCCTCCGCATTTCGAAACCAATTCTAGAAACCACTGTATGGTCTTACTGGGTGAAAGACGCTTCCTTTACCGAGTGTAGGTTCTAGCAATCTACTTTCATCCTGGCACACAAAAACATAAGTCTGCTTTCTAGCCCCATGTGCTGGCTGCCGCTGAACGGATGCCAACAAGACTGCTCGTTCTAGCCCAAAGTGCTTCACCTCGGTAAGCTGCACTTGTGAATGTCATCTGAGCCTTATCATCTGCAGCCGGAGATAGACGAGATAGCTGACACGTAGTCCTTAGATTCGTTTGCGTGTCTCCCATCTAGGATAGGGTATCACTTCTTGGCTATCTGGTACACCAACAAAACAATTGCGCGCCGTCCCTTAATTCGACTCGACTTCGCTTCTTCCATGTTTAGTAGGACTAGTCTCCTCATTCCTCCAGCCCGATAGGGGACCCGCCATGCAAAACCCATGGATGTGATATTCTAAGCCTACGGGTCGGAAGGCCCTACTCTGGGCGATTCATGCAGCCAGTACTTCACCAGAGGGCAACAGAAAGGGAACCCAGCGGCATGCCTGTGTCATATAGCAATGCATTCAAAAACCTTACTGCTGTGCAGACTCCAGCCCAACATTCACTTATGTGTGAGTTCTGCATAGTGAATGACGGTGTGAATAACCTCAGTTTGTAAGCACGTGATTAAGTCTGGATTCAAATGATGGAACAACTGGACTTAAATATCACCATCAACACCGCGTCATTACAATATCTGAAAGTGACCTCTAAGTAATACCCATACCAAGTGTTTTGATAGCGTTTTTAGTTTTAACGCTTGAGTTTTGGCTTGCTGTCGGTTCTTTAGAAATCATGTTGACCACTCGGATTAGCACCGCAGTTTTACTGCATCGCCTCAGAAGATGGAACGAGTTTATGTCAGAGGCAAGGTCATTCAAGCCGCTGGGTTCTGACTGTACCCAGCACTCGAGCGATGCCGGTTCCTTATCTGATGCAAGAATCACCAAAAATATTAAGAAGCCTTTCAATCTGGAACAGTACGGCTCCATTCACGCTTCGACGGACCGTGCAAAGATAGCACAAAGGCCCGCCGAACTGTCTCGACAGCGTGCTAACAAAGAGCACCAATGTAGGCATCAAACAACCGATGCTGCTGAAACTGGCATGAAATACAATACCAGCTCTAAAGCTTGTCCCGGTGGACAAAGCCCAGGTACTGTTTTCTAGTTCTGGCTCTGACAGACAACGGAAGAGTAACCAAAGGGTCGGGTTAGATGTCCATGTACTCGATTTAAGATATACGGAGCAAAGCACTTTGAGACCAAACAGGAGATCAGTTAAGACGTCGATTCCACTTTTCGAATTCATCAGCTTCATCGCATCGCGACAGTTCGATCAATATAATCAATACATATTCGATCAGCACCTTCTCAAGTTGAAGGACTCGCTACCTTGCTTCTCTAGAACATTAATGGGCTTATTATTCCGGAATGAGATTGCAGGTAAAGGCACATCAAGCCTGTACACTGCACCCCTTGAGTGCTCGAGCGCCGGTCTCGAGGACGACTTTACCTCGCCGAAGCCAGTCACCCAGAAACTCACACCCACCGCGCCAACCCGAACCCCAGGCTCGCCTACAAGGACCAGCATCTCCAACGGAACCGTCAAAAATAAGCCTTCGAACGACGCCAAAAGCTGGGAAACAACCACCTCCCAAGCGACACCGACACCCGGGCCCTCCAATGTCGGCTACAAGCAAATGCAATACACAATCGTTGGGTATCAAGGAGACGGGCTAGGCGCCCCAACTGTATCGACTCGACCAGCGAGCCGCCCATCCTCCAACACAATTTACCAGATCTACGTCGGAGTCGCAGATGAAACTGACGAAGAGATCGAACACTACGCGGTAATCGTGCGGTTCCCGCCTCACCTCGCAGACCCCAGTGGGGACTGCGCCTGGTACCACTGCATTGGATGGGGATTCGAGGAAACGAACCACTACCGGCGAGCTGTGGATAAGCCGCAACCCTTCAAATCGTCCTACCTCAAGCGCCGGATTGGAGTGGGCATGATGACAGCAGCGCAGCGGCAGGATTTCCGCCGTGCGTTCCGGCAGACGCCACCGCAGCCAAGCGAGTTTTTCTGTATAAATTTTCTGCGAAACCTGGTTAAAAAGGGAATTCTGCAGCCCTACGAGATCGAGCACATTGAGCACATGGTTGGTGAGCCTCCTGCGGGGCTTGAGTGGGATCCTGACTACTGCGATTCGCCGGAATTTGGGCCCGAGACGTTGGATTATGAGGGGAATATTCCGATTTTCGAAATGGAGGATATTGATAATATTTGATACTGGGTTCTTTCTGTTGTTGTCTTTGTTCGGCTTGGTTGGTTTCGATTATCTTTGTAACGGCTGAAGGCTAGGGCTGGCTTGATCATCTGGTCTGGAATTAGGGTTATAGAGGTACCCGAGGCCTTCAGGAACACCATGCATGCGGTTTGGTATTAAGCGCAACTAGAAGTCAATACATCATCACTTAATTACAGTGTCAAGGCAGAAGCTGTCATATACTTTATCAAATGTAGGTTATAAGAGCAAAATGTCGGCTGTTGCCGCCCAAGATCCAACCAGGACCCTACCACAGAAACACCTTCATAGCTCGGTACTCCCGAGCTCGTCAAGCCAACGTATCTCATTCACTGAAGCTAATAGACGCTACGTATGCACCCAATATTTCTACAAAGATCGGTACTTCAATGCATCAAGTATGAACGCAACGGGCAGCGCAACGTTCCCTACAACATATCTGCGCCTCTCTTCCATGCCCCATGTGATCCTCCAGATCATTCTCGTCGACGTCTTATGCAACATTCACCACTCTGATGTGAATAAATTTTTGGCGTAGCCAGAAGAGACAACAAGCGTTATTTTTGCCTCGAAATCATTCCAGGAGGTGACCTGTGTTCCACCAGCTTTCATCATTGGCAAAGCTGGTAGATTTGGGGCTGAACAGGGCCGTCTACTAGAACATTCCAGCCACTCTTATTTCAAACCCTGACAATCCCATGTATGTGAGTGAGGTCCATATACACAGGAACAAGTGAGGGGCCAAGGTATATTAAAACGCATTACTTTCTTCATTCATTCCTAGTACTAATGAGGTCTGCACAGTACGCTCTCTACCCCTCCAGTAACATGTCTGTCATATATTTTCTCGTAGCAATTGTGGATAGTTGGCACCAGTAGCGTTTCCAGAATTCTCGTGCTGATCCCAGTGTCCTCCAATCTATCTTCATATCTCTAATTGGTGGAGGATGCTGGCATCTCAACCGCACCGCTTCTCCAGCCGCAAAAGGAACCTGGCCTTTGATCTCCGACATATATGAATCAAGGTCTCGAATCTAGATAGAATGCTCTGGACAACCAAGGTACAACTTATTATGGTGTTCGACATCTATCGTGTCTCCATAATTTGTCGCTGATCCGGTCTGCTCTGTTCGCCTTTTCGGTGGTCATTATCGAGGTGGGTGATAGATGCGAGCGGTAAAAACATGCACTAACCTGGGCTAGCTTTCGATATCTGCATTTTCGTTACCGTAAAAATAAGACAGGGGACACTTACTGGAAGGGTTGTCGGGAAGACGGCATGAGAGATGCCAGGTTTGCGAAAGATGTGGAGGTATATAGTCCTCTGCAGCCCATTCTCATCCCTCAAAGCTGAGAAATTACATTGATATCTGAGAGGCATCGACCAGCCTCGTGGACCGCGAAATCACCACTATATTTTCTCATATTTCAGAAGTGAAAGTCATAATTCATTATCCAAATATTATACAAGAATTGTCATTCAACGATCCTAACCCCAATCCACTCTCGGACAGGTCCCCAGCAGCCTGGCTGCCCTATCAATCCTATCCGCCACCCAACCGCTCTCCGCGCCCATCTTCGCCTCGCCAATCCTTGCATCACGCCCAAACGCACAAACCCCATCCGCCCTCCTCACAAACTGCAGACAGTACCTGTCTTCCTCACAGAGCCTCTTGCACGCCTCCACAGAATCCACTTTGCCCTGCTCCTCGTCCGCCCCATTATCCCACCCCCTACGTATCCCATCCTCATCTTCAGAGACCATCGCGGGACGCGCCAGTGTATAAAAGACATCCCGCCAAAGCACTGGCTCAGTAATGCCCTTCCGCCCGGCAATCCCCCGCTCGGCACGTACTAGCTCCTTGATCTCGCTCGGGTCGAGGTGGTGAAAACTCACGGCTGGGAAGCACCACATCCTGCGGCCGTAGTTCAGCCCGAAGAACTCGATCTCCTTTGGTGGGGACAGCTGCAGCAGCGGCCACGACCATGTGAGTTGGACGCCGGCCTGGCCAAGAAGTATGCCGAGAACACAGTCACCCGCCCATTCGCTCTGGGTGATCGCATCCCAGTACCCCCGCTTATCGAGAACGATATTATTGGCGGCCTCGATGGCAGGTCGTGAAAGAATGAACCCGGAACCACCGTGCGCAAAGAGAATATCACGGATCTGCATTTGGTTCCCCAGGTACCATGGCTGGTTAGGATCGAGTGTCGACAGCCACGACAGCAGCGAGGGGAGCAGGATATAGGTATCGGCCTCCATGAATATATACCAGCGGGCCTCGGGCTGGTGGAAAACTCGGAGCGTATTAGAGATCATCGGGACGAATTTCCACTTATCCAGTTTCCAGCCGGGATTACTCTTCCCAAAGGCCGTGGACTCTTCCCTGATGCCACTCAGGTCGGTCTGCGTGAGCGCCTGACGACCCTGCTCCTGCACACGCATATAGAGGTTGAAATCGGGGAGATTGTGTAACGCTGAGGATTCGTTATAGAGGACATTGTGCACGGGGATATCGGCGACTTCCTCGTCGTAGTCGCTCCAGACAATATAGTTGGGCACGCAACGGAGCGTCGTGTTACGGTGGATCGGCAGTTTAGTTTGAGACTCGGTGACCCCGGTCTTCAGAACGAGCACGATGTTCTCCAGGCCTGGGAGGGGTGGGCAGTCGGCTGGGATGCGGCCATTGATGGAGTATGCGGGGGCCGATTCGGCCTCGGGGTCGGTCGAATAGTGGTGGAGACGCCCGTAATAGTGGGTGTAAGCGAAGTAGAAATGGCCGAGAAGGACAGCGGCAAGGAGTAGGAGGAGGCGGCGGTGCGCCCGCTGGGAGAGGGGGAACATTTACATTGATTGTTCGTGTGGTATGGTTGTGGGAGGTGATATGAGTCTAGATGAGAAGAAAACATGTGGCTTGACAGACTGACAGGGGAGAGTTACTATTATACCGGCCCGGGGGAAGTATCAGGATCGACGGCGTCGTCATCATTGGCGTCATCCCACCCGAACCACCATCCATCGCCCACGGGCCAGTCCCAGTCCTGAACGCCGATAGAACAAACTTAAAAATTAAAGAACGCTACCGAAAAGTCAAGCGGCTATGGCGCTGCTATGGCGCTGCTATTGCGCCACCAATACACCCCGGTACCGCATCTTTCCTTCCTCTAGTGTCTTCATACACTCGTTAATCCCTTTCTGGTTCAGCGGATACCGCATCACGATCGGCTTCACCTCATGGAAGGCCGCAAACTCCAGCATCTCGCGGTGCACCTGGCGCGCCGCCACGATTCCGCCCTGCACGCGCAGACCCTTGACGAGCATCTCCAGATTCGGGATCGTAAAGGGCTGGTCTGAGACCGTCAGCGGGCTGATGGTCGCGCGGTTGTCAAGGACGTTCAAGAACAGCTCCCAGTCCGGCAGGAAACTCGTCGTGACGATCAGATTATTTAGTTTACGGCTGGTCTTAAGCTCCTTAGCGTCCTTTGTCGCGACAAACTCCTTCGCGCCCAGCTTCATCGCTTCATCCTTCTTTGAGTCCGTCCCGCTGAAGACAATCACGTAGCAGCCCATCTTCGCGGCGAATTGGATAGCCAGATGGCCTAGCCCGCCAATTCCCACGACGCCGACGGTGTTCGTGGGCGTAACATCGGCGCCCACCAGGGCATTGTACACGGTCGATCCGCCGCACATCAGGGGCGCGGCGGACTCGTTGTCGAGCCCGTCCGGGATTTTGAAGAGGAATGCTTCGCGCCAGACCGCGTGGCTGGCGAACGAACCCTGGTCCAGGTCTGCCATGCCGTATAATGCGCGCTCGGGGCAGAAGGTCTCGAAGCCGGAGAGACAGTGCTTGCAGCGACCGCAGCAGTCGTGCTCATAGCCCCAGCCGACCCGGTCGCCCTTCTTCAGGTCCTTGACATCCGGCCCGACCTCTTCAACGTATCCCACGCCCTCGTGCCCGAGAACCATGTCGACAGCCTTATAGTGTAGGTCGGTGCCGCAGACGCCCGAGTGGGAGACTTTGACGAGCACCTTGTCCCTCTCGAGGGCAGGCTTTTGGATGGTGGATTGGATGACCCCCTTTTCGGATCCTTTGAAGACTATAAACGACATTTTGACGGGTAAATGCTTCTATTGCTGTTAATGCTGTTCAATGCTGTGCAGATTTGAGCTGGCTTTGTCAAGCTCTTATCCCGTCATTTTTCGTGATGTCACAGTCCCGGTTCATGGTGACCTCATGTGGACCGACTCGGCCAGTTCATTCCGGCACAGCCGGCCCTGAACTGACTGACGGCTGACAGTCGCAGTATTTCGAAGCGCGGTTAGCTCTTTTAATTGACTTGCTGGGAGTTAAGGAGGTGTGAGGTCACAATCCACGGTCGGGGCAATGACTGACCCTTTCACAACCACATCACCATCCAGGCACAACGGCGACGCCGAAGAGCAAAGCAGTTTCAAGAATAGTTCCAAAAATGCGCTACACCTTGTTTGGTATTGTCTATACTCGATGGTCATAAACCATGGTGCATCCCTGGCGGGCAGAACCAACCGTTGCAGATCGCTCGTTCCAGTAAGACCCAACCGGACGGTGTCGGGCTGTTGCCTTGTCCTTAAGGCAGTCATGAACAACATTATTCATGCGCCTGTAAAGGTCCAGAACATCCGAGCCTCGGCTGGCCAGATTTTTCTTTTCTTTGTTTTTTATCCCGGCTGTGTGCCGCGTCATTGCCGTTTCATCAAGGTGGATACCTGATCAGTTTGTATGAACGGGTTTGAGAACGGGGACGGCGTTTCGCATCGCAGATTATCCTCTTAAGGACTCCGGCAACTTTGAATCTTGCTATATGAGTGGAAGTTGTGTGGGTATAAATCAGAGCTGTCTGGGAGGGTGGTAGGGTTGGGAATGCCTATTTTAGAGGACCGCTCTGACCGAATAAATACTCGAACAGACGGGGACCTTGAAGGTGATGACGGCATCGTCAGCAAATTCATGCTGGCCGAACTTCAGATAGCCGGGAAATAAGGCCAGATTTCGCTCTCCCTGTCTCTGCCGCAGCGACGCAGTCTCTCAATGACCCAAAATGCACCCCCCGACGGACTATCCCCGGTGCGTAATGCGCGTACTTGGCCGAATTGGTCATGAGGTTCGCCACGGAAGAGTCCATCACTGACTCTGAAATCATACACCAGCAGGTATCTGTGAGTATTTGAGCCCCGAAAGCCTCGATCGTACCAACATGTCCAGCAGCGCATGCTTGGCCGTAGACCTGCCGGTTGGTGGTAACGATCACCTGGACTGCATCTGCTCTACGGCGGCCGGTACACAGTTCACTGAGACGAGCAAACTCCTCGAGAGAAAAGTGCGGATTTCCTAGTGAGACAAGGCCGACGGAGTCGTCTGCTGCAGTGGTAAGGCCGTTGAGAGCAGAGAGCAGGTTATCGTCGGCGAGTCGAACACGCTTGAGCCCTGCGGGAGCGAACTGCTTTGCTTCAGGCGTGATGCCAGCGATGTGGAACATGGGCGCCGAAGCCGTGGTTGCAAAGGCTGCACTGAATGCTTTCAGGTCAGACCTGGTCGGATTCGTCGGCTCCAGTCCAGTGATTAAGGGGATATCTCCGGCGACCACCTTTCCTACCGCATACCCAAGCAGCGGGTAGAATGCATCCTCCAGCGCCTCGAACTTCTGCACAGTCACGTCAATGCAGAGCCTCGGAGCGCGTTCCTCTGTAATCTGGACTCCAGCCAACGGCGCCCTACCGGTAAGTGCGATACAGACATCAATCAGATCGGGATACTTCTGCGTGCGTGCTCCGAGAACACTGTTCGCGAACACTACGGCATTGGACTCCGCCCAACCGAGACTATCGCCGGCGCCTGGGGGAGACTCTAAAAGGTAGGGGGCGCAGGTGAAAGTGCTCTCTGCACCCATTGCAACGTACGCACATGCGAGGCGGTTGGCTTCCCTCGCCAAGTCTTCGTCAACGCCAACCTCACGCCATCGGCGCTGGTCGACAGAGATCGAATTCAGCGTCGTGGGGATAGCAACATGCGCGCCTTGCGAAAGAAAGCTTTGCGCGATGAGTATACTCGCCGGACCGGTGTAAATGCAGGCGTCGATGTGCGCGCGGGACACGGGGATAAGCTGCTGTGCGTTCTGGAGGTGCGCGTACTGAAGTAGAATTTCCATGGCTCGAGACGCAGCAGGACTATAGCGGCCATCTAGAATAGCCTTGTCCTGCTCGGTGAGGTAAATGTGGTCTCCAGTGTCTGGTACCTGGGGTGGCAATGTTTCGTATAGCGGCAATGGCTCATCACTTGTCAATAGCTCAGGGCCACGAACCGCAATATGCTTGTGACTTTGTATATCTTCAAACTGCGCTTGTGACACTCGATAAACGGGTATAGATAGCCCAAGGAGCGTCTGGGCCACAATGACGCCCGTGGTTACGATCTCCTCGTTGTCCCGAAACACAAGCGCGGCAGGCGCGACTCGATTAGTTAGGAGCTCTATAAGCACCAGGCTTCCACTGCATGATCCACGAGTTGAAGGTAAGACGAGAACACGATCCTTGATGTTTTCGCCAAAGAGCGGGTGGTGGTGATCGATAATGTCGCCGGTCGTCTGCTCGACCCCGCCCCAGAAGCTGAGAGGAACTTTAGAGTAAAGTATCTCGCCGGTGGCGGCGCCATAGACTATAGCCTTGCCGTAGATCTTCATACTAGAGTTGTAGGAGCCTGCTGGTTTCTAGTGGGCTGGGAGGATGCGACGTGGCGTCTGCTTTGAGCAGAAAAAAGAATGCGTGGAAAAAGAGAGCGACCGGCCGGATTCGAACCCCAAACCTCGTCAGAGCAGGATTCGGCTAGCCGCTGTGGGAAACCCGGCCCTATGTGGGTTTGGCCAGCAGGTGTAATTGCAAGTGCAACGCCTGAAAGGAGGACAGTCGTAGTCGATCTAAGAAGTCGAGAAGTTGCTTCATTGAATGATGGAATACGTATTTCTGTAGCCGGGAGATTCTCAATGGCTCAGTTTGACCAAAGAATATGGTTTGTCTCACAAAGTCCTTGACTACTTGTTCATGGTAAAAATATATCTGGTATATATAATAGCAGGAACTGACAGTAATGGAAATCTACTTGACCCAATCACAACGCTTCATTGACACATGGTGAGTTGCTGGCGGCTCAGTCGACATCTGGTTTTGTCTTAAGGCTAGGAAGCGAGGATAAAAGAGCACGATTTGGCGGCAACTACTTTTTGGTTGGCGAGTAAGGTTTCCTATTCTCTGCTCTAGGGAAACCAACCAACCCTATTAACTCTTACAGCTTGCAATCGAAGACTAGGTAGTAAAATCATAGAAGAGACATTAGGCCCAGGACGGCTAATTAACGAGTAGCAATGGTTGCAGAGCAGGCTTTAGGCGGCCGTAACTCCTGCAGCGGAATATGTGTAGAGATAGGATTTGATTGCACCTTGTCGCTCAAAGAGACCACATAGCACGCGGGCCAGCAATAAACTCAGCTTCATGTGCCCTGATACCAAGAGCCCCATCTATTACAACGAAGAGAAGATACTCATCAATTCATGCCCCCGTAAGGAAATCGTTTAAAACCTCTCCTGGCTAGAATCTCGCCCCGATGTTCTCAGGCTTCTTGAAAACGAACTCGCCCAATTTCTTGCGGTCAAGAATTTCCCCTTCCACAAGCCTTCCCGTTTCCTTGACCGTCCCATTGACATTCTCGAAACGGACCAGAGTGGGGACATTGTTCACATTCCACTTCGTCCGATAGACATTTGAAAGATCTCTCCATCTACAGATACTCAGCATACAAGTCACGAGACAGAATAGAGAAAGATGAAAGATAGGTACATACTCAGGTTTCTGTCCCACCTCAACAAATGCGACGTCCGGGGAGCCGGGGGCCGAAAAGACTTCCTCCAGATGCGGAATTGCAGCGACGACGTCGGGACACCAAGGCTTGCCTGTAATTGGGTCGACCGAGGCGTGGAAAGAGAGGAAGAACGTGGTGGCATTTTCTGAGTCTGCGGGGAGTGGCAGGTATTCGGGACTGCTTGGAAGGTTGAAGGATTTTGTGACTGGCATTTTGAAAATACTTTGACTTTCTTTTGGCTTTCTTAGAAGGTGCAAATTCCCAGTGGATTTGCGATTATGGAGTTGTTGATGCAGACAAAGCGTTGTTTACTTTGATTTCGAGAAGGAAGTGGCGGAGAAAAGAAGCGAGACACCAAGACAAATAGAGATTGGGGAAGCAGTTGGAGGCACAACGGGCCAGATCACATGACACCATCTCTAGGTGGGAAGGCGACATTATGCTCATAAGAGGAAGAAAAGGCGCAATATAGAAAGGATATTGGCATTTTTCTTGCTTGAAAATCCAGTAAGGCCACAGCAGTCTTCGCCATTGAGCTACAACTTCCTGAGCCTCCCAACGAGCACAGTCCTTTCCCACCAAACAAGCTATGTCTGCCTCATCACAAACTGTGCTATCGAGATAAAGGGTCGAAACGCTTGACAGTACTCAAAACGACAGTGCAAAACACTAATTTAATTATTGGCGCTGGTGGCCGTAGAGATAATCGGGTTGTGATTTTGGAGAGGCATTGGTGGGTGTTGGAAGACGACGTTTTCGAGGAATCTTTGCTTCTAGTTGGAACAGGATTGCAGCAGAAAGAGTGCTCGTCAAAAGTTCGTTCGGGTTGAGCTTTGGGGGGAATGGTAGGAGAGCTGTTCTAGTAGAAAGGGCATGTTAGCGGTTGTATACCAGCAATATGAGGGAGATGAGAAGATAAACAATTGTAAGGAACCGGGGATCTGACTTGTCGCCAACAGAATAATAAGACAGGTGACGAGGCTCCGCGCCTTTTACGAGACTCGTCGCTCTGGTCCAAGGCGTTCCCACCAGCATTTTCTTGTCCTAGCTAATCACCCATCCTTCAAGCCAGTAACCTTTTTCCTGCACTATCTCAGTCGTCGAAAGGGAGAGACGCTCTTCGACTATTATGTGATTAGGCGCGTGCCCCCAGGATCTTTCTCGCCGCTGGACCTCAAATAGCATTCGATCTGCAACTAGCAAGATAACTTCGTCTTATAGAAGGACCCCAAGCTTCAATGAGCATGAATTCATCAACGCGTATGAAGTAGCCGTCGCATAACACCTAGGCCTTGGTGATAGCAGCAGTCAATGATAGAAGTCCGCAAGCTTTGCTCGTAAAGACAAGATCGTTCGCCGCAGAGTTCGGTTAATTTTGTCCACCTGTTCGCCTTCGTACAGCTAGAGACGTACCTAGCTAGTTTAGTCAAAAATGATTCAGCGCTTCAATCCTCAAACCTTTCTCAATCTACGTTGCCACAGGATTGAGTCTTTTTCGAGTAAAGCTTCGTAACTCTCTGTCACGGTCACTTCCAGCTACCGGCAGAAGGGACATGGTGTAATGACTGAGATCGCACACAAGTGACACAACGATTGATGCAGCATTGTCGCCGCGGTAGTCCATACATTGAGTTCACATAGACCTGTCTGATGTGCCCCGTAACTGCGAGCAGATACAAGGCAATAGCTTGAACGATCGGATGCCTCTCTGAAGGGAGCCTGAAAGGCCCTCTCCTCCACAGACCGATACTTGAATTGCGGTGGATGCACCTGCGTCTGTTTCCAGAGCCGCTCCTTTTGCCTCCGTGCTCAGCTCAGACTGGCGAGCATATGACGGCAATGATATCACAACGTTTGAGTGCTGAAAATAGCCTCTCTGAAGGTCGGCTGAGTTCAAGTCATTCGAGCTGTCGAGCCTTTACCATTTCGGTCATGTCATAATTGTAGAGTCGCACAGGATGTCTTCTTCAGTTTTAGAAGTGTCTCAGCAAGCAAAGACCAAGAAGTTTATCAACAGTCTCAGTCTGTCATAGAGATCACAACAAATATGACTTCAGCTCCACCCCATAGAGGATTGTACAACCGGTGTATGAAAGGCAGCCATGATGGTCTGTGCACGCCTAGGAATTCGGGATGAAAGGGCAGGCGGTGTATTTTTAGATTTTGGCCTGAGGCAGAGAAACGCACTTCACATCAACTTCACCTCTTTTATGTTGAGACAGCATCTTGTTTATTCCACAGTATGGGGGTCATTGACTTTATCAAAGAAATTATCCGTCCTGGAAATGGTGTAGACTATCCGAAACCAGGGGATATGGTCACCGTTCATTACCACGGCTATCTATATGACCCGTCTCGGTCATGGAATCGTGGGCGACGGTATGCTCGATGCGTTGCGTTATATTTTATCTTATTATTCAATATACAGTTGATTCCTCAGAAGTAATTTAACTGATTTATTGCTCTTTTTGGACAGGTTCGACAGCAGCATCAAGCGCGGCAGACCTTTTACCTTCCAGGTTGGCATGGGCCAAGTCATCAAAGGTTTGAGCTTCCACGGTCCTTGAACATTCTGAGACTAACAACGAAGCAGGATGGGATATTGGAATTCTGGGAATGAGTCTGGGCGAGAAATCTCTGCTCACATTCGGACCGTAAGTCTTTCGTTTCCCTGCCAACCTCGACTGACTCGAACGAAATCCGTCAGACATTATGGCTACGGCGAAAAGTGAGCATCTCTCGATGACGAGTAGTATGTCTGAAAATTTCTGCTAACAATGCATAGAGGTGCCCCGCCGTTTATTCCTGGGAACTCGACTCTGGTGTTGTATGTTTTTCCGCATCGAGCTGGAGTCTGCCGCTGACACTATGTTTCCCAGCAACGTCGAACTCCTCTCCATCAACGGGAAGACTCTACAGTCCGATGATTCCGAGTAGATAGGCACGTATCTTGTCTCAAGCTATTGAACTACTTTTCAACATAATGTATCATAGAAAATGGATATGATTCTCGAATTACTCATTCAACGCGTAGTAATTAAATTGAAGTGGGCCGGATAGCTGGCCAAGCCTGGCACAAGGCAGTCTTCTGCAGTTCTCAATGAATGAATCCCTCGCTCATTGGCTGGTGCGCTTGGCTTTCACCTACCTAGTCAGATTGCTTTGCCACTTAGCAGAGCAGGTGCATGCGTCCTAGCTTAAAAGTGACTTTAGTCACTCTCTTTGTTATGATTCCGTAATTTTTCAGTCTTTGTGCGATTGATTTGTGCTGATGCTATTATAGCCCTCCTAATGAAACGGTTTCTGCGCATAAAGCAGTGCAGATAGGTCAAAGAGCTGACTGTTAGAAATTATACTGCTGTTTCATCAGATAGTAAAGTAGCCTCAACAATCAGTTAGTGATCCCCGACCTCTTTGTAGACTTTAATTGTTGCTCTGCCATGAATCTGTCAGATCTAGACTTCTCATAGATAATGCTTTGGGTCTGGGGCTATCTTCTGGACAACTCTCGAGGCTCCTCAACAGGTGGTGTGGTCGTAGTAATGCATAAATCTTGCAAACCAAAGGGAGCTTTGCCTGGCCATCCCAGTATAATGCTCTCAGAACTCATTGAAGAATGTCGCTCCTCATCTCGTCTTGTACCCGGGGCGTCCCTCGTTTCGAGTCGTCTCGTCTACTATCGATTGTTCCTGAAAACACCTCTCCATCTACCACGATGGTCTTTGACGCGATCTTCTGGTCCAAGCAATTCAGCAAGCAGTCTGGCCATGACTATCTCTTGTGTTCCTTTTATAATGCGTTTTACATCTGTTGCCCCTCAATCTTTCCTCTTCACCAACTAGCCCCATCACACCCTTGACTCCCTTCAGAAACTTCCTCCTTGACCACATCAATTTTGAAAATTCTTTATTCTCATTCTATGTGTCTTTTGTTGCGTTGTGTCGCATTGCGTTGGAAAGTGAGCGGGACGAGGTAACTGTTCACGACAACTGATAGATGAAAATCCTCATCCTAGTCCTCTCTTGCATCCATCATCCCTTATCTATTCACTGAACACATTCACTCCTCTTGTATTATTATTAGGGTGTACCGCTTCCCTCTGAAAGCTATATCCTTCCCTATTCTGATTTCCCTACAGTCACATCTGTACAGCCAGACTTTGTTTATTTTCACCAAAGTATCTCATACCCCATCCCTCAATACTGACCTTCAATCCCTAGTGGATAGCACTCAATGCCGATAACAAAATCCATGGTGCAAAAGGCCAAGCGTGAGCGAGCTGCGGCCGATGCTCAAGCTGCCGCGCAGAAAGCAAACCCTTCGAGAAAGCGTCAGCGTGAAACAGACAACGCGGCTGAACTCGAAGAGAAGGGGTCTGATAAGACTCGCATGAGAGAGACGAGATCTCAGACTAGGAAGCGTCAAGCCCAAGAGTCCAAAGTTGGGCCAAGTAAACAGGCGACCTCTCCGATGCGTCGACGATCAGCCCAAAAATCCAAGGCAAGCAGAAGACGAACCGCCCTTCCTTCCCCAGACCATATTAGCAGGTCTAAGGGCTCTCTTCTTGATAGTGCAATTGCTGACCTTCTGATCCAGGGGATCGAGGATTTTGAACAGAGAGAAAGAGGATATTCCACCTACAAGCCCCCAAACACTCGAAGCACCACGAGACAAACTTCAGGGATACTTTCTGAGGCAACGCCCAGCAGACAGGCACACCTCTTCAAACGTCAACCGACTGCACGAGCAGCCAAGCCAAAGGCAAGGCAGCCAGAGCCGTCCAATTCTTCGCAAGCCGCCAGATCTACCACTCGGAATGATGGGGAAAGTATCCGGACGGAGACCACCGAGAAGCCGGCGCCAAGTGACAGAGGCAAGAGTTCGACAGCGAGAGGAGATCAGACACGAAAGGATAAGGGCAACTCTCCGGTATATCCTGAACATGACGACGAGAGCCAGTCTCGAGTCCTAGTTGGCCAGCCGACTCCGGCGACCACAAGCCAGCAGCCTCTGCAGGATCGCTTCGACATCTCTGCGGCAACATCACAGGTAGCCAGCCTATTTTCACAATTCTACTGGCAGGGTGCCCAGGCAGCATCATCCTACGAGCCTCCAGTTACCAGAACCTCATCCCTTATTTCGACAGACTGCGAAACTCAGACTAGTAATGCTACAACAAGCGCGGTGACTGAAGCTAGCCAATACGTACCCGAGTCTGAGTCTGAGTCGACTGATCCCACTCTTGTCCAATCGCGCGCGTTTTCTGAGGCCACTGATATCCAGCCGGGCGCTGCTTCTTATACCACTGTAACGCCGGCAACCTATTCTCGCAGGAGAAAGACCGCTTGGAAAGACCGAGCGAGACTTCGAAAAGAAGCTCAGAAGAAAGCAAAGGATGAACTCAAGGCCAATACGGGATACGGAGTGGGCACGAAGACGACAGCGTTTCTTCACTGGATACCGGTTCCGAGCGACCGCAGATACCTTCAAAAGATAGAATCAGCACTCTGGCGCCGAAACTCGATGAAGGGAGAGAGGGGCAAAGGGAGAGGCTACCGCGATGCCTGGTGGTGGCATTTCGCGAACCACTACAAAATCCAGGCTGAGAATGTGTCATGCGAGCTAGACTACAGCGAGCTGATGCGTGCGAGCGCTGAAGCTTCGGAATTCAGCGATAAGCCGGGCCTATGTGATATGGGGGTTCCTACATGCGACCGTTGTTTTGTAAGTCGGTTCCTCACTGTATTCCAATCCCCTCGATAATCCTCTAATATATCCGTTCTCTAGTTTATGGGTAGAGCATGCAAGACCGACCAGATCAATGCATGCGTAAATTGCGTCAGGGCTTTTCAGCCATGCACCATGACGGAGAGAAAGCATCCTTTCACCAGAAGACAGTTTACCGGACAGCGGTGGATCAACCATGGATATGACATCAATTTCAACATCATCAAGAAGCGGACTGATGACCCTCATAAGCTCTTCTGTAACTGGGAGGATGTACCTCTGCCGCCTCCGCCCAGGACTGGAGAGCTAGTTTACCTCAGGGGAAGGAGTCTCGAGCGACCGGATGCTTATCAACCAAAAGCTGTACCATGCCTCCCCTTCGATAGGCCATACCAGGTGCCAGACAGGATTTACGAAAAGTACAATCTGCACGAAATAGACTGGCCATGGCCTCTACCTGATCCCTTTCCTGAAGGAGATGAGGTACGTCCTTCAACACCCAGTCAAGGGGAATTTTAGACAACTAAATTTGCTACCAGGAACCCACCGGCGAGACACCAGAAGAACGTCGAAGGCGCCTAGCAACAAAGGCTGAAGCGGAAGAGAAGAGGATCAGATACAATATGCGTCAACAGGAGCGGCGCCAGCGGACTGGAAACGAGGAACTGCCTGGAACGCACGAAAAGAGGGTCTACAGCATAGAATGGCAGAAAGCCCGACAGAAACAGATGATGGCTAACTATCACCAGCGAACCAGGCATCTGAAGGCATTAAAGCGAAGCTCTCGTGGAAGGTCCAGAACACAATCGCGGGCTACAGCATCGATGGCAGAGGCACAGTCTGATGAACAGCTAGAACAACAGGTGGAAGAGCAACTACAAATCGAACTCGAGCAACAAGAACAACATACAGAACATCGACCACAGAATGCACAGCCACATACAGATCAACAGCTACAAGACACACTACAGCAACACATACAACACCAAGAACCTCCGCAAAACCGGACGGAGGTAGCAGTCCAGCTTGAAAACGACATTGAAATGGTAGAATCGATCAGCCAGGCCCAGGCCACTACCAACCAAGGAATTGGGAACCTAATCATGGCTCAAGTGGGCAACACAGTGTCGTCCCACCCCGGCATCCCGATTGACCCGACCCTCGAGAGGATGCAATTCTATAATCCCTCTCCTTTTGAGTTCCCGACCAACACCGGATCTGGATCAAGCTTCCAAACCACGTATGAGAGCATTCAGGCCGCGGCCAATACTGGAAGCCATACCGCGGCCCAAGACGGTCGGCGCACAGTAGCCCTAGCCAATATGATAGGCTGCGAAAGCCAAGTGAGCAATATAGATACAGATGAAAATAATGCCACAAACGAGCCCACAGTTCAAGCCATTGAATTTGATTCCAACACCGTCGCCGAATCTGAATATCAAATCTTCCAACGAGCCGCTGGCGCTGCGCCAAATAAATTTCTCGCAGCCTCGACTCCAAGGATTCAATCGCCCACAGCGCAGGCCTCGTGGGACAACCCATATCGCGACCCGCCTGCCAAAGACACCGACGCATTCGGCTATTACGCAATTGCTCGAGTGGAAGCAACCCCTGAGAACCTCTTTGGATATCCTGTTATGTCGATGCCGAACCATTCCACCTGTCATCCTACTCAAGAACCGCACAACGAATGGCATGTACCAAACCCCAAGTCGGATATAAATCCACCGGCCTCTGCTCCTACTCATCCGACCCTCACCACCCGAAATGCTCAGCAACTTAATGAAGAACAAAGTCATAGCGGCTTTGACGACGTCGAAATGGGCGGTGTCTAATGTTGCGATCGTCGAAAGTGATTGTTCAGCTTCGTCTAGAATGAGAAAACCCATCATCGTATCAATGCGCTAGTCGCCTCTAATGACGTGCCCTCTGTTCTTTCGCAGTCAATTTCCTCCTCAAGTCTTCAATGTACCAGCCTTGCAGTGTTCTACTATTTCCCAACTCAGTCATCGTTATGGCTTTGTGTTCTTCTTTTCTAATCACCACCTCTCCCCCCTCACAATGTTTTGTCAGTGTGTTTCAGCAAGGTGCTCGGATTGGCTTTGGCCTCGGTTTGGAGTTTTGCAATTTCACCTTATAGGTCTTTGTTACTGTCATTTTTCTGGTTTTATTCTGCATGTTCGAAGGGCTGGCTATTATTGTTCTTTTCGCGAAGGCTGGGTCCTCACACCTGCGAGACTTTACATGTATTAGAAAACAGAAAGAAAGAAAGAAAAGAATAGAAGTAGAAATAGAAATAGAGAGTTTACATCTAGAGCCGAGTCCTCTTTTATAACACGTTGTCTTCGACGACTGTGGTCTTGGATTCGAGTGGGAAGGTAGGCATACATTCGCAGAGACAAACAAGTTAGGGCTAATGCATCAAAGTGAACTTGGGCAAATGATGGTCAATTCCGCACGATGATAATCAGCTTTGCTTTTACCAGGCTTCCATCCTAACCAAGCTATACCTGCAAAGCTAGGTGAAGCAATTCCGACATGCCTACTGAACGCTTGTCTGCCTGGCGACGCAAAACAACGTCACTTTCTTTCGCCCACCGGAAACTATCTCCGCCTCGATGCCGATGCGTTCCGAAGCATTCCGAAATAAGCTCAATTATAGGCAGCATTCGACGAGTTACACTGAACGACTGCATCAGCCAATTCGTGCACAGGGCATCGATGGATCACCTGACATACCAGCCGCGTACATTATCCGAAATACTGTCTGGGTCTGGAACAGTTGTCACTCAATCGATCTCACAACAATGCACCGATACCACCGGCTCTATGACTACGCAGTATGGCGTTGAGTTAGGGCTGGGAAAGAGAATGTGAAACACCCTCAGCTTCAGTCTGAGATTCAACAGTGTTCGCACCCAGATGGGCACTTTTGGCTTCCTGCAAATGGTTACGGCAGGTTGACCTCAAATTAGAGGGGATAAGCCACACTGACACCCAGTTTAGCCTGGTGATCGACAGTTTGTTGGCTTTCGTAATAAGCACAGCCTACCGAGCTGAGCTGAGCTGAAGTTAGAGCTGACGTTGGGTATACCATGTATTATTGGCCTTTCTCTAGCTACAAGATCATTTCGATCCAGCTGTTCCAGCTTCCTCGAACTCAGCAAATTATCTGTCGCCGTATATTCGCCTTCACAAATTGTCTTTATGACTTTTACATGCTTCTATCAAACGCTTTATAGCTAACATCATCAACTCGCTGCCTCACACCTCATCAGCGCCTATTTATCCTGATTCCGCCATCAATTAGCCGTAAACTCCCAAGAAAAAGCGCCATCAAATGCCTAAAACAGAAATACCTCAGTCTTGGGCTACTCAATATCTTCGCCAGAAACATCACGCGAAGGCACATATGCATAACGAACAGATTCAGAATCAGAGTCCGTTTAGAAGTCTCGACTAGTACCAGTACGAACAATGGCTTGGGCGGCGAATGGACCGGCAGCAGCAGCAGCTGCTACTGCCCTGGTCTTTCCAACCCCCAGAATAACGATCTAGTTGATGGGGAAAACAAGCAGGTTGGTGTCTAATAAAAAGAGTCGACGAGGCCCTATGAGAAGCAGTGAATTCAACTCGCTAAGCCGTTAGGTGGCGTTGAATACCTGAACCTAGGGCTTGCGTTTGCGCCCGTAAGAAAGTGAACGTGAGCGGATGGAGAGGGAGAACGAAAGGAGGTAGTGAGGCACATACGCGGTCGAAGACAGTGCATTACCTCTTGAATTTGAGCTGTAGCTGTATGCTCGAGTTCTACCCGCCCGATGTTCAGATATATATGCCGTAGGAAACACCCTAGTCATAGTTAAACGTAAACGGCAACAGAAATGTTCAGATTTTGATTTCAAGAAAGGATCGTCAAAATGGTAGTATAATCTCATTGCCCTGAATTAGGCTGGTGTTGAGCGTCGACGGCCCAAGCCAGACAATAGGAATAAGGAGCTCTCACCGGAAGCACCACGGCCTCCCAGCAGGTCTCGACTGTATATCATCAAGAGCAATGCCTTACTTTAACAGGATATATCTGGAGAAGATTCTGAACCCCATGAAATTCCAATTCCTCAAAAGACCTTCGACCAGGATCCAGGAAGATTTAGACCCAACCTTGGTACCCCATATATTCAACCCACCAGCTCTAGTGACGAGCCCACTACGAGAAACAGTGTTAGTTGGCTCTAGAACCTGAGTTCGGTGAATGTTTATTGGCAATGGATGCCGCAAATCCAATGCTACCGTGACGAAGCCGGCTGAAGAACGCCGTGGCGGGACGGAGCTCAACAGAACAATGAATTTTTGTGAGGAAGAGCGTTCCTCGAGTATCTTGCGGGGGAAGCTGTCAGCACCGATGGAGTTTGTTTAGAGTTGCAATAAAGTTAGTACTGGAGGACTGTTGGACGCTGGAGTTGGAAGCTGGAGGGTTGGCGGGAGATCAAGCTTCATTTGAGTCGGATGTCACAGTCAGTCACATGATTGCTGACTCATCTGTCCATCTCCCACAGCAAGCGATGTTGTTTGGTCGTTTCTCCTCACCACCTCTCCACAACACCCATGAGTCCTAAATGTTGACTTCCAGTTGCTGACCCACGATGAGGGGAGTATCCCGTGCTGCTCGAGGCTGGAGACGAAATCCTCCCTCGTATACTCCCGGTCAGCCTGAGGCTTTGCAACCAACGGCTTTTCCTGCAACGCGAACTCAAGCTTCTAGGACTCAGCGTGCAACTCAACCTCATGCGCTTCGTGCTGCAACCCACAGTCCCAAGTCAGACCAGTATGGCAATTCAGATCACATCGACGGTAACCCCGCCCAGGAAATAAAGGCCTTACGGGACATAATTAAGTTTCAACAACAGTTCCTACACTCACTAGTACCCCCGGCTACCAAGGTCGACACTGAAGCTGTGACGCATGCCGTGAGGCGCGCTGTTGAAGACAGCACAAATGCTGTCTTGTCAGTTCGTTGATTCCTCCCCTTCTTTTCGACCTATACCTGATGAGCGTGGTGGTACCGTAGAAAATCTCCATCAGCTCCAATGAACTCGAGATGAAATTGGAGGAGTTGATGAGATTACAGGAGTCGATCAATGAGACCAACGATAGGACAAATGTCCTGTTTATTTCAGGCGAGGAAGGCAAACCTGACAATTCAAACGTCCAGGATGGCATGGCGTCTGCCTCTTCGAAGTCACGCGGCAATTTCAGAGCGGCGGCTGTACAACTAGCTCAGGTCGAGGGTCCTGCCTTTCCATTTCCTCGTGAGATGATCGCCGCTCATGTTAAGTAGGCATCGTGCAGCTATATTTTGGTTTTGGTGGATGGCGATGCTATGAATGTGGGCTCACCTTTCCGATAGAGATGGCTTAATCATGCTGACCGGATCCCACGTGCAGTTTAACCCGGAGTATGTGACACAGGGACGACGCGGTGGCGTCAGGTTGGCTGAACGCTTTGTCAAGGACGTGCGTAAATACATTGACACTGTCGACCCTGCCGCGGGCAGACGTGCGGATATCAGGATCCGTGTCTATGCAAACGTCGTGGGCTTATCGAAAGCATACCGCAATGCGGGGATCATCCCTGAAGGACAAGACCTTACCGATTTTGTCCGTGGGTTTAATGCTGGCCATGAGAATTGCGATTTTGTGGATGTTGGACCGGGCCCGGAACTCGCTGATAAGAAGATCATCGGTTGGTGGTACCCCTCGGAGTGACTATCGCTGAGCCTGGAAGACGTGAGCTGACATGAGGCAACGGCTTAGGCAATCTGTACAAATCAGCGCGTGATTGGCACTGCCGGTTCATTGTATTTTGCGCCTGCACAGACAACGGATACTTGCCACTACTCTCGTTGCACCTGCAGAAAAAGAGCAAGCGCCTGACACTCGTTGAAGGCCCGCCATTTGCCTCCCGGCTGCGACAGATGGCCAAAGAATTCCCAACTACATCGTTTCCGCGGGTCTTTATGTCGGCCAGTTTACCCCCACTGCCAGCTGCCGACAGCAGCGTGACGAACCTTGTGGCCGAAAGTGCCGCCGCAATAGAAGCTCAGCCTGAAACTGCAGAGGCTAAGACTCTCGAAGCCTCATGCAACGGAGATGATGAATCGGACACTATAACGTAATGAACCAGTGTGATTCCAGAGCTGACTACCCAGAATAGACAGGTCCTGTCTCGACTACAGAGACATGACATAGTCGGCTGAGCATAGAATATTCAGTGCCGACCATCCAAGCGAGATACTCCCATAGATATTGAGGCTTTGGAGCCTTTGCGTCGAGTGGATTTATCAGATGGAGAGCGTGACAACATGGATTGTACCCAGAATCATGCGTTGGCGCAAGACTTAGGTGTTTTTGCGGTCGGTTCACTCCATAGTTTATGTACTGTAGCTCGAACGATGTACAAAGCTTGGCTATGCTGTATGTAGTCTTGCGACTAGGAAAGATTGAAAAATGCTGTCCATTTTGTTCCTTGACTGGGCTAAAGCTCGACTTAGAAATCGAGCATCTTGATGAAATTTTGTGCTTGGGCCCTCACGATGTCAATTGCGGAAGCTTTGCGCTGAAAGAGTCCCAGTTACTTACACCGGGTGCTTACAATATCATACAACGGCAGACACAGGAGAGTATGTCTCGATTACCAGACAAGTGGACTGAAGTGGACTGAAAAGCAGAGGCTCAGGCCTGCAATGTAGTGGCTTCACGGGATTCTGCCCACACTTACTCGGTTGCCGTCTTTGTTTTTGCCCTCATCCCTCACAAGCCGGGGAAGTTATATCCAGGACATGTAGATGCTTTTGCTACAGTATTCGTACCACGCTCAACGCAGACAGGCCTCAGCCTATCCGAGGCTAGAGGCTGAACCCGCCGGCAAGCATCATGAGAACGTTCGTTGACTCCAGATGGGTCAGTTAGATAAGAAAGAACTAAGTCCATTGTATAACATCCGCAAAATTAGAGATCCATTCCTCCTTCAGCGTGCTATTCAGCAAGCTTTTACAGTACGCATCCGCGTCTGCACTTGCATACATACCCTCTCCCGCCGCAACCACAGATCTCCATTCGGCTTTGTCTACGGCATTCCACAGTAGCGTGTTGCTCGGCAATGGGAACTGCAGATCGCATGGACGAAGCCGAGGCTGTCCCTGTCCCCTGTGCGCGTCATGGTTATCCAGCGGAGTATCTAAAATAGGATTTCCTCCGCTTTTATCATCGCAGGTACTGCTAGCGAACGACTGACAGACTCTATACAGTGCCATGTTGAAGCGCTTTATTTCCTCAATGCTCACCCAGACATACGAGGGGAGATTGTTCGTGTCATACCGAGCAAGCATGTTGGGGTAAGAAAGCATGCCTAACCTCTTGCAGCTGGTGACAAGCCTCTCAAGTAAATCGGCGTCTGTGGGCGCTAGGCAAGGCTTTAGGTCCAAACTGAGCTGGAGGGGCGGGGTGCCTTGGCCTTGGGATTTATATAGCGCCGCGAAGATGATGTGCAGCAAGATCGCCTGATAAGTGGGGATACGCCATGAACAGGTACTGTGGGCCTCCGCAGAGGCAGAGACATCCCAGAGATCCTGAGGTGGGAGCGGTTAGTATGATAGAAGTACTTGAGATATAAACGGAGAGGTGACGGTGCTGCGGTCCGATACATACTTTCTGGTCTTGTATTGCCGAGCTTAGAAAGTCATGGAGGGCAATAGCTTTTTCTCGCGCATTCTGCTCTCCGCTCAACCATAGCCCAATGACAACCATCGACTGGACAAGTAAGGGGTTCTCGCGGGACTGGCAGAAGGAGCCCCTATGGATAAATGGCCAGCGAGGGTGAAATAGCTTGAAGTAGACAGCGAGATAGCTCTGTTGCTTTCCGGACAGACCGGAATTGTCAGGTCGAGCCTGGCTGTTCTGTGACAACGTCGGATGACTTGATTTGCAACATGGACTTTGTTGTAGCTCTTGCCCTTGCTCTCTCTCCTGTTCTTGCACCTGCACCTGCACCTGCACCTGCTCTTGGCCCCTACAGCCTGCTGGTTTGGCAGAGAACAGCCGATTCCGCGGCGCTGACACTGAGTACATGGTGACCCTCCTTGACACCGTAATTTTCGATCTCGACAGTTCGCACATGCTGTCATGCGCGACGCAAGATCCTTGGCGCCGTGTATCTTCTTCATATGGCGACGGAGGGTGTCACTATACAGCAGGATGTTAATTGGGCTTAATGATGGGGCAGATGAAACTAAGTACTCACCTTCGCCCAAACTGTTGTCTACAAACTGAACACTGGAAGACTTGGCGTCGGTAATGTTGCGCTTCGTGGCGACGAAGATGCGACCTCTGCTGGTAGCTGGCGGTGCAATGTGGAAAACGGCATTTGAATGGTTTTGGGGGCATTCTTCCCAGTCCAACAGAAGTATACAATATGAAGGACAAGACGAAAAGAGGCTTCAGTCAGTTTTCAGGTTTCGGTTGTTGAGCGTGTAATGTGTTTTCCAGCAGGGGATGTCCACGGCGCACCCATTTCTGCTTACTAAGGATTCTATGCACAGCTTATGTACACAAGTCGCATAGAGGATGTGCTTGGTCTTAGAATATCGAACTTCACACTCAGCCAAAAGGGCTAACCCTCCTTGGAGAGTTAAGTTCTGACTAAGACACTGGTTGTCATCCATATCTACCCTCATCCGGAGATCCCACTTGCTGGAACGCTCGACCTCTTCCACACGTGAGATTCACCAGTCAAGCCATCAATCAAGTTCTAGCGCGGTGTACCTTGCTAGACGGGAGAAAATAGCATGATCGATGATTCCATGGTATAGCGTTTGTAGCACTGATTTCTCTAAAGCATAATGTCTGGTGCCAACAGACGATCTCACTAATGGGCTCGTGGGTTCAGCGATCGCAGAAGCATGCGCTCTCTTATCTGGTCTGCGGAAATACAAATTTAATATTATAACATTGATGCCCATAGCAAGCATCACCTCTACGAGGGGATTAGGGTACCGTACCGAATCCCTGGGAACTAAAAAACAGCAGTTGCATAAGTCTGCAATAATGTATTGATATGAGGTATCTAACATTTTTGGAGTGGGTCACAGATACTAGACAAGGTTAATCGCAAATTCTGTGGGGGTGAAAAGCATATTTGCCCATTGCTATGATGAAATATCAGACATAATTGCATTAAATCGTAGCATACACGGACATCCCACCGCCCCAGTACTGACACCCCTCTAACAAACCTCACGTTGCTCTTCTATTTTATTACCAAGCAATCCCAACTGCAGTGGGTCCTTGCAGTACATAAATTGAAGCGTTTTTCACGCTCAGACAATATGCATCCCGCCAGCACATTCACACTATACGATCCTGACCTTCAACTGTATCTACAGCATCATGACCTCCATTCCACCCCCAACGATCCTCATTATTGGCGCAACAGGTAATACCGGCCAAGCCGTCACTACCACCCTGCCAGCAATCCTGAAGGCCAGCAGCACGCTGGCCCATTACCGGGTGCTCGGTCTCACCCGCTCCCTCGATACCCCAACCGCCCGACACCTTTCCAGCTTGCCGGGTGTGGTGATGCAGGAAGAAAACTGGCCCGACATTACAGCTTCCTGGCTGCAAGCGAACCGTGTTGTCCGGGCCTTCATTGCCAGTCACAATGGGCCGAACCAATTCGCGCACGAATCGACCTTCCTCACGGCGCTGGAAGCAGGAGTCCAGTATGTCGTGCGTATCTCCACAACAGCAGCAAACGTTCGTCCGAACACCCCCATGTACTACGCGCGCACGCACTGGGCTATTGAGCAGCTGCTGGACTCGGCCGAGTTTTCAAGAACTTGTCCTGGACATCGCTGCAGCCGAATGTGTTTTCGTCGCTATACTTGGCGTCAGCGGTTGAGTTTATCAGATCTCACCGAGCCACGGGCGAACAGGGGCCGTTGCGTCTCATGGCGGACAGGGATGCACCGGTGGGTATTATTGACGCTCGGGATGTGGGCATGGTCGCGGCCGCTCTGCTGGCGCTGGACGATGAACATTTGGCCGTGCACAGCAGGATGAAGTATGTGCTGAATGGGCCAGAGGATGTTACTGGGAAAGAGATTGTCGATATGATTGAAGGGTATATCGGTACCCAAGTCAAGGATGTCACCTACAGGGACCTCTCCTTTATTGACGCGTGGTACGAGTCGATGTTTGCGCAGAGCGGCGAGTCGAGAAACGTTATTCTCTCTGTCGAGCGCGCACTGGAAACGGCGTGGGATGGACTTTGTAAGGCTTCAACGACTAGCGAGGAGGTAGTGCGACTCGCGGCCCCGACGAGGACTCCAGCTGAGGTTTTGAAAGACTTGATCAGGGAGTAGGTTGTATGGAGGATTGATAGAGACAGTGATGTACCTAAAGCAATTGTATTCCTCTTTGGTGATCAGAATCTCTCATAAGTCATTTACTGTTCAGACCTAAGAGGTGCAGGAGGTACCAACCTCTACCCAATCCTTCCCAATTGGCCCTTCTTTATATTCTATCGACGACTCTAATGCTCCACTTGTGCAAGTATAATCCCATGCTTAGGTAATTGAGACGTGCGTGGAAATAGTGTTCACCAGGTACATGCACGGTTCCTTTTAGCAGGATCCAGTACCACGCATTGGGTCTGCATTTGAGTCTAGGAAGTTGATGCCTTCAATCACCTCTGTTACATGACACCATAATCCCCCCTCTCCAGCTCTGAGCCCTTTTTGGAAGTGAAATACAACAGATGCTTTTGTAATACCCTCAACCCCCATTAACCAACGGGGCTGGCCTAAGGCGGCCAATATCTAAGACCTTATGTTGATCAACGGAGATACCGGCTTTAACCCATTATTTTAAGATCGCCCGTTTAGCCAGCCGTCTCACTTCTGACTCTTACTCTCTACCTGAACCAGTATCCGGTCCAAGTCAAACCGATCGAACAATCCTTACGATGAGAGTTATCCTCACAGGTGTAACCGGCCAAATCGGCCAAGAGATTCTCACCCAGTGCCTAGCAAATCCATCCATAACTTCTATCATCGCTCTCACCCGCCGCGACCTCTCCACCTCCCACCCAAAGCTCAGAACCTACAAAATGACAGACTCCGACTTTCTCTCGTACTCAAACCCGGACCTCCTCCAAGATCTAAAATCTGCATCCGCCTGTCTCTGGACAATTGGCCTAACCCCATCTAAGGCGCGGGTTGCAGACGACGAGCTAAAGAAGAGGGTTTCGCTCGATTATCTTTCTGCGGCAGCAACTGCCTTCACGAAGGAGATCCAGCCGGACTCTGCACGCAAGTTCAGATTTATCTTTATCAGCGGCGTAGCCGCTGAGCGGGATCAGAATAAGGCGCTCTGGTATTGGGGTGACTTCAGACGGTTGAGGGTTCGTTTCATCAGCCCTCATTTCGACCTAGACTAATATTATGGCTGAGCAGGGGGAATCAGAAAACATCCTCTTTCGTCATGAAGAGAGAAATCCTGACGTCTTTGAAGTACACGTCATGCGCCCAGGGCCAGTTCCGACAACGGCTGGGACACTCCATGATCGACTTTTGGGGCTGGTGACTTCGATTCGGACCGATATTCTGGCCAAGGCAATGATCGAGCTTGCGCTGAATGGGAGCGGGGGCGATGGTGAGCGGATTTATGGGAATAGCCGCATCGTTGAGCTTGGGAGGAAGTAGGCTTGACAGGGCTGGCCTGCTTAAGCAGAGGGATATGGAGTTGGCCTGGAGATAAAAGCAGGGCTTTACTACACCGCAAGCCGGATCCAAATGGTCATCTTTGCCACTCTCGATGTACGAACAAACATTTTGGAGAAAACAATTTGGGGTTTTGGTCTTGTGTTTGCAGGACAGAACCAAGTGACTCCTCACTCTTGCCTCACTTGCACAGGTTTATGAGAGCGTTAACCGCCGGCTTACGTGACGAGCGGGGATCATCTGCTGCATCAAAGATCTAGAGTCTGTATCTTCGAACCCATATTGGTGGCCATGGTTGATTTTATGAATTTTAGGCAATGGTTCCTGCACCTGGGCATCGCGTACCTCGGCGGCCAAGGCGCCAGTCGAAAAGTGGGTAGATGTATACCATTGTGATCTTCCACTATTACAGATATTGCAGACCACTAATAGTCAGCCAGAATTTCGAAACTACAGCAAGAGACGAGAGTATTTAGCATCTGCAGCTCCACATTACTCTCGCCAAAGCTGGCAGAAAAGATGCAAAGAAGAGAGACACTACATCCTACATAACCATCTATAGCGTGATAAGAACACTCCTTATATTAGTTGCTGTCCTCGATATAGACAGTCCACGTTGATGAACTTCGAGTTAGACGATAGAATCGAGTGTGCCTCTGTGGCCGGTAATATCGGTACACATAAATTAACCTGACCAAATGGACAAACAGCAAATCCGAAGGGGCCGCTTGACTTTTGACTCGAACTATCTCGCAAGACTGACGTAAGTCCATCAATTCACAAAACCTAACTTGAGGCCTGCGCATAGCCTGGAGGGAGGTGTACTCGAAGGAGTCAGACCCCAGTGCCTAACACGGCACTGGCAGCAGTGTTTTCTCTGAATCACCCATAGTTGTACCGCTGTGTATGCATGTAATCACCCCTGACCCTGCGACAGCAAGCATACGCAAGCGTACCCTACGTAGGTGTATGAATAACGCAGCAAGTCAGCTGAACGTGGCTCAGCGCTTTGGTGGGGGCGGCGTGATCGTCGCCGTCAGATTGGGAAAAAAGACCCATATATGACAAGAATAGAAGCTCCTATGTGATGGCCATCTAATATATTAAAAAACTACATTATCCACCGGAAGAGTGGCAGCACAGGGACTTTTCAATCAAGTGTTGAGGAAAACATAGGGGTTTATGGCACCTAATGGATTCACACCTCCTTCGGCGGTATGTACTTAGAATGGTGGGCTAGCGCTGCTCTGGGACTTTAATATGCAAAGCTCTTTTTTCGTTAAAGTAGCACCCCATACCCAACTTTACTGCTTGACTCAGATGGTGGTGAGAGTGTTCTGGTTTGACATTGCGTAATCGCGCAATTCGGCTGGTCGTCAGCTAAAGCCCTAAGGCCCTTTCTTCATCTACGTCCTGGAGCGATGCTGACAGATAGACACGTAGAGAGCTTGAGCCTGCTCCATCACCGTGAACGCCTCTCTGGAAGTCATAGGACGACTCAACACCATGGAAAGGCGAAATACAACAATGATAACACTGCTAGGTTGTGAAAGGAGACAAAGCCCCTACCAAACCATTATGTTATCTTTCGAGGTCTAGGAGAACAGGGTTCATGCCTCACTCAGCCAAGTTGTCCAGGTGTCATCATGAATATATCACACAGAATGTCAACATTAGTCTTACCTTCTCGAGAAACGATCAAGACGGGTGTTACCTCCCTCTTTCTTGCCCCGTCATCATCAGCCCTCTAGACATGTTCCCTACCTCTGCGTCTGCCGCGGGCCCAGCTCCAGCCCCCAAAATAATAAAGAAGACACTGTAATTGCCTGTCTACTCGCAGTTTACCCTTCCTGAATCCACCAAGCAAAGTGGAGGTGGAGATATGACGACTCTGGGACAATAGTTGGGATGAACCAGGGATGAGGCACACTGTTTGTCCTGCAAGGAGCTAGCTGGCAACTGCCGTTCCATCATGACGTAGGAGCTCTATTCTTTAAATTGGAAAGGTGGATTGATGTATTACACCTACCTGGAATGGCCTAGATAATGAAATAGAGGCTTAGTTTTGCAGCCCGGGCCACTTCGCCGATCTGTCCTCACCCTGGGATGGACGGTTCTTTAACCTGGCACGCGCAACAGAACGCTGAGAAACGTTGGGCAGGCCCTAGATGCGCCTTGAACTGTTTGAGCGCGTGATGGACTTGTTTTCGCGACGGGAGTTTTCGTGTTATCCAGGCCCCGGGCCATATGCCGGGCAATCTATGTGTTTATACTAGGATCGAGAGTGGTGAGTGGGTTCAGTTGGAAAATGACTGTTGTCATTCTAGGCGGGCGTCCGGTTCTCTACATATTTTGCTCATTTCAACTGACTGCATTGTACGCGGAGGTTTGTACGCGGAGGTTTGCTTGATGGCACCAAAAAGATCGCGACGTTCCCCCTGCCGGTATTGTGTGTCTGCATACTGACGTGGCAACGACCAAGGACACTCTGGCCCGGCTTGGAGTCTTGCAATGTCAGTTGGGTGTTCATATTGCGGTAGCGCATGATGTGAGCTGGATGGAGAAGGAAAATGACGAGGTCCTGGTATCTTGCTGGATGAGAGATTCTATCAGGATGTGTGCCGTGCTCTTCCGCTGCAGGAACCATTTTAGCACGTTTTCCCATCGACCTTGGAAAGGATTGATTCACCGGATAACACAGAAATGTTGAACCAGGGCCGCAGCTGGAAAGTGGTTGGGTGAAAGATAGAAATGCCGATGTTTGCACTTAACCGAACTCTACAGAAATCTCGAGCGAACTACTGTGCCAATAGGATAGAAAAGACATGACCCCTAACCAACTGGTTTACGGATACGATATCTCTCCATACTCCCACCGTGCACATCGGGTGAATCCTGTGTTATATGCACAGAGCTATAATTCGAGAGGCGGGTAGGATTCATCTTCGCTTGACGCTTGTCCAGGGTTCCGATAATATACGAGATGGCCCTTGGTCCTCCACTGGGTAAGGAGACAAGTCCCACATGCATCCTCATGGATTCTGTGCCGAGGATCTGGCTAAAGGTGTCAATAGCAAATAAAAAAAGCTGTATGCATGCCTGATATGGCGGGTCATCAGACCTGTATAGCTAAATTTCAACTTTCGCCAGCCTTTGGAGCTTTCCAGTATAGGTATAACCCGTCAATAGCCGGTTCCTAAAATCAGTACTGGCTTCTACTTTCCTCTTCTGAAACAAGTTGTTTTAAACCCTCCGCAGGCAGGACTACTCTGCCCTAACGTCGACTGGTCTCTTGTGGATGTGTTCAAGGTCCAGAGCAGATCTCCCCAATCGATATACTAGTGGACTAAACCATACATGTGCCGACGGCCATTAATTATACGATGCCAAGATAGATACAGTATTTCATTTAATGTGCGTTACCTCGTATTCTCGGCGGAGCGGCTGGGAATGATGCGGGACGTGGTGGCTGTCAAGGGACAGCAGCTTAAGCAGTGGAACTGAACATTAAGCCAGAGCATTCAGTACGAGACCGACTATGTATTATTCAGTCAAGCGAAAGCGTGGATAAACTGCACAAAAACGACTGGATGAACCGGTAGGACCCCTAGCCCTATGTATATACAAGGATTGTTACCATGATGTCCAGAAGGGCTACCGTGTCCACGCTCTTGGGTGTGTTAACGAATTACATAAAATCCCATCTATATTAATTTAAACGTCGTACCAGACATGTTCCGCTGCCAAATTTCAGCTTCCTTGGATTGCTTCATGTTTTCCGGGCTTAGTCTTGCGTTCCATCTGAGATGGTGAGCTTGTCCCATTTCTGCAAGAACCGGTCCAAGACAACATCTTCTTGCCGTGTTGGACCATTGCGAATCACCGTTCCCCAGTGCGGGTAAAAACTACTAAATACTTCTCGGTCTTTTTCGCTCCATGTCTCAGCGGCAAAGGAGCTGAAAAGAGCATCCGTTTCCTCGGGCAGCGTCACCTGCATCTGCCTCGCTGTAAGCTGGAGCATTCGCATGACGCCTTTCGCAAACGGATACCGCCTCGAGAATGCTCGGGCAGTGGTGCACAGCTCGGTAAATGCAGTTCGGTTCTCAGCTGAGTCAAGAGCTCCTAGTAGGGCGTAGAGCGCGGTTGTAACCCATTGAATTGTACAAGGAGCCATATGGTCAATTCCCCAGCGTTGCCGGTGCAGAGCAATAAGATTTGCAATGCACCGAGCGCTATCAAGAGTTGTATTGTGGGCAGAGGCGGCTTCTTCGTGCTCGCCCTTGGATAGATGGTACGATTGCAGGAACCAGAATACGTGAGTCACGGTCGTATGATAGAAGAAGCTGAAGGCTAGTTAGCGCATGTGCTGATAGAGGAGAATATAAGCGACGTACTGAAGGCCAATAATATGTGGAACAGCCGCTGTTTCCGCTTCAAGACATGGGGGTAGGTTAGCATACCAGCCCTTGAGTTGCCGGTACACATCATCGACCAAGGAGGCTGTTTCCGAGGCCGGTGCTTTATTTTCAGCTGAATAGAACGCCCTGCTGATGCTGAATGCAATGCAATTCAGATCGCACCATCGATCAAAAACACATATGTAGTGACCTGGCAGCGGGTCGGTTCCTCGCGGGTACGGGTACCAGACATCATTTGGATCCTTGTGATTTATCGGAAGACGGGGTCGTGCAGGCGCGTTAGTATGGATATGCTTCATTAGGGACGCTGCAGAGATGCTGCCCGGGTTGTTAGTTTCCAAACAAAAACAACCCCGGGAAAACATACGCTGCCATACTAAAGCTACCCCACAGGGCTATATTTACGACTCTTTCCTCAAGGCGAATACTATCATCCTCAGGAGATCGCGCAGGGTTAAGTGCAGCATACTCCTCTGCTGCGCGACAGGCCAGATCGAGATACATCCAGCCGAGGCGGTCTTTTCCCATCATAACTAACCTGCTCCAATTAGTTCTGGCTGCGCCGGTGACGGGGCCGCTAAGGCGTCTAACCTCACCCACAGAGTCAGAAGGCCTTGAATCGTCGGGATACTGACGGTACCTTCTGTTTCCTCCTCCTCGAGGCATCGGCGCGCTTCTTCATAGAACTGATCGCCTTTCGACATGGGGTCGTTTGGAACCGCGAAGACCTCCGCGTATTCGGAAGTGTACTAGTAGAGAAAAAAATCAGCTATCTCTAAACCAGCGCTAGATCTACGTTAACCGATGCTCAACATACACTGGCCTCAGAGAGGATCGCATTCGCCAAAAACGGCGTGCAGTACCGGCTGCGGAGGTCGCCCTTTTGCATCTCACCAATAAACACATCCTTATCGATCCAGCACAGAAACGGGTTGGTCCACGTAAAGTACAAGGAAATCAGGTGTGAAACGAGGTCGTCATCGTCGGTGACTGCGGTCCACGGCTTTGCAGGAACGCGATACACGGGGTTATCAGCCAGACGCCGGACATCTAGCACCCGCCGCGGCAGTCGTGGCACGGCTTCACCCTGCTCAACCACATCAGCTTCACGCTTCAAATGCTGCTGGACCTCGCTCAGCTCAGGCGATTTCTCAATCTCCGACCGTGTAAAGTTCTCGGTGAGGTACTCCTGCAGCTCCGGCAGGGTCGGATTACTGCGGATGAGGTTCATAAGCTGGACGATTTTCCTATTCTCGCTGTCACGAATGGCCGTCAGAAGGCGCGTCAAGATATCGTTTGACTGCTCGAGGCTCTCGAGCTTGCGTTTCTGTGGTAGCTTGCGGCGCTGGTCGGCCAATTCATTGACGAGACACTCGATATTGTTCGCCACGCAATATTGACAGGGCGGGTCGCCCCGACACTAGCACCCTATGCGGTTAATTCGAACCGTTGCCGCAAGAGTAGAGCAGGTGGCAGTAGCAGGTACCTTGAGCTTCTTCTTCTTGCATTCCTGGCAAGCTGTTGTCTTATGCTTGCGACCGGGATTCAAATCACCCGTCGCGGCTTTTGGGTCGGGGCCTGGAAACGGAGTGGCGGCCTGGGAATCCGACATGGATCGAGACGATTGCCCCTGGAAGATTTCCACGACGGGCGATAAGGCTGGACCTGGGTGCAAGCGGGAATTCTGGGTAGCTAGGCTGTGAAGAAGCTCGTAAGGGCGCTGGCGCCTGATCGCCTCCCGGAAAATTATCCCCAGCAGAAGGATGGGTATTTATCTCGATCAGGGCCCATCATACGTAGGTTCCAGACTCTTGGTATCCTGCCGCCCAAGGCCTTTGCTTCAATCGAAGCTTGACCGACCACTGCAGGCCAATCAATGACCGAAGGTGGAAGAAAGTGCGAGAGTGAGCCACAGAGGCCGAAGGTCCCACGGAAGCTGCCGCCGACTGTGCAGCGCTCTCGCCCCGATGCCTCGGCGTCGGCTTCCGCCAATCAGATCAGAAGGCGTTTGAGCCTTTGGGTCCGCTGTAGGTGTGCCAGATTCAGGTCAATTCCAGGAGAAATTCCAGAAGCTCGATGAGATAGAGCTAATGGCAGGCATTGCCCGATCCTCTTCATTAATATGTCTGAGCGACGCCAAATATCCCGATTCCAGAAACTACTCCAAGTATGTCGATCAACAATTTGATGATGTCACGCAAGCCGCCTACTCTATATTCTCACCAATAGGGCCTTATCTCCGAGATCACCGCTGTCCACATGATTCCCCACAGTCCGTTACTATGAGTCTCCAGGCCCAAGTGATGTCAGGCCTGGATAGCACCTCAACACCCTAACCCAGAAAAGAACTCTTTGCAGTAACGCTGGGGCCACGTCGTCAAGTTCCACGATGTATATGATCGAGTGCTCCTCATTCGATAATCAATTTAGAGCTCGGGGCTCATCCGTAGTGGAGAACGGCGCCAAACTGGACCATTGGCTCATCTCTCGTTGTACATCTCACGATGATGTCATGCCTTCACACTCCCAATACCGAAAAAGGTAAACATACACCGCTCGGTATATTAAAGCTCAGGGCCTTCACATGTGGGTCGTAGCAGCCATCAATTTATATTTGATTGAAGGGAAAAAAGTAGGGGAAAAAAGGAGGGGAAAAAAGGAGGGGAAAAAAATACACATGCACATGCTCACGCTGATATTTGTTCCTTCGAAGACGATTGGTTAAATCATTTAACGGGCGCCGAAGCAGAACTAAAATCAATTCTGCAGCTGACCCTGTCTGACACTAATGGACTCAGAACAACGTCCCATCCCCCGAATTCAGAATCGGACTTGATCTCGTCTCCGGCCGTTTCTGGGCCGCAATCTCCCTTCCGGCCTTCCAGGACCCAGCCTCTAACACCTGCGGCAGCGATAGCCTGACATCGCCAAATTTCCCGCTCTCCAGGATCCGCTGGTGCAGAACATCCAAGAGCGCAACCGTCATCGCTCGCCACTCCACGATCTCATCATCTCCGGCACCAAAGCAGGGTAATGAGCCGCCCGAGTTTTGGAATCCTCGTTCCATCGCCTCGCGTTTCAGCGAGAGCACGCCCATGTCGACAAAGAGCCCCCCGTTGCGGTATTCGGGGAGTCCGGTGCCCAGTTCCGCGTTTGCCCATGTGGTGCCAAGCAGCCGCTCGAAAGGGACTTTGAGTGAGTAGGCCAGCCACTGGGTCAGTTTGTGAAAGGGGGCAATTGTCGCTGTCTCGGCGGGCATGCCGGCGGTTGACTCGTGCTTGCGTAGGGCTGTCAAAGGCCAGGCATCACCCACGGGTTTCCCGGCTACTTTCGTTCGGTCGGACGGCCATATCGGGATGAGGAGTGTCTGCAGGGTACTCCAGAGTTCGGCGTAGTCGAGGCCACTGCTTCCGTTGCGGGTTAAGTAGTCTTTGCACGGGCTTGTTGTTAGTATAACCTTGTTCGCCCGCATCAGAGGAGGAGGTATGCGATAAGTGTTGACATACCGACGAGATTCCCTGGCCTTCCCGACGGTCCGAAAATATTCTTATTCTCCAGCAATGACGCACCCAGTTTCTGGAGAATTTCCACTCTCGCCGCGGCTCCAACAAGCGGGTTTGACCGGTCGTCGATCTGAAATCCCCGGTAAAGTGCTTCGACATCAAACCTCTTCAGCCCCTCGCCGGTAACGATATCCTCCCTTCCCTCTTTCCCATCCTTGTTGCCCGCAAACTCCCCGCCGCGAAACATATAAAAACTGGCAACCGCAATCCCCTCACTTCTGTTATAGACATTTCCGGTCTCCGGTTCCGTGAACCTCCAGCAATCTCCCGCTCCTGCATCAAGTAACACCGAAACAAAGAACAGATCGACCAGACTCCGCACCTTCTCCGTGTTGTCGTACCCGCGCCCCGACCATTCTGTCAGTAATCGATCTATCCGGGACACACCGCCGACATCGAAGTGCTGCCATCGGCCGTGAGGCGGAATTGTGTTATAGGCATTTGGGCCGAAGTCTCTCTACATCCGCGCAGATATGTTAGGCAAATTCCGGTGACGAGTCCGACAAGAACTTCTAGTGACAGACCTGGATAATCCCAGTAACATACTCGACTGTCTCGTTGAGACGCTCGGGGTGGTAGTCGAAGTGGTTAAGGGCATTCCGGTTTGCGAGGTCGAGGACAAGATGTGCTTTTGAACGGACGGCTTGGAGGGTGAGGAGGTGGTTTATGGCGGGATCGGCCATTTTATCGTGTCTGATACTCTGGTACGTGAGCTACTAGTTGAGAAGAATAGTAGAAGAAGAAACGAATAATGTGAGGGTGGCGGGCAGCAGCACAGCTGGAATCGAAAGTAATGTAAGGCTGTCCAACGTGCGGGGTGGGTTACAGTTGGGGCTTATCAGTGCCTTATCGGTACGATATCAGCCCTGGCTCGATATACAGAGTTGGAGACAGAACAACGGTGATAAGAGCGTCCCGCTTGCTCCATAGACTGACTACTTCTCTACCGGCCTTCTCCGCAGCGGAATTTACCGTGAGGTGCTGTGAGGGTTCAGCTAACATCAAGGGTCGATTCTAGTTGCCTCGCCAAGCTACGTGGTCGGGTGTCAAAAAATTAGTTGCCACCTCGTGCATTGTTAGTAACAGCATAACTTCGGTACTTGAAAAGGTAGGGAGAGAATCCGGCTTCAAGCGTACTATAGGTTGTACACAACTCTTGCCAATATAATAGCCTTTTCATGTCAACCACTCTAAATGACGGGGATCAAATGTAGAGAAGCCAACGCCACAGCAACAGCCATGATGGGTGGGAATTGCAAATTGTTGGGTATTTACAGACCAAATAGAGTGTGGTCCTAATATGACCTCCAAGGTGGCTAGTTGTCGTGGGAAAGGATAGAGCATTGTATTCTTGATATACTGGATTCAGTCATATACTTCGTTACGATATACCTAGAAAGTCGTACAGCCAACGCCTGCCAGGGAGTCCACAGTTGAACGCAATACAGGTACAAGGGCAGTGAAACTAAAACGCAACCGTCGAAGCCAATCCGTCCAACTCACGCTGCCAGTTGCGGTGCTGGCTGATCTGGAAGAAGAACTTGCTTGTGAAATCGCCCGCGTCCTTGAGGATCTTAAAGCCCTCGCTGAGGCTCTCGGCGCTCTCCGGCCCACGAGCCGTAACAACGCCATACCACTCGACGGGCTCCTTGGAGTCTGCACCAGCAACTTGCACACGCATGACATTGCCCAGAACCTCCTTGACCAGCTGCGCGGCTTCGCCCATCGCACCGAGAGCTTTGAGGTGCCCAAATGTCTCGGCAACCCAGTACCGGATCTGGCCGTTCTTCTGGAGAGTCTCAACATGCGAGCCACCGGGGATGAAGGTGGCGTCGAACATGGTGGAGCGCATGCCGTCATACATGTGGTCGGGGATCACACCCTTGGAGTTATTTTTATCCTCGCCCTGTGCGTAGATGGGGGAGCGCTTAGTGCCAATGACGAAGGGAAGTGCCTGCGCGGCGAGAATGGCTGCCTTTATGCCGTTGAAGGCGATCTTGTCGTAGCCGTCACCGATGATGATGGCGACCCGCCGACTGATGATGCCGGGAGCTTTGGGGGTGAAGTCGAACTGGGAGAGGCGGACGGAAGTCTTGCCGTGGTTATCACGCAACGCCTTAGTGGGGATAGGCGCCCCGACCATCTCGGCGACGGCTTGAGCGAGAGGGAGATCAATCTCTGCGAGGCGCTGGCCTGAGAGGCGCTCGTAAACGATCGGGTCGTCACAGTGGTCGAGCTCGAAGGAGAAAGCCTTCTTGATGTGCGCCTTCTCGACTTCAGAGAGGGAGTTGTAGAAGAGCTGCGCCTGGTTGTGGTATTCCTTAAACTTGGGTGTGAGGTCGCGGCGCTTGCGGCCCGTGATCGGGGCTGGGTACGACTTGAAGCCCTTGTCGCTAGCTGGAGGGTTGGCCTCGAAGCGGTTCGGCCAGTAGTTCACCGTGCCCCTGGTGATGCGGTGACGCTTGGCTCCGTCCCGGTTATGGTTGAGGAAGGGGCAGACAGGCCGGTTGATGGGGATTTCTTCCCAGTTCACGCCCAGACGGCTGATCTGCGTATCCTGATATGAAAAGTTGCGGCCTTGGAGGAGCGGATCATCTGAGAAGTCGATGCCAGGAACGATATGGCTGGTACAGAAGGCGACCTGTTCGGTCTCGGGGAAGAACTCGTCGATATTGCGGTTCAGTTCGAGCTCGCCGATCACACGCAGGGGCACCTGCTCTTCAGGCCAGACCTTGGTGGCATCAAAAATGTCGAACTCGAACTTGTCCTGGTCCTCCTCAGGGATGGCCTGGATGGCAAAGTCCCACTTGGGATAGGCCTTGCTATCGATGGCCTCCATCAGATCTTTGCGGTGGAAGTCGGGGTCCTGACCCGCCAGCTTCAGCGCCTCGTCCCAGACGAGCGAGTGCACTCCAAGGTGAGGGATCCAGTGAAACTTGACAAAGTGGCGCTTGCCCTCCTTGTTGACCAGCGAGAACGTGTTGACACCGAAGCCCTGCATCATGCGGTAGGATCGCGGGATGGCGCGGTCAGACATTGCCCACATGAACATGTGCGTGGCTTCAGGGTGTAAGTACACAAAGTCCCAGAAATTGTTATGGGCCGTCTGAGCCTGGGGCACTTCGTTGTGAGGCTCAGGCTTGACGGCGTGGACTGCAGGCAGTTAGCAACGCTCCAACCACGGTCAGCTGATTGCACGTACCAAAGTCAGGGAACTTAATGGCATCCTGAATAAAGAAGACGGGGATGTTGTTGCCGACAATATCCCAATTCCCCTCATCAGTATAGAACTTCACGGCAAAGCCGCGGACATCGCGAACGGTATCCGCACTCCCCCTGCTGCCCTGGACGGTAGAGAAGCGCACGAACACCGGGGTATTGCGCGATGTATCCGTCAACACTCCCGCATAGGTCAGATCTTCAATACTCTCCTTGAGGGTGAAGTTGCCGTAGGCGCCGGTTCCGCGGGCATGGACAACGCGCTCGGGGATGCGCTCGTGGTCGAAACGGTGGATGCGCTCTCGCGCGATGTGGTCTTCTAAGAGCGACGGGCCCGAGTGCGTTTCGTTGGTGACACGCAGCCAGTGGTCGGGGTCGGTGATCGCAACACCAAAATCCGTCCGTTGCTCCTGGTCGGTGTGGACATTGACGGTGTCATGACTGATATCGACAATCTTCTTGTTCTTGGTGGCAGTGTCCTGCACTGCTTGCTGGGCCTTTTGCAGACCGGCGGTAATACTCGTGGCCATGAGGATCGATCAGACTGCTGAATAGAGCACCAGATAGAGAAATCACTACAAATAAAAAACTCTGGTTGCAGAAAAATAAGGTTATCGCACTGCCCCGGCGACCATTATATCCTGTTGTTGCAGGATTTGGGGATGGCTTATCGTGACATCACAGCCCTACTCGGATGATGTGAGGATGATGACAAGCAGCACCAGGGCCAGCTTCGCTTGCTCGATTTCAAAGACAGTCAGGTCCAGGCCACGGCAACCCGTGCGGTCGATCAGCTAGTAATTGTTTCCCGCTCATTGGTCTCCGCATCTGTTCAGCTTCTTCCGTTCGTGATGATGACGCTGATTATATAGAGTCTGTCCTCACTGGCCGGCATCGTAAACCACCATCCAGAGGCGACTCCTAGACCCTGCTCTCGCGATCGGATCCAGGCTTATAGAACCGAGTATCAATCGCATCAGACAGGCACAATCATGACGCCTAGGAATCAATCCTGCATAAAGCGCGTCGTGTGATCATCTGTAGCACTTAGAAACAGCGTGTAGCGCAAGACCCAAACAAGAGATATAAGCAACCACAATTACTCTCCCAATTCTCGAAATAATATCTATCCGCTTTCTCAGCCTGACTCACCCTCTCAGACAGCTGTCAACGACTGCCCCCAGATACAATACAACCCTTCAGCAACGGTTCATCTCGCAGTCGCCCATCGCCATGACTCGCATCATCGACGCCATCAAGCAAGACCACCGTGAGATCGAGGACTACTACGGCAAGATCCTCTCCTCAACCACCGACAAGGAGAAAATCCAATGGCAGAACCAGTTTACTTGGGAACTCGCGCGCCACTCCACCGGCGAGGAGCTCGTCGTCTACCCGATCTTTGAGAAGAATCTCCCCGACGGCCGCGCCATGGCCGACAAGGACCGACACGAACACAGCACGGTACGTCTTGTTAATGTTCATTCAGAGAAAAAAGTTTTAATGGAGAACAGGTCAAAGAGAAGCTCAAGCAATTTCAGAACATGAAACCGTCTGATTCCAACTTCGAACCAACGCTCAAGTCTCTCATGAGTACGCTCTCTGAGCACATCCGGGAAGAAGAGAGCCAGGATTAAAGCTCGAGGATGCCATCTCCAGTGAGGAGAATGAGAATCTGTCCAAAAGCTTCGGCCGCACCAAGTTGTTCGTCCCCAGCCGCAGCCACTCCAGCGCCCCTGACAAACCGCCCTTCGAGACTGTCGTCGGGCTCCTGACTGCACCCATTGACCACATTTCGGATCTGTTCCGCTCGTGGCCACACACGAAAGGGATGCCGAACCCCAGTACTAAGTAGGGCTCTACTCTGGCGAATGGAATCGGTTGGGAGCTGGGATGCGTACGGCGTTTCCGGTCGTGGCTTTGTTGGACTCTTATGTTAAAACTTAAATAGCACTCAAATGGAGTTGCAAGTGCTATTACTTAAATTCTAGAATACCTGCTCCTTGTCTATTGTGGTAAAAATTGTCCTGTTAGATTATCAAAATGCCCAATGACTGCACCGCATCGGTCCGCTAGACCAGCTTGTGTCTCTTGTATACTATTTAGGTAATATCAATACTAGTTTTATTCTTAGTTGAGCAGTAACGATGTATGATACCTTCTCACAGCTCGCAGAACGAGCATTGTCAATGTTATGTTCCGAAATCTATGTTCAGGATCCAGAGTCAAGGAATTCAAGCAGTTCTAAGCCTACTTAATGAAGCAAACCCTAACTGCGGGCCTATATGCATAATATTGTCACCATCCCGTCACCCCAAGACTATAGGTCGGTATCCTCCGTCTGGTTTGTGGATAACTGTACAATGTGGCGCAGGAACATATCTGCAGTGATTGCTGACTTATTATTATAATTTTACTTATCTACAGAAGAGGGAGGACACATGAGAGTAAATTACGCTTCGTGGACAGAGATAGTACAGAATAAGTGAGAAAAGTACAGGAAAGAGCATGCTTGGCTAGTTAATGCGCAACCCGTGCACTCTATAACACTGCCTGACTGAGTGCAAACATACTACGCTAATCTGGAACACCAAATCTTGAGTTTGAGTATGAAAAGCGAATCTGAATTGAAATCCGGATTAAAAGGTCGGTCCCGCCTGTAGAAGAGAAGAAAACAGAGTCCGCAGTGCCTGATAGACGCGAGTCAAGTCAGGTCGGAATCGAGCAAAACACCTTAAGCGCAGCCAGCAAGAATTTTTGTAAATGTCTCGCCCCATTTCGCACTATACATCCCATCGGGTCAGCATACCACGACTATTACCCGAAGAGCTAGGCAAGACGCAGAGCATACCTTGTATTATTGGTAATAAACTCCTCCAACTGGAGGTGCCCCTTCTTCTTTTCCTCAGGGCTCATCGTCGTTGCCTTGTAGACCGCGTCCGCCAACTGCTGAGCACTCGAGGGGTTGAAGGTGATGCTTCCCTTGCTCATGAACGCGGCCGCACCTGCAAGTTCTGACAGCACGAGGAAGCCATACCGGTCTTTCTGGCAGGCGACGTATTCTGCTGCGACCAAATTCATCCCGTCGCGTCGGGAAGTGATGAGGCAGATGTCTGCGACGCGGTAGAGGCCCGTCAGATCGGTGAAGGGGACAGAGTGGTGCAGGTAGATGATCGGGCTGCCGTCCGGGGTCGCTATCACTGTCAGTACACCATATCCGACGAGCAATAAACGGCGGTCCAGGGAAGATTGTCTGAGGAAAAGGGAAGGGTTCACAGCGTACAGTGTTCTCCGTTGATTTTGCCCACAAGCATGCTCAGCTCCTTCTCCAGCTCCTGATATTCTTTCACATCCTCGCGGCTCGGAATCGCCACTTGGATGAGTGTGACCTTGTTCTTGAGCTCTGGATGCTGCCGCAGGAAGTAGTCGTATCCTTGCAGCTTCTGCACAAGGCCTTTCGTATAATCAAGTCGGTCCACGCCCAGAATCACGGTCTTGCGCTTGTACTCGTCCTCGAGTTCCTCAATGCGGCTCTTCACCTCGGGAGTCTGCAGTCCATCCATGAACTTGGCCGGGTCGACACCGACGATAAACGTGCCCGTACGCGCTGTGTGGCCCTGGTAGACGACACTGTCACCCTCAACGCCGACATCCAGACCGCGCGAGCAGCACTCGATGAAATTCCGTTTATACTCGTCCGTGTGGAAGCCGATGAGGTCGCAGGCTAGCACACCAGCCAGCAACTCCTTCTGCACTGGTAGAGCGCGCCAGAAGTCCTCGGCTGGGAACGGGGTGTGCAGTGTGAATCCGATGGGACACTTCTTTCCCTGGACGCTGGGAGCAAGAGAAGGTGATAATCGTGGATCCAGATCAGGTCGCTGTCAGACGCCGACTCGGCGACGGAGTCAGCGAAGATCTCATTGACCTTCTGGTATGATTTCCACGCGTCCTCGTTAAAGTCGACCCCGGATTGGTAGTGCAGGATCGGCCAAGCGATCCCGTCTGGAGTCGATCAGCAACTTCTGCTCATTTTCCGAATACTAAAAATGAAAGGAGGGAAACATACTTGAAAACACATTATAATGACTATGCGCCAGCGCGTCGTCTAGAAAAATTCCAACCGCATTGTTCTCGGCCAGTGCATCGTTGGCGATCTTGCGCTCCTCAGGACTTTCAATGTTCGAGCCCGGCCAGCCGAACCAGCGCACGTCGGTAGACTTGCTGACGCCCAAGAGCGCAGTGACGAGGCCGCCACTGGACAGCGTGGACTCATACTTGCCGTCGACCTTTCTAAGCGAGAGGGGGAGCCGGTTAGAGACGATAAGCAGCTGGCGCTTCTTGTCGGTCATGGTCTTCAGCTTCGGTTGTGGGGAGACGGGTATAGTTGATATAGCTTGGAGATAGTCGGTCGGATAAGACAAGGACGATCGGTCTACAAGGTTTAGGCTATGATTTGAACTTATGGTTTGAACTGTTTTCTCCAGAGTTTTGAGCGTTATCTGTCAGGTTGGCTGGCCCTGGTTGATATTCTACGCCACTTGGTGGCAGGTCAAATATGAATATTACGTGGAAGCCAAACTGATTGATGTCAGGGTCTCACATTTTTTCTTCACAGCTATTGTCCCTGTTATCACCCTGTTATTATGCCCAATCTCTTTGTCAGCCTAGAATATTCTTGTCCTGACTTGTCAATGCCAAGAGATATTCTTGGTGCGGAGATGATGCGGGGATGACGTCACGCATCAATACATGATACCATTCTAGACCCTTGACAGTACGCCGACAATACGACAGAGCTGGGGAGTTAGAAGTATTTGCAGTCCTCAGTGAAAGTATGGGACTGACGTGAAACTGAACGCAAGCCGACGTCGAAGCCTCAAGCGTACAGTAACCGGCGAGGTCAATTGTATATAACTGCTGCTGTTATCGGGGAAACACACATATGCATTGAACACTAAGCACTCAACCATACCGTACAACATATCAAACCATCTTATTACTTACCACCACTACTTAGCACCACTCAAAATGGCCGACGAGCGGATCAATCAGATGAGAGGCTACAAAGCGTAAGCTTGCTCTTGGCTTCAATGGGCAAACTAAATCAGACCATGCTGACCGAGCACGATCAGCACCCTCAATAACCCCCGCGTCTCCAACGAAGCCAAGGAGCACGCACAGTCGGTCCTTGACAACGAGCTTGGTGGTGACCAGCCTCATGAGGACATCCTGACTGCCCAAGGCGCTCGCGACAAGTCCCCGAACCGCGTAGCCGGCGGTTACAAAGCGTATGTTTCCTTGGTTTTTCCACACTATTTCCGTTTGCGGTGTTTGACTGGCTGTGCAGGGCAATGCACAATGACTCCATTTCGAAGCAGGGCAAAAAGCAGGCGCAAGAGAAATTGGGCGAGATGCCGCAGGAATAATTGACTTGTACTTGATAGGAGAAACTATAAGACTCTTAGAGACTATTGAGAGAGACTATAAGAAAGACTGTATAATTGAATAATGCTTCACAAGCTTTCCTTGCAGTTGATGACTAATCCATATAATAATGAATGTGTGGAGAACTGAGACTCCATATTCTGCATACATCATGACCGTTTCAATTATGACATCATTAATGGTCATGCCATAGCTAGAGCTATATACGGTTTCCCCATCTCTCTTCTCATTTATTCTTCCTAGTACGACAAAAACTATTTGGACATGAACTGAGCTTTCGAAACACTTTACGCTCTTCAATTGACTCAAATTAATTCCTTGAATTCCTCTTTGTATTACTTCAAAACAATTCTTGTCACGCAATGTCCTTCACACGCGCCCCCCTCCGCCTCTCGCGGGCTATCAACAGCACACGTCCCCAAGTCACTCGCCGCACATATGCCTCAGAACCTGCGCCACAACAGGGTGGCAACAACTCAACATGGTATGTACCAGCACCCGTCCGCGCCATCCAACTCCTGCATTGACATCAATCAGGATGATCATCACTGCCGCCCTCGGTATCCCCGCCGCATATTATTTCTTCATGGGCCGCGGCGACAGCCACCCAACCCCCTCTGAGAAGGACCAGCCAGCAAGCCGAAAGGCCCCTGCTGGAGGAAACAGCACCTCGTCGAAGCAGGAAGGTCTGAGTAACAAGGATACGAGTAACCCGTATGTCAACGAGCCAGGCAAGAGTATAACGGGTGAAGGGGAGACCGAGACGGCCAAGTTCAAGGGGACGGTTTCACCGCAGAGGCCGCAGAACTGAGTCCGTGCTCTCTGTATGATACGAAACTATGAGGGTCTTGTGATAGACTAAGCAATTGCACTGATTTGCATGAACTTCTGGGGCTCTGCTCGGAATCTGGAGCTTGCGTAGCTAGTCTTGATCCGGCGATCTATCTGCAGTACCCAAGCAGGGGCCTCAGGTGTGCCGGAGGACTTATCTCGTACCCATCATTAGCACATTATCATGTCTGGCTGATTGTAGGGATACTAATCGGAGTTACCAGACTTAACGTCAAGCTAAGCTCGCGGTTCTCCAATGGTGAAACATTTTTTGGGGCATCGCACCACCATTCGTGCCGTATAGTTTGAAGTTGTATGTTTAAATAGGCATCACATCAGCATTAATGTCAAAATTTAGATTACATAACTAATATATTTCATGCTAGGGAAAGCTTTCGTACTTAGGAACATCAACCGTACCCGTATACACAGCCTAGAGACAATCCCAACCGACGAGAGAAGAAATTGGCCCTTGTGCTCCAAACTGCAACGCTCGCCCACCAGTATCTCAACTCCTTCCTCTACCCCCAGCCCAGGAAGTCGGCCGACGCCATCAAACTAGGCGTCTTGTCGTCTGCTCAGATCAATGCGGCAGCCAATAACCACCTCTCCCTCCTCGCCTTCACTCAGTTGTGACGAACTAACAAATGGTAGTAATTCACCTTGTCCAAACGCACCCCCACGTAACAATCTACGACATTGCCTTTCGCAAATAAAGCACTGCACAGTCCTAGGCGAAGAAATACCACTTCAAGCAGGCGTACGAATCCTACCAAGCTGTTTTGGACGATCCCAAGATCGATGTGGTTTACATATCTATGCCAAACGGGCAGCACTTTTGAGTGGACGACTAAATCAAACAACGCAGGCAAACGTGTCCTCTGTGAGAAGCCGTTTATGAGTAATGGCGAGGAGACGAGGAAAGTTGATCAATTGGCGAAGGAGAAGAGGGTTGTTGTTGAAGAGGCGGTGCGTTGATATCCCTTCCTCCCCTTCCTCTTTGCTTTTTGATGGAAAATACTGATTGACTGCGTTTAGTTCCACTGGAAATTCCCCCCTGCTGCACACCGATTCCGCGCTCTCCTCGAGTCCGGAGAGTACGGACGGATTCTGCGCACCAAGGCGCTCATGACTGCGTCACCGGGCGTGCCGAAGGGCGATATCCAATAGGGGTATGATCTCACCAGTGGATCAGCAATGGACATGACCTACACGCTGTCCTTCACGCGGTACGCTCTGGAAACATCTCACCCTAAGTATATCCATAACGTAGCCATGAAACCATACAACCACGACCCCCGCGTCGACAAGGTCATGTACGCATATGTCATCTTTGATGCCTCGTCCAAAGTCGGCGGCGGCGATGTCCAGAGCAAGATTGTACGGGCATAGAGCGGTCGTGGACGCTCAGCATCATTCCACGGTCCTGGGAATATCCGAGCATCGAGGTCGAGACGAAGAAGGCAGGCATCTACTTCTACAATGCAACGATGCCGCATCTTTACCACTATATCAGTGTGAAGGAGAAACTGACGGGGAGAGTTAGTGCGTTTCGGCAGGATGCGGGTGGTCCCGTCTGGGGGTTTCATGAAGTGAGTGTTGGTGGAAAGGGAGGGAAGAGCGGGTGGAGTACGTATCGATGGCAGTTGGAGGCCTTTGTGGAGAAGGTCCGTGGGGACAATCCGCCGGTTTGGGTTGGAAAAGAGGAAAGTGTGGTACAGATGGAGGTTATTGATCAATTGTATAGGGCTGCGGGAATGCCGGTGGGGGGAGACAAGACTGGATCACAGGGTGGGGGCCGTGAGAAGAGGGGATAGGCTGGTTTTTCACATCATGATACCACATTCTGGCAGTGCTTGCTGGTAAAATGTCATATTAATCAAAGCTCTATCGTGGAGAATGTGTGTAGTCAGTCGGTCAGTCCAACAGACTCATATGTAATGTAATAACCTACACCTATACATACAGCGTCTATCAAGCTATTTACTGAATTTTGTACTATTTCATAGTAGGGTAAATACCGTGAGTGATGTACGAGGACCGAACGCTTTTCAAACCGAAACATCCGCCCGCTAAACGTGTGCACCATACTGCAAAGATCGTATAGAGAATAACACTGTAGGAGGTGCAGGACAGGATGGAACAACAATTAGGAGATGCTAATCTGCAGGTCAAAAGTATTCGGATCGTGCTGCGAGAACATCTGATTCATTATCGGCTTCTCGACGCCGCACGGCAACCCAGATCCTTCGCCCAACCGCATGGATCCCTGACGCGCGTTTGAAAGGTCGATACCGGCTGGGTTGAGATTGGCACGAGAATGGTTGAGGTTGTGATGGTGAGGGTGTCCCTGGGTATGAAGGCTAGCCATGGATTGACGCGGCGAGATGCATTCTGAACCATGACGCTGGCCAAGCGAGCGTTCACCTTCGTCGTCCTGTTCTCTGCTAGAAGCTGAGGTCCCACTCGAAGTCGATGAGATAGAATCATGCTTGGTTGCCTGCTTGACCATCCGTCCTAAGTACAAATGAATGGCCTCATCATCGCACCATGAGTGCATGAGGATCTGGTCTTTCAGCGAAAGCAGCTGGCTGTGCAGTTCCTTGATTTCGATCTCAAGGGTTGACTTTCTACGCGACACCTCCTGGAACCGTGTCCGAAGTTGGTCCGTCTCACGCTTCTTCTTCTGGCGCGACTTGCTCGCTGCGGCCCGGTTTCGCTCAAGGTGCTTGGCCCGCTTCTCTGCGTCCCCGGTCTGCCAGCGTAGCGGCGAGGATGACTTGTTGCTGCTGATATCCGAGTGCGGGGAGAACCGGGATTCTGGCTCTTGTTCTGCCGGGTTTGAAGTGGTAGAAGTAGAAGAAAACGATGAGAAAGAGGGCATGTGCCCGTAAGAGTTGGGGAAACCTGGCTGGTTGAAGTTGTCGGTTGAGTCTTTACGGGTGTCGCGGGTGTCGCGGGGCGCTGGGCGGAGGGCGCGATTGCGGTAGCGGGGACGCATCATGTCCTCGTTTACATTTGTGCTTTCGCCTTGCATAGCCCGTACAGAAGCCATAGCAGGCTGGTGGAGTTGAAATTGCATCTGTTCCAGCGGCAGCTCGTGGTGGTGACCATGTTTTTCGAGTAGAGAGAGTGGAAGGAATTCTGGAGAGAATTCCTGGCCCAGAAATAGTGATTCGGGGGGAATAGAGGAATCCAGGGTGGGATCGGGCTGATAGAAGGTCGTTTGGCTGGTCATGCTGCTTGTTACCAAAGCTGTTCCTGCTCGAATATTGATAGTCTTTATGGATGTTTTAGCCAGATGGGTGTTCTTATAATGGTGCAATAGCACTTTCCCGGTGATGTCGGAGGACGGTACGGTGCGCGGGAGGTCAATTGAGGAGGTTAGAATGAAGAAAGATTATATTAATTTGGCGTTACAGGTACTAAACAGTTGGTCTGATATTGCAAATATTGAATAGATCAGCAATTGAATATGGAGTTGGGAAAGAAAGCATTAAGGAGGCTCATAGCTTTGCCATGGAGCTATATACCGATCCACGAGGGCGTCGAGTAAGCGGGGAAACCAGCCCTCAGCACAGGTATTGACGTTTTCCAAGGAAGGATCGCGATAACCAAACTCGAGGGAAGATGATCTTGGCTACCCTCCAAAGTAGCAGTGCTGAAGGCCCACGGCTGTGAGTAGATCAGTGTCAGAATGACGCCTGCACTCCTGAATCCGTGCAGGTGTCCATGTCTCGAAACAATCAGAGTGGCGGGAAGAGGAATACTGCTTGGGTCCGGCTACGATTGGTACCTCCGTTCATCAGTGCGAGCTGTACTAGGAAAGGTATTATCGTCGCCTTGTGAATCAGTTAGTCTTTGAACCCTTCCTGCACCGGGTTTGGATGGTGCCGCTCTGCCGTTTCTCGCGCAGCCGGGACCGGGGGTAGCGTTTCCCGCGACCGTGCTAGCGTGATTACGCAGAATTGTTGAAAACGTACTGGTGTAGCAACCTCAAGGATCAGTTCGGGAGAAAGGTCCGGAGGATGTGCTGATGCAATATGACATCGAGCCTGTAAGGCCGTTGATCCTGGAGCGTTTGTTATCATCTGTCGCCCAGCTCCTACCCCAACAAGAGTCCAGACCATGTTTCAATCAAGCCACTGCGAACCTTGAGCATTGGAGTATGATGAGTAAAACTTGCCACCTACCCTTTTGCCTAAAAGGTTCATGGCCTTGATTCGGCCAATCATGGAGAACAGAGCGTGCTTCAGCCCGCACAACGATCAGCGCCGCTGCCCGAATGCGGCGAGAGATGATCGATCCAAGCCTTGCAAGCGTACACTAGGCCAGAGCTCTCACCAATAACAGGCAGCTGGAATCGGTATCCGACTTATAAGGAGGGCTTTGATATTATATCCTGACCCTGCCTACTGGTTGCATCACCATTTATCGCTGGGCACCGGCAGGAGTCCAAGTTAATAACTTGTGTTTCCTGGACAATATTGCAACTTACTAACATTCTGGAATGCTCGATCCTTATGCTGTCAAGTCTCAAGGCGGGAGCGCTGCTTGCCATCCCAGGATTGTGATCTATCAAATCCATGGAGAACCAGATGCTATTTGCGCGCAACCGCTGGGCGACCCTGCCCACAGCCATCGCATTCCCGGGTCTGACGTCTTCTCCACCTTAGAAACTTTGGGGTTTTTGGTGATTGTTCTTGAATGCATTGATGGCAGAAATTCAACATCGAGGAGGCTGGTCAATACCCCTTGGGAACTTTGGCTGCAGAATTCCACAACACGGCTGTCTGGAATGTGAGAACAAGTAGTAAATATCCTGGAGTAACGGGTTATATTTTAGCGGGCGCATACCTTCGTCAATTCGATGCCGCCGTGATGACCAGCAGAGCTTTTAGAAGTGGATTATCTCCCCGCTGCACTTGATATCAAACTATACTGCTGAAATGGAGAAGGAAATGGAAAATAATGCGGGTGTAAGCAAGCCCGAGCTCTCGGTACGCTCCACCCTAACATTCTCTTCGAGATATAGTTAACCTTGCGACTCTTCTCAATTATTCAGAGAGACGTCATTGAAGCCAAACCGTCTGATTTTGACTCAGAACAAACCGCGGCCCCAGTCAGATCGCAGCACAGACAAAGCACCTACTCCACATGCTTGAAAACTCCACGGGCCTCGAGACAGACCCTGCAATCTGGGGTTACCAGTCCCCAACGCAATCCAGAGAATAACTATTATCGACAGCCTGGGTGTCGCGTGTTTCGGCGAGTGTCGCATCTCGATCATGCGACCAGTTCATTATGCCGTGACCCAGAGAGCCCGTTGTCGCGACGTCGAGGGTTCTTAAGGAATATGAAATCAAGGATTCGCATGCCGTCTTTATCCTTGGACCATCAGGATGTGTCGCAGGAGATCAAGCCAAGGCGTAGTAGGGTGTTCGTTTTGTTTTCATCTCGGGCTCTATTGTTTGCGGAGGGTCGCCGCGATTATTCCTCGAGGCGATATTGAGTTTATATAGGGTGTGCTTCTGGTGTGCTCACAACTACCAACACGTCTTATATCGCTCCAGCGCTTCTGGCTTGCATCGGATAATCAGGTTGCCTCTGACATGCTTTGTTGCCGGATTTGGCATGCGGCATCACAAACTTGAAATAACAAGATCCTCTGACAAATCATCCAAAGAGGTCGTAAGCTAGAAATAAAAAACTGGAATATGGTCTCGCTCAGTGTGAGCAGATCCAAACGACATAGGAGACAAGATTCGAGATTCTGTGGGGGCCATGTACGAGAGCCTGTGTGGTCGCAGAAAAGTTCCTACGGCCTTGATTGGTGCAAGGAACCAAAGCGAGAAGCCGATTCACGTCTGGGAATACAGCGTCCAATGACGGGCATTATTTGGTAGCTTTATGCTAATCGAAACCATTTAATTGTGTCCTTAGTTTCAATAATGTCTTGGTCGACGTCGACCATTCGGAGCTTCCATTATCCGAGGCACGTGTTCGAGGGCATATCAACCACGGACCGTAGTCTCTTCAACCCATTAAGGCGTTTTACCTCGCCGTATCAACAGTCGAAATGGAAATTATCTGTGTCAATTGAACTTTCCAGCGAGTCATCGTGACGAGACGTTTATTGAGAGCTGGCCATGATTCTCTGAGATCTGCCGTGATTCACGCAAGCCCTCCATTCCGGTGTTTGGCGTAATCAATTATTCTCTCGGAGCGCGTAATTGCATGGCAGGAACGTAAACCGAATCACGAGAGGCCCTAATCCTTCGTATGTAGCAGAGTAGTGCTGAGGCGCTGATTGAAGCCCGCAATAACGAGACGCCTATAGACTCGTGCCAGAGTGCGAATCACCGGATTCCTCCGGCAATCACAGCCACCGATATAACCATTATCCACATTGACCCATCCCAATAAGGCTCGGTGCGTCGTCGTGGGCTGTCAGAAGCGGGGAAGGGTATCACCGGAACGGGAGCAATCCGGGGTAGCTAATGGAGATTGAACGCGATCTGTAGATCCAGCCGGATCGATGACTCAATGTAAAGGCTTGCTATGGCCAGGGATGCGGCAAATTGCTTGATAATTCGATGGTACCTATTTGAGGCGCGATTCAGTAACACGGAACAACTGGGAGCGATCGCGGAAGACCCGCAGGAACAATCCAAAATTGGCTGATCAGGTTGCTCAAAGTCAGGGCTGGCCAGAAACACATACGTAGGCAGACTCAACTTCAAAGACCATAAAGCGGCATCAGGATCGAAATGACGTACGCGTAGAGAGTCCGAGGTTCGAATTCTGGATAGCCTCGTGAAGTGGAAGCGGATCGAGTGGTCGCCGACCGGAAGCCAAGCTGAATGAACCCCGTGGGCAGCCAAAATGCGGGGTTGCCCTGAACCGCCTGCAGCCGGGTCTTATCTTACACTCTGGTATCTTCCACCTGGCTTCTCAGCTCCCTCGTTGAATCCAAGGAAGGGAGTTGAAAATGGAGGTCGAGCATTCAACACCCCCCACGCCCACCGAGGGCGTTCAAAAGAAGCGTCGGCGGACCGAAGCCCAGCTGGCCCGCAAACGACAGGCCGACCGTATCAACCACAAGGCCAAACGCGAGCAGCAGAAGCGACAAATGGAGAATTTGGAAACACAAGTCACCAATTTGCAGCAGGCCGTCCAGTCGCTCACCGATCAAGTTCGCGTCCTGAACGAACGACTGCGGGATCAGTCGCGATATTTCTCTTGTTTTGATCTTGCGGAAACTCCCAGTCCCGTTGGTACGGCCAGCAATTCGTCCACCTCGCTTCCGCAACCGCGGCCGCTTCCCAACGCGCAGGACATGCTTCTCCTCCCCGCAGATAAGCTACCCATGCTCGTTCCTTCGCCAGTACTGGGGGAGCCCGATAACAATGTCCCTGTCGACTGCCGGTGCGGAGTAGACCACCGCTCGTACTACGAATGCCTCGAGTACTCGACCTTTTCCATCCTCCTCCGCGCTCACCAGGGCCTCAACACAAGCCTCTCGAATCCGACGCGGCTCCCTCGCACCCCGTCTCTAATACATGTCTTTCGCCCAGCGTCAACCGATAATCCTGTTATTCAGATCCTTGGCCTCGTCTTCAGCCAAGTGCGTCCAGCAAATGTCCGGACTCTGTTTGCTTGCTATGTGGTGATGTATCGCTTTTTACGAGTAAGCTCTTCCTACACAGCGGGCAATTATGCATGTTCCCTCAGCTAATATCCTGGCTAGTGGCGCCTCTGCCCTGACGAAGAAACCCAACGCGATGTCCCGACCTGGCTATATCCGACCGAAATCCAAAAGACCATCCCGCATCCTGTTTGCATCGACTTTCTCCCATGGCCGGGTCTCCGCGATCGTTTGATTCACAAGGCGCAGCAAATACAAGATCCCCGACACTCGGTGATGATGTACATGCGCTCAATCCACTTCCGGTGGCCGGGAGACCAGGAGTTTATCTACACGAACGAGAATGGGGAACTGATGCCGACGCCGAGTTTCGAGGCCGGCTTGTACGCGTACGAAAACTGGCAAGTGTCGCGCGAATGGGCGGCAACATTTCCGAAATTGAAAAAGTACGTCAACGTTGGTGATGATGAGGGTGTTCTGGTTTGAACCGCATTGGTATGACCATCCACATCGTCGCTGGCGTTGCCGAGCCTTCAGCCATTGTGGTTCCTATCTAAACATTGCCTACTGAGCGATCTGTGCAGTCTACTTGCGGGTGTACATCATGGGTCAAACAACTAGATTCCGCGAGTAGCGCTGCTGCAGACCATGTACATTCGAGCATGTACATTCGTCGTCGATCTCGCCATGTTCTTGTATTTAGCTGCGGCAATAGCCAACAAACAACAACATTATTCATACACTCTCAGAAACTCGTACCCGGGCGTTTCTGAACCCGAGGTCATATGGTCCCCAAAACCTTATAGAGTTGCAGAGAAACTGTGTAACCCCGATTCTGGGCACCAACAGTGCCAGCAATTGTTTCTTGGGAGTTAATTAGGCGTGGCGCCAACTGCGGGCTGCTGATACCTCAAGGACGAGACTCTTTGTCGTCGTTCCTCTTGGTCAAATCAGCAAGCCTGGTATGCATTGCTGTCCCGCAAGGGTTGCAGTATCGGCTGTTCTCGGTTTTCTTACAAATTGACATGGGTTCTTCGAGCCTATACCCTAACAGCCATCCTTGTATTGCCCAGCCATTCTAGTCTAGTTCTTGAGTGGCCACTCACATCGACTGCTGTCTCACCCATAACCTAGCAGCCATCCGTTTTTTCCCCAACTCGTCCTAGCCTTTTTCCTCACTAGCCACCCACTTGGACTGTTGACTTGCCTTGCCCTTGCTTCGGATGCACCGGTTGGACATTCGAGCTACAGCAGATGACCCCTGTGCAGAAAAGATCGTATGATCACACTCTCCGCATTAGGGCTCAGTTTCTTCCCAAATCGAACTGATCGTTCAGCTCGCCACGGCCCTGGTTGGCTCCTTAAGACGAGGATAGTGCTGGTGTTCCTGCTTATGCCATAGTGAACGATCCCTGTCAGAGGACGTGGATCGGCGAACATAAATCCCGCAAGTGTTGGTTCCATCTCGAAGGCTTCGTTGAACGAGTTAGGGGCGCCTGATGTCTTAAATGAGGCTGTCGATTCAGGCTCCGCGTCTTTATTCCAGCGCTAGTCTCATACCTGGTGCAATCGTCGTTCAGTGTCATCGCAATGAGCCTGTTCTACCTAAGCTTGACAGCTCACTGTCCAGAATCGAGAATAATAACCGGCGTGCTAGGGAGAAGCGGAGGTGTACCCCATCCAGCGGTATTAGCCCTGATAGTAGCCCTTTACGCAAGTTTTAAGGTAATGAATTGCCTGGGGACAAACAGCTTCACCATCTCTGTCAAGCTTCAGGATTACCATTAGAGATTACGAAGGGATAAATTTATATAGATATATTTCTCCTGTCATTAGGAGGTAATCTGCAGAAAACTACACTAATGTGATCTCCCGATTATATCGCAAGTGACAAACCTTGTGTGTTAATCCACTCATTTCTTAAAGTCATATCAGGAAGATTTATTAGTGTTTAGGGAGCAGACATGCGGTCTTGATTGATGTTTTCTTCCTCAAGCGAGTCACGTGGTCGAGACTGGCTGACAACCAGTATATTAGTCAGAACTTATCCCTCCAAGGAGGGTTAGCCCTTTTTGGCTGAGTGGGAAGTTCGACACTGGCATTAAGGCGACGGCATGATAGTCGTTTCTCTTCCCCTTCGTAATTTGCCTGTGTCTTACTCACCCACGATACTTCTCTTCTCCGAATACAGGGAGGGTGATGCTATGCGTGCTGACTTCTCAGAGGAAACAGATGAAATGGGATTCTTGCGAGTACGGTTCGACTAACGCCACTGCCTAAAGCACGGTCTCGGGTTTCTTGCTTAAGGGGATCCTACCTAGATTTGTTTTGATCACGCAGTACTTGCTCAGAGACGCGGACAGCTCCGGAACCACGCGGGCCACAATTCGAACCTCAACTGTGGAGAGCTTTTGACAGAGTGCCTATGTGACTTAGGCTGGTACATCATGATATGCCGCAAAGGTCGACTAAGAACGGCATTTTTTTCTAATTGCCGGTTGCTACTGCCATTATTCCTTGAGAATCAGTGAGACGGCTACGACCTGGCGCTGTTCTCTGCAGAGAAGATTCCCTTAGCTCGATATGAATGCTCCGGATCGCGCAAGTGTCGCCGCATAGCTGAGTTGCCGGCTCCAGGGAATTGAACTAATGTTTGAAGAGGACCGAACCATGTATAGAATTCGATTTTACGATTGTGTGATTGAAACTAGTGACTCTGCGGACGCTGAATACCTGTCTAAGTCGAAATCTGGGATTCTTAAGTGGCAAGGTGCTGACCACCAGATTTTCACTTAGCCCGGACAACTGTGTTATGTCCCCTCCCGGGGAGCGTACTATAAAGCCCGCCCAAGATTCGGTATCTGTGGCCAATGAGGTATTTCTCGCGCAATCACCGAGTGCCCGTGGACACAAGGTCATTTATCCAGCGGGGAATATGACATCTTATCTGAATCCATACCGAGCACGGCGGCTCAGTATTAACTTCTGGAAATAAAGATATTTCTCGTTTATTGAAGGAATTAGTTTGATTATACTGATCTGGTGCAGCTTGAGCTGTGGAGGATCTACCCCAACCGTCCGCGTCGGAGTTGCCGCCCAATCTATATACAGATCAAAGTACCTTCGGAGTAGATATTTGTTGATCTTCATGCCTGCCGAAGAATTTCGATTGTTTCAGAAGATACGGCGCGAAGACGTTTACGAAGATCATCCTCCATCTTGGAGAATGTGGAGCCTGATAACGGCAAAATGCGTCTCGCAGCAAGCAATGGGTTCTCAATGATGCTATCTGTGCTGTTGGAGCCGAAAGTAGAAGCCGGCGAAAGACACGACCTTAGTCGAATATTTTCTAAGCGTGCTGCAAGGACGTTGACGAGTCGTTGTACACGGTGTAGTTCGCTCAGAACAAGCTGCGCTGCCATACGGTTTTGGTTTCTTCCTTCAATAGAGTAACCGCTTACCGGGCCTGGCGAGCCCGGTAATCGTTCGTCGAATGGGAGGAATTGCCTAGGTCTATCTGAATGCATAGAGGCCTTCTGTCCCCAGCCCCTGGTGTCCTCCGTGGCGGGTATTTGTCCCCTCGCTGCGGCGATATACCTACCCATCAATTTGAGAACAGCAAGTGAGACAATGGATAGTATGTATCCGTCGTGAGCGCAAGGGCAATCCATAACAGCGCTGAGCGTGTCAATAGCCTCTCTATTATCTGACACCACGGACTCTATCGTTGGGGCCCTGCTGGAACCTTGCTGTCTATCGGCTTTCTTGCACGGCGTCGGTGTATCAGCAAACACGTCCCTGAATACATCTAATACAGAGACCAGACAGGACTTCAGGTGGTTTGATGTGGTATCTGAAGTGTCTTCTGATTTCGGATCCGAGAGTGCTGGCATCGGAAGCAACAGATGCTCGGTGACCGACGCAGATTCCCCGATTGCCTGAGCTGGTAGCGAGTCAATGTCGCAGGTATCAAAAAGAGGCGATCCCATAACCGATCCAAACAAATTTCCCACGTCAGGGGGCATTGATATCAGTGACGAAAGATCTCCGACATCTGGGTTGAACGCGCTGGGAGACAAAAAGGACCGCCAAACGTCTGGAGTTTGGGGTATACAATGCTCTGGAGAAGGCTCCGACGTCGGGATAGGGGTTATCGGCGTTAATAGTGGGGTTTGGGATGAGCCACTGGTGACAGGGTTTGACGGCAACACGCTTGAGGTTGCGTTGCCGCCGGTGTTTGCCGGATGGATCGCTGGGGATATCGTTAACGTCTCTGTCGTTCTTCCTGTGGATCCCGATCCCAGGAGCTGTGCTGTGCTGCGTGAAGTACGGCCTGTCCGGCGGGAGACCTTATACTCGCAAGGCAGCCGACGCCGAACACAACGACCGCAGATAGGCTTCTCCTTGTTGCATTTGACCTTTGAATTCGCGCAGTGGATACAGCTATCCCGGAGTTTTCGAGGTTGCTGTCTGTTGGGAAGGCGACGAGAACTCGACAGTGAGCAAACCGAGCTCGACGGGAAGGATTCCGTCATCATGAATCGCAACGTTTGCGGATGCCGGAGCTGGGTGAGTCTTCGGGGACATTAGACGACTGGGAGGATGACTACGCTGAAGAGGTAGGAATGAGAAACGAGAGGCTTGTGTCTTGTCGGCCAATGTATGGTAATATGCTGTCTGAGACTGAGACAGCTGGGCATCACTCTGCCCCGGGGCTCTCTTCCGTTTATCTGACTTCTTTGATAAAGTGGCATTCGCTTCTGCTCACGAGGGAAAACCGATCCATGTTACGAAAAACGTGACTCGACAATAGCGGGCTGGACTTGGAATCGTGGTAGGTCAATCTAACCTGGAGCTGCAGGCTTTGCAAGGGCTAACGCAAATCAGGGCAGATACATAAACCCCAATACTCGAAATACAAATACCGAAGTTTGCTCTGGTCAGAATTGTTATCATCTTGGTATTGATGAGCTGGCGTGGGGCGTCATCTCAAGTCAATGTCTCAGTCGAATTCGGCCAGCTTGGTGGCAATGTGTCGCCTCCATGAGCCAGGCTAGGATTGACTAGCACAGTATCGCGCCGGCTTGATAACAATTTTTCTTTCCCTGATGGGGCTACGACCTTGACACCACTAGTCAACGTTTACTTCCGCGAGCCCAAAATTCAAGGTATCTATAACGTTTTGACCAGGCATGCATTTGGTATGGCTAACCTGACGTCCTTGACAGAGAACAGAATCTACACTCGATGGACCTCACTGTCTCAGCCTGCACAGTATCTGCACTGGATCTTTCTTCATCTTTATAGTCAGCCGGCAATCGAATTGTGATCGTCAGATGAACAGTCAACCCCAAGATGTTACTTTGGGGATACCAAGAATGATGGCAGTGAGATGCATTGAGCGCAGCCCTGGGTATGCCCTCTTTTGTATGCAGTAGAAGAAAAACAAGCCACAGCGGGAATACCAGGCGTAGTCTCGCATCACCATTGGCCCTATCTCTCACGATGGAGGCGATCGCTTCGGCTCCGCAATTCACACCAGGAACAGCTACAAGAGGCAGACAGCTTGCGGGGTTATCGAATAGCTAGTCTTCTGCGCTTACCTCCGTCGCAGTCTTCAACCGGTAAAAGAGAGAGACGGCCGATAATGATACTTCACAAATTCTGCTATCGCTCTTGGCTCACTGTCTGAATTGGAGCGTCGAATTGACTTCAGCGTAGATTGCTCTGAGAACGTTCTAGAGGCACACTGTCGCCGTTCACCCGACCACAATTTCTGTTTTGAGCCCAAACATACTTCGATTCTAGACTTCTTACTCTGGATATCTCAATCCCAGTCAATAATAACTGCTTCGCGGGCAGAAACAAGGTCTGGACACCTGCAGTGTCTTGATGAGCTCCACGATATCCAAATCGGATGGCCAAGAGCTTATATGCTTATGATTATCCTGCAGACCGGCTTCCACAGAAGCCTGACCACTCCTCACTGATACGGATCTCAGAGTGAGAGCCAACGATGCTGTGACTGAGCTTAGTGGTGCGCTTTCGATTTTTTTAGAGACTGAGTATTGTTGCACTGCGTCATAGTGCTCAGCGGATTGACCCGCTGACATCCGGCAGCGAATATAAAAGGCAGCTAAGAATACTGATACGCTTACGCTCGGTATGCCTGCGAGATGTGTATATCTGTGCCTGGCGTGCACAATAGCGTACGGTATTATACACTGAATAGGCTCATTAGAAGCCTGTGGCTGCAGATGACGTATCAAGGCGCACACTCAGGGCTCATGTCCCACCAGCAATTCATCATGGTCCATCCAGATCTTTCCCAGTTTCAGGGCAAAGTTTCAGATCAACGCAGGATTCCTTGCCACTCCGGCATTCGTGGCGGTCCACCAATATCAATTCTTTGAACTAGGGTGGGTCTTTTCTGCTTGTGCAATCTGACGGATTCTGCCTGAAAGTGTCAAGCACTCTCTGAACTTATGCAACCGTGAGGCTCACTGCATTGAGTGAAGATATCCAGCATCTGATAAATCTTTGCAGCATTCGGATCTCTCAGCATTTTCTGGCTTTTCAGGATGGCTGCCCTATGGCTCATCGGGGATTTGGTCTCAGGCTTCATGGCCTATAGATTAAACTCTGACTTCACTGAGATAATAACGCAAGAGATCATAATAATCACGAGATAATCACCATCTGCAGCAAAGCACCAACGGGGCAGGCCTGGCCCCTGGCAAAGGATATAGTTTAAAGATATCCCAGGTGCTGGGGTGGTCCGTGGAATAAACCTGCCGAAATTCCTGTCTGCCATGTGGAACTGATCCGCCTGGTGGACAACGCGGCTATTATACTGACAGTACCTTGCATCGCCTGGTACCAAGGCTAGGGTTCTATTGGGCTATTTCTTGGGTGCCAAAACACGCGCTGCATTATGGTACAGTGGCAATTCAACAAGGATGTCGCAACGGCAGGATGAGAAACAGCGGCTTTACGCCCTCAGTGTATCCCAACTTTTAAGCGCGTTTCATACGCGGGGAAGGCAGCTCGACAAGTTTGGACCATTCTAACCCTAGAGAAGGAGAGGGGAGGAGGAAGCGGCCGGGTCCTGAACACGCGTATAACCGTCACTCGAGCCTTTGCTCGTTCATGGTCCATGTCACTAATGGGGCTACCGCCATTCTAGGGCTCCTGCAATACTCATGGAGAAATAAAGTTCTACGTCTTGCCCGGTTGTTATACCACCCGCCTGGGCCGATTGTCAAAGCAGCGATACAGGAGTTCCCGGGAAGTAACCTCACTCCCCGCCGATTCCCCGGATATCCGATTGTCCAGTAGCCAAGGCGAACGATAGCATTGGACGGCTACGATTGTGACATTGAAATATTATGCGGTCAAATACGCGCTGGACCTTAATGGTCATGGACCATTAGGAGCCCTGTGCAACCCCATGGGGATACCTCAACAAAAGTGACCCATGCCATAGGACATCGGCTATTTGGGCATCGGCCTGAGATTAACAATCGGCCTTTGATAGAAGGAATGACTGAGATTTTCCACACTTTCTACGGCGACGGCGGACGCATTGGCGTAGGGAATAGCATATTCAAAAGCGGTTGCACAGCCAAGCTGCACTTCGCCAGAAGAGGACGTTGCCAGATTGATTAGGTCAGGGGCTCAGCACGCAAACATCTGGTCGACACACTCTCCCACTATAAAGCTGTGATTGAGTAACCTCGCTCGACCTCCTGCCAATGTCCCTTACATGTGCGGTGTGTATTGACGCTCGGAGCACTTTTAAGGAAGATTGCTATCCCGGGCCATTCAGCTCCTGTCTATATAAGATCGATTAACTAACGATGGTTGTGTTATCAGTGTGATTTTGGCGTCAATAAAGACGTCTCTCAAAAACTGACGTTCTATCACCTGATAGAAAACAGGATAGGAACAATCTTCTACACCGGCTGTAATCACTTCCTGCAATCAGATGGTCAATGCTACGTGGTGACCGGCCACATTAAAATCGATTAACCAACGCACCCGCACCCGAACCATGACGAGCTGCTGCAGTCAGATCTTTGAGCTGCAGTGCAATACCCTCTCGAAGGCTGGAAGTAACGTTAGCCTTGAATAGATCAAACAGCCGAGGAACACACATCCCTTGCATATATTCATCTGTTGCCCTCTATCAGAGAATATCTAGCCGCTTTCCTAATAAGTCCATGTGACGACGAGTACCACCTGGAGTTGGGAGAATTTCATTCGCTCGTACAGCGTCTATGAAAAGCTGGAATTCACTCTGATCAAATACGGCATTTCTAACTTGCAGGGCTGTACCCTCACCCGAGGAATCACCATACCAGATGTTTCGCTGTGAAGGCATGACTTGGCAGACTGTCTGTATTACCCAGCTGAGGATTTCGACATGATCTTCTAAGCACATCCTACTGTTAACGCTGAGTCAGGAGACGATTCCCTTACCCATAATACGAGCTTTATAGGCAGTCAGATTCCGAACCAAGCCAGCCGGATATTTATTGCCTTGGGCTCGAGTTTGTCAGAAAAAACAACGCGTACCCATCCTCTTAGTTTAGAGACCCCCAAGAACGAAACTGCACCTCACCAGTCAGAATGGCTTGGGCTACCGGCTGATGAAGATAGTCCCCTTGAATAATATCTTGATGCCGTTTCACAGTTTCCAGGAACGAGGTTCTGAGTGTGCACTTGGATGGCGAGGAATAAATCTGCCAGCTTGGGCACTTATCAGGAGTACTGCCATGGTGTTCGCCAGCCAACTTCCGAAATGTCTCTACTTGCATTGTTAAACGCTAGCAGGGGCCGGCGTCCCTGCCGACATTTCAGTGAAATGCTGAGCAGACCATGTACCACTCACCTCCTTTTTTGGTACTCTCTAGCGAGACATACAAATCAAGTGCCACCAGCCACCAGCCACTATTTACTATGGGACCAATCAAGCAAGATGCGAGCATTACTTTGCTTTCTCGTCAATTCTAGCCCGATGTCCCCATGTCACTCTTGGACTGGACTTGGAACGAGCCAGTAATGGGATGGAGGCCCATTAACGGTGGATACGTGGTCTCAACCTTTACTCGATCTCTTTTGTACTTTGAGCAGCCTTCTAGGCAAGACCACAACCGCGTTACCCTCATTACCTCACTTTCTCTTCTCATATGCTCTCTTGTTTTTCTACTGCATTATACGATTCACCGCTGTGCCTAGACAAGTGCTTTTGTCACAGCTTTTATCCGAAGTCCATTCCCGAATGAGATAGGTTTAATGGAGCAGTTCTATCAGTATGGAGTGCTGAGGGCTGTATTTTCTGAATAGCTGGGCTACAAGCTAAATCCCCAGCTTCCAGGCAGTCTAGGCAGAGGGAAACAACCATGTCCAACAAAGACCAACATCCCTGTTTCGTCGCTATCTACGTTTCAGCACAGCTTTCTACTGCGTCCAATGTGGGCATGCTGAACTGTACTCATATCTATTAAAAAAAAAAAAAAACAAGACGCTCGGGGACCGCAGTCAGGTCTCTACTGTCTCAGAATGTTACTGCACGAATTACGGTTTTTGATATGCTTTGCAAGCAGCAGTGTTTGGGATCCCCATTAACCCGGCCTATCGTGGATATGGAATGCAAATGCCTCACATAATCATTATTGATTTGGGGACAGATAATCCTAATGCATGATTCCATTTCAACCTCTAAATTGCGATGTCTCGACTAGCTGCCTTTCAGTCGTTACATGGTGCTTTTTTCCCTTATCGGCTGTAGGAGATTCAGCTTGGCTTTTTCTTCGACATTTGGAAGTCGTTTAGGACATCGATAACCATACCTTTCTTGTCTAAAAAAAAAAAAGCAAAGGAAACAGGTAACCATAACATGTTAGACCACATTGCATACCCCAAATATTATTGTCAGCAGCTCCTTTGTCTGGAAGCCTATATAAGACTGCCAAAATGCCACCTGGTCGTATAGCCATCAAGCATTAGCCGCAATTCCTAACTCAACATTACAACGACCCAGACTACTCTGCAACATCAGCAGGACATCTAACCCTCATTAAATAAGCCCCGCTATGCTTTTGCTCGTTCTATATGCCTTTTCATGTCTGTCAACATGTGCGCCAGAAGTTCCCTGCCCTTGCAGAGCCCATCATTACGATGGCTGCTGAATTTGAGGTAACGGGCCCTGTCAACAAGGAATAAGTGTTCACATGTGGAGCGAACTACACCGACGCAGTGAAGGTATGCAGATTCACGCCTAAATACCTTGAAGGAGCAAGTCTGTCCTCACTCAGGAGGTGCGGTTTTCTTTTGAAACATGATGCTCAGTGTTTGAATCCACAAATCGTATGTATTATTGTCAAAATAATTTAGGAAAATACAAATATACTAGGTCTTTCTTATATATGGTTTACGTAGCAGTAGTTCTGTAGGTCATCTTTAGCCAGAAGGGCAAGCTGGGAAGTACCTACCAATACCTGATCTAGAAGCGCCGTTGATACTAGATGCCTACGTTGTCTCCATAGCTACGGTTTCTTTGTTGATAGCACAGATTTTAGTTAAGCTACTCAGGTTATCTGAACTTTTCAATGGAAGAGATATCGGGAGTGCGCGAGACTTCAGATCCTGGCAGGGTGGATGTCTAGAATGGGATACCCTCTCCATCGAGCACCCATGCCTACAGGTATCTTATTGTAGCCATCCTCTTTGCCTTCTTGAGTGGTGCGCAATATCTTTTCCTGGTTGTTTCTCTCTTGGTAGACCTGTCACCTAGCAAAGATAGCACAACAAGCCAAGTGAGATGTGCTCCAACCGCAGAGAAAGAAGCCCAGTTGCTCTACGATCACAAAAAGGTCACAAAAACAATAGAGCTGTTTATTCCTGACGGCATACAACATAGTTACCCGAAAGAACAGGCGTGAGAAGGGTTGGTTTGAGAGCTATGGAAGGCCGTGGCGGATGCGATCCTCAACTCCATCAGCATCAATTAGCCACCAAAGGACTGGAGGAAAGAGAATATATCCTTATTTATCAAGGTAGATGGATACTTATATTCGAACATCGGGCTTGCTTGCCAGCATCCGTAGAGTGGATCTCCACCGCGAGAACCGAACCCGAGAAATGTCGGGAAGAGCATCCGTAGGTATAGATTGACAGCCGAGATCTTGCATGGGTATACATTTTTGGCCAATCGGAAGAGACCGATAGCTTCTACACCCTCTGGCGAGTCTGTAGATTCCCTTGGAGTGACTTTATGGGTGCCCGACTGTGGCAATGACGCATAAAGCAGGCCGTATCCCACCGATCGAAAACGAAAGCATGCAGAGTCCCCCGAGTCCAGAGAAGATGACCACACCGATAACGTCCCGTCGCGTCTTTCGCCGAACAGATGACTATACTCCTGGTGCCCCCAAAGTGCAGCTTCGTACTGAAGCGCTTCCTGCTCTCACCCCCACCTCCGTGCTGATTCAAGTCCACGCTGTCGCCCTCAACTACCGCGACGCCAATATTGCTAACGGCGGGAACCCATGGCCTGTAATACCACATGGTATTCCCTGCAATGATGCAGCCGGCGAGGTCATTGCCATAGGCGAGAATGTCAAGTTCATCGCGGTGGGCGACAGAGTCGCGCCAATCATTGATACAGAGAACATTACGGGTCGAGAGCCCACGAGGTCCTGGCTGGCTGCTGACGAAGATGGTGTCCTGGCTGATTATATCGTCTTTGACGAGCGCAAGGTTTGCAAGCTGCCGGCTTATCTGGACTGGGTCTCGGCCAGTATCATTCCCTGCGCGGGGATTACGGCCTGGTCGTCATTCCTGGGATTCGGCATGGGGAGGACAATACTCATTCAGGGTTGACCACCCATCTACCCTACAGCGTGAAATGGTTCGACGAGCAAGCTGACTTGGTCTAGGAACCGGCGGCGTGAGCATGTTCGCGCTGAAACTCGCTCGATCAGCCGGTATGAAGGTGATCATGACCTCGTCTAGCGACCAGAAACTATCCAAGATCTCAGCACAGTTTCCAGACCCGCCACTACTGACCGTCAATTACGCCACAAACCCCGAGTGGCATGAAGAGGTCCTCAAGCTCACCGACGGCATCGGCGTCGACCTCGTCATCGAAGTTGGCGGAAGCAATTCGCTCGTCAAGAGCATGAAATGCACCCGTCGCGGCGGGACCGTCAGCCAAGTGGGGTACCTGAGCAAGAAGGATCCCACGCATATGGACGAGTTCTTCGACGTGCTGATTGACCGGAGGATCGTTCTGCGGTGAGTCAAGTCTGCGCCTCTTTCAGCAATGGTCGTTGATGCTGATTCGTAGTATAGAGGCATCAATGGCGGGTCAAAGCAGGATATGGATGATCTTTGCGCGGCTCTTGCTGCGGTGCAGATGCCACTGGACGATATAATTGACTCGGTTGAGCCGTTTGAGAAGGCGGATGAGGCGATCGAGTATATCTGGCAGGGGAAGCAGATTGGGAAGGTTGTTCTGCGACTCTAGATGGGATAGGTGCGTCAGGGATAGACAATTCACTAAAGCTGATATTCTATGATGAGACCATTGAGGGCATGGGCCGATTCAGCAAATTGTGGTTTCTAGGGTGTAGACACTGTACAGTATCATAACATCCAATTGGAGATCCCCAAGCCCGAACTTCCTTTTCTTCAACACCAGGTTAAATAGTCCCGAAATACTATCATGAGTCTAAGTCACTAGAGTCCGGTTCGATTCGCAGCCCCAGTGGAACGCGCACACCATCTAGTCATGCTCTGGATGGTGGCGCCCTATAGACCCTTGTCAATCATTTTCGGAGGCCACTGAAGCCATCACCGTTATAAGATTACACAAGACGGTGGCAGGGCGGTGATGGCTAAAAACTCCGGGTCCTCTTATACTAAGTCCACATGACTAGGCGTGTAATGTTGGGTAAACCGCACCTCTTCTAGGCGTACAGCGCCGAGCGCAGACTCAGATCAGAGAGGCTTTCCGTTAGCTTGGTTGTATACCTCTATTTGTGCTTCATATTAGGTGGCCCAAAACTAAGCTGCTGTCAGGATAGTGATTGTTTTGAAGCGACGTCTTACCCTACAGAGCACCTCGTTTTGGGATGTGAAAGTAGAGATTGATTTCTTCAATGCGCCACTTGAATCTTATCTATACCTGGTATCGGTTGCCTCATTCCGGAGAGAATGCCGAAGAAGATGATGGGAATATCTAAAGCATCTTCTGCTGGTTATCAGGGCCTTGCCGATTGTCGGAGGTACCTCTGGGGGGTAGATGAGCCACAGCATCCAACAAATCAGGCAGTACTTTCTCTCTGGCTGGCTAGCACATAATCTACGCTAGCTATGGAGGCCGATTCAGCCCCAGCTTAGCTAGGTTCGAGCACTCGAACGGTGGGCCCCTGGGGAGTAGGGTATCTGCATGGATGGGCGGATACAGTTCGAGATTGTACGTTAGGCGCGAAACGCCATATTATTTCGTTCTCTCACTACAATAGTGCACCTGAAATGTGCCGCAAAGCTTTAACCACTTTTCCGGACCCTGGCGAGCTTATCAGTGACTATTTCCACCCAATGAGCACGCCTATAGGACTCCCTGTTTCTGCGTTACGGCGAAGAGCCAACCCAACGAACAGGCGGGGAAGACTTCCTGGCAGGGTTTTATAATATTTTTCGACATACGCTAGTAATACTACTTACTGCTGGACCGTTTCTCTCGTCGGGAGGAAGGGATAAGGGAGAGAGCTTACTCTACCTTGGCTGCTTTTATGGCTGATAATTAAAAGCTTTTTGTCAAACAAGCTTTAAGTTGTACATAATACGGCGCAAAGAAAAAAGAAAAGAAAAGACCATGGCGCCTTTGGCTGACAACAAACACCACTCCGTATCTATGTAGATTGTGATCTACCAAAGTAAGAGCCTGCGATCTGCAACATACTCTATCTCTCTCCAATGGTTTGTCACTAGTTCCCGATCTTAGGGCATCGGGCCCTATCTCTTATCAGCCCCAGCAGTATAATTTTGTCGTGGATTTGCTTTCTCCGCGGAGAGAAGATAAGACCTCAGTGCCTCTTATCCTTTCTGGGGAAGCCGAACTCGGACTGAAACTGCATCTGGGGTTCTCGGCCTTGTCATTCGCTGGGGAGTCTTGAAATTCCAAGCCTCAGCTTTATGATGGTGCGATACTTGACGATATTGTTTCGGACCTGACTTTATGGAAAATCAACAAGATAAGCATCTCTACCCTCCCATTGGCCAACACGACTACACGCATATTACAGTCATTGCAGGGCTGAAGGAGTATTAAAACATGTCCAGATTCCTCTCTTCTTCACCTACGTAGACTGACTGCCTCGTATACGAGAACCCAAACCAGCCGCCGCGATGCCTCCCTCTATCGATGCATACACGCCGCTCGAGGTAGTCGAGTTCGTCTCGCGCGCCGGCACAGTCAAGGGGCACATGCGACTAGACAAAATCTTTCTCAGCTCTGTATCTGCGGGATGTCTGCTAGCATTGGCATGCGGAACCACTCTGAGCACCAACGCTAGTCCCTGGTTTACAGAAAACGCCCCCGGCCTGATCCGGACGATCAGTGCGCTCGTCTTCCCGTACGGGTTGGCCTTAATCATCCTTACGGGTGCAGACCTCTGCACTGGCTCTTTTATGGTAAGAAACCTGCATACTGCGAACTGAGCAACGAGATTGGCGAATGGAATTCTGACAGGTGCTTTTGGTTGGCAGTTTACGACCGTCGCTGCTCTCCAACGTCGACTCTCCTGGCCGAAAGTGCTCTTGCACTGGTTCATCACGTTTTGGGGGAACCTTTGCGGCTCTTTATTCGTTGTCGCCATCATCTTTGGCTGTTCGTCCCCCTTTCTACCCTTTACAAACACCGTTGCGGTCATCCACTGACACTGTCCCTCCAGACGGCGAAGTCTTCTCGGCCGACCCCTTCCGCTCCGCCGTAATCTCCTTCGCGACCAAGAAACAAGTGACGCCCGAATTCCACAGTATCTTCCTTCGTGGTATTGGATGCAACTGGCTCGTCTGTCTGGCGTGCTTTCTTGCCCTGCAGGGTCGGGACATGGCGTCTAAGATCATCGGCATTTGGCTGCCCATCTACGCGTTCGTCAGTCTGGGCTTTGACCACGTTGTTGCGAACATGACATTCATTCCATTGGCGATCTGGCTCGATGCTCCCGGGATCTCGGTGGGGTTGTATATCTGGAAGGGGATTATCCCAACTTTGTTGGGGAATATCGTTGGGGGTGGGTTGTTTGTCGGCACTTATTACTGGTATATGTACCTGCTTCAGACCAACCCGGTCACCCTTACCGGGTTACGGAAGGCGAAAGCTAGCGAAAGCGAGGGGACTATCACGCCTCGACAAGATGATGTCGAGGCGAACGCGGGGATGGTGCAGGGGAGTGAGGGGACCAAACTGGATGGTTGATTCGTTCCGTATCAAAATTCATATACCACTATAATCAACCTTATATACTTATGGCAGATAATAGGTAATGTTTATTACTCCTTCAACTTACCCAGATCCCTTCCAATGCGGTTCTGTCTAGCACCCATCCAACCCGGTCACTCCATCCTCCGTTGTCCACTTACACCTTCCCGTCAGCTTATCCCCATCCTGCGTCAAAACATCCCACACCTCAAAGGCAATATCAAAGCACGGATTCACTTTGCTGCAATCCACCGTAACACGGTTGCTTGAGCTCAGCGTCCCCGAGTATTCGACGAACCTTACCCCAGAGATCTCCATCTTGCTCGTCCCCTTGGCCGAGCTGCTATTCTCAGCCCCATTATCTTGCGTAACTAGCACCGCACGCTGAGCCCCTGATACATCGATATCCTCAAGCACAATATTCCTGACTACACCCCACCCGCCTCCTCGTGGTTTATAATCGGATTCGTAGCTATCGGGTTGGGGCACAAGCTCGCCCATCCAGGTCTTGATATATGTTCCATAACGAGTCGATGGGACTCTGGCATGAGATATAGTAACATTTTCAACGCTGCTGTCTTCAAGGTACTGTCCTAGACTTCCAATCGCAATCCCGTTGCCCCCGTTGCAGGTGACATTCGAGATGTTGATGTTATAGGACCGCGGCTTTATTGCGATGCAGTCATCTCCGCCAGTAAAGGTAAAGTTGTGCAGGGTCAGATTGGTAACGTCCATGGTATCTGCAACTGAGTATTAGCGCTTCTTTTTCTTTAGAGACTGAGTCATGCACGGGACGGAGATACCGAATCCATCTGTATTTTGCGCCCAATTTTCGCCGCTCGGAGCAGCAGAGTCATCCACAGTCACCGTGATATTCTCGAAGTGCAAGTTCGACCCGTTCATGATGTTGATGCTCCACAACTGCGGTTGGTCGATGGCGAAGTTTGAGACATGCACGTCTGAAACATTCCAGAGGACAAATGGCTATACAACGCCTTTCAGAAAACCCTTCCTTGACAGTTATATGATGGCTACTGGGCCCTCGGATGGAAAAACGCACCATTGGTCGTCCAGGTCTAGTCGTTCCCTGTTCATCAACATACCACAATTCCCCGTTGCCATTTATCCCGCCGGACCCGTATCCATTGATTTTTATTCCGCTGCCCGAGAGAACAAACCCTGCAGCGTGGTTTTGAAACGTTATAGGGTAGGAGCTCGCACGCCAGTAGGTTAAGCTATCGGAGAACTGTGACGTACATCAATTACTCTGACTCGTTCACCCAGGTTTTACTCGGGGCATGGAGAGATCCACGTACTAGCCACGTTCCCTTCCAATCCATTATAACATCCTTAACATGTGGATTCAGCCGTTCGGCTATCCAGTATGTTTCATTCTCGGGGAAGACGATCTTCCCACCGTGACCGCAACGCTTAAAAGCGGTTAAGATGTTAGGGACATCGTTTTGGTATGCGCCGAGGGGGTGCACAATGCAGGTTTTGTGGCCGTGGCCCGACAAAACGTCGAGTGATGCGGTGGATAGAGGTATCAAGCTGAGAAGAGCAGGGCTGAAACGCATTTTGAGACTCCAGATAATGCAGAGTGGTGCGATCATTCACAACGATGCGCTCACTTCATTCCGTGTTTATATAAGACAGACATGGTTAAACTTTCCACGCCATGAACACGAAGCCACAACCTACCAGTATTGGAGGCTTGGGTGTGACAATGGTTGGAGCAGCGTACTAGTCGGGCTTGTGAGTCCTAGATACGTTGCCACATTTTCCACCTCTTAGAATTCTACCGATTGTGCAGGGTGAGTGGGTAAGGAGGTTGATCATCTGCGCATCATCCCTGCATGCTGATGTGCTCGGTACAAATAGCCCCGAAGGGCTCATGGTGCAGTGGTCGCAGCATGCCGACTCCTCTCAAGTCCAATGCACTGTTAAAAGAACGGACGAGTTGGGCTGCACAACAAGAGTCTACAGTACGCAGATCCATTGGTCTTCGAACACGTTCTCACCCTGATGAATCGGATCTGAGTGTGCTGAACCAGACGAGATAATCTACTAATAAATGCCACCACTCATATATGGCTTCTAGAATCATATATCGCAGGCTGATGAAGATGACTGACTTCTGCCATTGCAGATCCTATAGATCATATCCCAGTTGGAGTGGAGAGCTTAATAAGAGTTCTGCAATTGGGCATCTAACAACGAAGTAGGAGACGGCTCTCTTCCGTCTCAGAGCTTATACAGCTATAAACAACCGGATCACGGCGCTCTATAGGTACCTGGCCCATACGTGACAAGGACACGTGCATCCGGAGCCCTAAGAGTGGGTCCCAGTCTCTGCCTTCCACCCTCCTCCGGCTCCGCCGGATTCCGCTGTGCTCCGCGACAAAAAAATTTCTTTCTTCTTGAATAGAAGGAAAAGAAATGACCGACGCAGGGCTCGAACCTGCAATCTCCTGATTCGTAGTCAGACGCCTTGCCAATTGGGCCAGCCGGCCTGTGAATGAGTATACAGTAGTAGCTTCTGACTCTATATGAGAGGCCTAGAGCAGCGTAGCGTGGGCAAGTGATAGGTATATCCATGGATGTCAAGGGCGACTCTGCTCAACTAGTCAATCCATTATTGCGCCAATTAAATTCGCCGTCCAATGATGCGTCGTTCAATGTGTAGACACAAGACAAGATTCAAAGAGATAAGCGCACCGAGGAGAATTGAAAATTCAGACAAATTCGGACAACAGACATTTTTTGCCTTTGAATCTGACTTTTAATCCCTAACTAAGTAGCCAACCAGCCAGCCCTAAACCCATCTATAATACAGAAAGAAAATATCATACATCATGAGACATAACTTACAATCAACCCACCCTTCAATCCTGCTAAGCTCACATCTGCATCCCCTCTCCCATGCCAAACGCTTGTCCATTCGTCTGCCCCTGCGCCCGTACCCGCTGCGCCTGTTCCACAATCACTCTCTTCTCCTCCGGGCTAACATATAAACTCAGCGTATACTCCCGTCCCTCAATCAAATCCGATTCGGCTTGCCCATCCCCTGGGGCAAGCACCAACCTGCCCACCCCGCAGAACCGGGTCCCATACCACAATCCATTGCCCCATCGATCACATCCTTCCCAGTACTCCGCATGGCAACTCATGCTACTTCCGATTAGTAACGGGTTGAAGCCATTACACAGCGCCTCGGGGATATGCAGCACGTTCTCAAGAACAAGAGTATGAACATTAGGGTCGTTGATCCCCCGGGGGACAGTGAGATGGACATCTCCTATACCCGCGACAAGCATCTCGTCATGGGGACTGAAGATGTTGGATTTTAACGTTGCTGAGATCGGCGTGTAGGATGAAGGGACGAAGGAAGCCTTGTCGCGTGCGTAGTGCACGTTTCCGGAGACGATCATCCAATCGCGGCAGATTTGTGTAGCAGGGTGGACAGTCCGGGTTTTCTTGCGACGGGTATCTTCTTCGACGGTGTCGTTATGGAGCGGGTTGGCCGTTTTGTCGACGTCGCGCATAAAGTCGTCGTGGGTGCGCATTATGAGAGGATCTGCCGTCGCTTGAGGTTTTGATCTATTGATTGGCTTTATTTTGGGGCTGAACCAGAGCAAGAGGGTCAATTGGTGGTGTACCTGTTGGGGTAACTCCTGCGACTGTTTCTAAGTCGGTTTGAGCGTGGAAAAAGTGTAATTGAAGCAGAATTGAGTGTGGATGGCTCTGTGTCTCACCTTGGGTCTGTGACACCGGATGCGCCGAGGCGGCAGAATACAGGCGGTCGCCTGCTTTAGTGTGTCTCACCGCCCCCAATCTCGGCAAACGTAATAAAGCACGTGGCGTATTCAGGCGGCAAGGCATGCCACTCACAAGCGGTTGAGGCTAGAGCCTATGGCCTAACTCTGCATCGAGCGCATGTTTGGATGTGAAAACTCCAAGGAGTTGTAACGCTCACAGCAAACTAGTTCATGTTATTTAAGAGGACCATCTTAATTTAACTTATTATATCTCAAACGTGATTCAATAATCATATATATGGTCTCATGTCGAACTCCGAAAGAAGTATAATATAGTGTAAGATGGAAGAGACTAGGGTACTCCCAATACCAGTAGCAAACACACTAGTTGACCCTTTTTTGTACCCTTCAAGGTATTGGACGGAATACTATTTACATAGGAGTTCGCATACTGACGGAGTTAGACACTTGGATGAACTTCAACGCTGTTACCAGACAAAGTTCAATATGAGGCCCATCAAGTAAATGAAAATAGCCTAGGGCAAGAATTTGATACAAAGTTTCACGTTCAAGTGCACGCTCTCTTATAACTTGATGGCGCAAATATAGAAGAGGTGTCCCATTTTGCACGCAGTCATTATCGCTGGACCAAGCACCTAGTCCCCAGGTAAAGGCTTGGGTCCGTTGCCCCTAGACAACGGCGATAAACCAGCAGTTGTTGGGATTATGGTTATAGGGCAAGGGTCTGCGAATTCCCTGTTGTGGTTAATTCTGCTACCTTCGTACAAGCCACCTGATACGCTGTATTTGTCGGAGCATGCTGGCATCCGATGCCGCCTGCCCGTCGGGTCGAGCTCGCTTAGTCATTATTTAGTAAGCTAGATATAGATAGGCGGCCATGCCAGCCATCCAATAATGACAGTTGCCCATCACTTTCCACAGTATTGTCATCTTCGCTCGGGAGAACCAATAGGTTGTTAAAATTTTACCGAATTTATTTGCAGATTCGTGCACCAGCACAGTGTTTAACGCAGCGAATGAGGATAACACCAAACCAAATTATGCACTTCGAGAGGAAGATGGAGGTGAACCAGGACATGCTGGCGTTGATCGTATGAGAGCTGGAATCGTAAAGGGAACGTAGAAAGTGGCATTAGTAGCCTTGGATGTTCTGAAGCTTGGCAGAGTCGCAATGATTATTGTTAAGACGACCATCTTGGTCTACACCTGATGTGGGCGTCAGTTTGGCAGACCGGTCGTGGTCGTAGACCAGCGTCTACTCATCATGCTGGTTTGAAGCGCAGGGTCTGGCGTTACCAGGAGGCACACTCTTCCCAGTTCTGCCTTCCAAGTCATCTAGTATATGGGTGTACTAGCCTAGCCATCTGTTCTACCGGTTGTGTGCCAGACTATGAATGCTAGGATATTTTCTCAACACCGACACTCTTCGTTAGCGTTATCTCAGTCGTATCTTCGATGACGATAAATGAAAATATGCCTCGGGGGCGCAATCGCAGCAACCCAAAAGACGCCCATCTGCACCCCGCCGCAGACGTCGAGAGTGAAGCAGGGTCTAAGCCATTATACATCGCCTCTAGCAAATATTTTCTTTCTATCGTTGTACGCCATGATATTCTTCGATGTGAAGGACAGGTTAATATGATAGGGGGTTTCTCCAGCCTTGGTAAGGCAGCATCGCATCTCAGCTTTTAGCTTGTATTTTATCTTGTAATGATAAGCATAGATGTTCAAGTGGCTGGGCCCTAAGTTATGTGAGCGCCCTGTATCGACTAGGATCCCCGCCACAATACCACAGACTCATTCTCTTCGCAACGCCTGTCGTCGGTTTGAAACCACGGCTGTTGGGAAATCCGGATACGTATGGATGAGTATAAAACTCCAGAGTCTGACCGTCCGAGTCCAACTCAACCACCGATAACTCATTATCGCACCTGGAACCGCCCTTGGTAACACTCTCGACAAGTCATGGCTGAGCCCGTGAGCCTGGCTGCAAGCATTGCAGCACTTGGAGGTCTTCTGGCGACTGTCGCCCGATTTGCTCATGAGATGTCAGGCTATTACGAAGACCTCTCACGATATCATATGATCTTGGAAATCATCCAGAGAGTGAGATGAAAATACCTCGAAGGGTAACTCGGGAATACTGACATACATGAACAGACAACTTCAACGATCTTGTATATTTCAGCAAGATCCGAGTCCATCCGGTGAATCGAATTTACCATCAAGGGCAGAAAAGAAAGCATTATACATTTTTGTGCCAGAAGTGTCGAGTCGCTAGCCTCCGACGTGCGTAGACTTACGGCTACATTGAAGATTGCTTACGACAAGAGAAGCAGCGAAGCTGGGGCAATGAGGTCTTATATGCGTCGTCTACCACGTGTCCTCACGCGCACCCCGTCTAAATTTCACTTCGCTTTGAACCACAGACATATCAAAGATCTGATTCAAGGAGCAAAACAGATCGAATCCTCACTTTACTTTGCTCAGTCGACCTTACTCCTATCATGGAATGAAGCTAAGTAAGATCAGGGCATCCAGAACTCGTGGAACCCGTGTATTGACAAAGGACAGGACGGCTGAAACACAAGAGTTGCTCAACAGCCTCCAGAATTCGTTTCTCACATATTCCAATCAATTCGAGAGCTTCCGTGAGTCTATCGAACGGAGAAATCCAGCTGTGATTTACATAAATGACGAACCTCAAAGCCAGCCCGGGCAGTCTGTGTGGGAACCGGAAAGTAACCAGCTACAAATTCAACAGCGTACACACAACCTCCTGAGAACTATATCATCGCAGAATACCCAGACCTTCGAATCAACGTTAGGGGAACACGTGAGCAAAACCCTTGTTTCAGTACGATATGACGGAAGTCTTCAAGAGTCACAGCGTATCGGCCGGTTCCTGGGCTCTACTCAGCACCTTCTCCCTGGAGTAGAGGACGAAGATGAGTTGTCTTCGGATGCATCCCGTGAGCGGCTGAAGAGGATTACGTTCTCACAGATTCTGAATATTTTCCGATGACGACCGACGATGAAGGCCCTTCGAGCGAGAATGTCATTTATGACAAGTCGGAGCTCGATCTTGATCCAAATACAGAAGTGTTCATTGATGGTTCAGTTCAAATGGCCGATTGCGTATCACTCAAATATCCCGATTGTTTCGAATTCTGTACGAGAACAATGATTGTCCACAACAACGAGCCAACTGTGCTTGTTCTAAAAGAACGTTGCAATAGCACCCCCTGCAGCCACATATCCGTCTGTGTTCGCGGAACCCTATCAAGTGATGTTCAGACACCGTGTTTTTATCAGGCCTTCTTACAGGAGCAACGACCCTAAATGCCTTCTTGACACGAGAAGCTCAGATACAGAATATATCAAGCTCTTTGCCACGCAACACTGTTTGATGAGAAGACATGCCACACTTATCCTGAGCCAAAGCGGACGCTTCAAGCAGTATGCAGTGCAAGCCTCTCTTTTCGCCTCTCTGTCCCAAGCGTCTGAAGAAGAGGGCCAGGAAAGTGAACATTCCGAGACCTTACCAGAGCGAATGTTGGAGATAGAGGATGTCCAACAGGAGCAAGAGGAGGAGAGGAGTGTGCAATCCGAAGAGCCATTTCCAGATGGAATACTCCCTTATAGCAGTCTTCCGTGCTATTTTTGCCGACAAGATGCTCTTCGTCGGAGGCTTAGTGCGGGAGGCATTCAAGCACTCTTGCTTCTGAGAAACAGATCTTTCGGGTACACGTGTGAGCGGTGCAAAGATCGAACCTGGATATCCGCAACCAGTTATGGTCTTACCGGAATAGGTGCGTCTTGGAGCTTTTGGTAATTTCTACTTGAGCTAGTAGATCACGGCGCTGTAGCAATTGAGAGGATATTGCAAGACTGCAACTTTCGTAGTAGATTGATTGGCTTATGTTAGGAATACTTGCTTTAATCTTTATCCGCTCGGGACTAGACGACCAAATTATTGAGGCCGACTTTGAGAATACGATGTATATGACTTTCCGGTAACAGAGAATGTTTTCATATATAGCACACGGTAGTCAATGACTCAAAGGGGTATTAGTGGACTCGGATATATTGCACTGCCTAGGACTCCTCCCTTACACGAGGAGCCCTAGCTTTCACCCTGAGATTCGGATAAGATCAAATAAACGTTTAAGAAACTCACAGGCAGCCTCTTATCACCTGCCACAAGGCTCACCTCCAAACTCGACGCAGTAGTGGCTTCATGCTAGGAAAAGGACCAAGACTGGCCAAGGGATTAGGATGCGCGAGCCACTGGAACCGTGAGGGCGAGAGCAAGCATATGTCGACAGCGAGGTTAATTTGTTTCAGTCTGGGATGGCCTCGGCGACTCTGCAGATTTCTCAGACTTCATTGACGCCATGACATTTCCGGCAGATATATAGCCGTCAGTACCTACTAAATCTCGCGTAGCCGGTTTTGAGGAAATGATGGTGAACTAGTGCTTACCAAGGGTAAAAAATCCGTCACCGGAAGTTATACTCATGCACCAGTGCAATCAGGAAAGGGAGGAAATCAAAGATTCGTTACATGCTGGCAAGCTTAACGCCGGATCTCAGTAATTTATAGACGTTATATAAAGTAAATAGCAGCATCGTTGACCTAGGATATAAAATTGGTACTAATAGTCAGTGAAGCAGTCTTTTCGAATCGAATATTATTGTCGAGACATCGATTCACTCAACCCTTTCCTTGTCAACCCTACCATTCCCAATAGCATGCTAACCTCCTTCGTCCCCACAACACGCCAAACCTCCGTGTCATCTGGATGCGGCTGTGCCTCGGGCGGTAGGTCAACTGAGGGCGCATACTCCGACATATAGAAGTAAACATCTGCCTCCTCCACGAAGTTAGGCCTGTCTAACACAACCGTAAACATGCGGTACGGGCTTATGAGCATGCATTTAGCGGCGCCCACAGTATCAGACTGGTACTGGGGGTAGATGCGGTGAATCTTGCTCGAAGAACCTGTAACGGGAACGGTGTGACGGGCGCCGACAGGGAAAGGCGTTGTGAGGGCCTGAAGGTGGTTGTGAGCAGGTCGGATGGAGGACAAGGATGTTGACTCTGGGATGTAGAATTTTAGGTTGATAGTCTGTCGGGAAGGGAGGTGGAAGAGGAGGGACGATGAAAAGAGGCGAGCGGTAGCCTTGAGCAGGGCTATAGATGAATGAGGGACGTTGCGCCAGTGGCTGAGAAAGGGCGTGTAGACAAGATACTGCAGGTCAGGTTCATCTCCCTGGGGGGTATTGTGACAGTCACGACTCTAGCGTCATCATCTTCCATAATTCGAAAAGTAGAACCAAGTATATAGTTGGTCTCCCTTGACTGCCTTTCAAGCTGTCGACGAATCTCTGCTTGATCGTCAGGAGGCGAGTCTACGTTGGTAGGAATACCTTCGTCTACATTCAGTGCATATTCAAGCCCCGGATGCTGAGCATTGGCAAAGATATCTCCCACTATAGCCTGAGAGACATCTATCTGGCACTGAACACGTTCGATCGATAGTTCGAACCCGGCCAGGCCAAGTTCATCATCGGCGTCCTCTCTCCGCTGCTCTTGGTCCACATCAGCTTGAGACCTGGAAAACGAGCGGGTGAAGGCAAGGAGGTCCGGAGCACCACCGGCTTGGGTGTAGAAGTCCCAGTCTCCAACGACGCCTAGACGGTAGCTGTGAGACCGTAAAAGTAGACACCGACCAATCCGTCTATCGCTGCCCTCGTTGAAGAATCGCGGAATTAGCGGAGGCGGATTGGGGACTTTTGGACGGCGCTGGGCTTTACAGTATGCAATTTCCCGACGGTTGTGTTCAATACAGGCAAACGCGTCAGGTGTACTAAATGTGTAGATCTCGAATAAAGGAAGTACTCCATCGTTGTAGAATCCTTGCAGGAGATACGCGCGTAAAGCTTCGTGTTCTGCGTCTAGAGGGACGGTGCTGTAAACCTGGAAGGGGACCAGATGGCTGGGATCGGGATCATATTCTTGAATATATTGTTCGAGGATGACGAGGTGGCCTAGGTGGTCTTTGTAATGGCGCACCTGCTGCCAGCCTGGGGTCTCGTTTGATTCAGGCATTTGGGTATGGAGAAGTGTAGAGAAGGACTTGAAACACAAGATGATCCTTGACCCGTTTAATATTATAGTAAGAGCCCACTTTATGTAAACTCTAGAGCTGACGTAAAATTCTGGTCGTTAACTAAAATAATTATATGGAGTTAGTACAGGACAGTTTTACCTGATCCCGTATCGCAGAGGTTTAGATATTTGGCCTCTTTCTATCGCGACGAGTCTTACAGAACGGCAGGCCCCGTCTGCTCAGGCCTATTGAAGGTCTTATAGAGCGCTAAATGTGGACTTATGGGGACCTGGTACTTCCTCTCCCAGGGAAACCAAGTATAGCCCTAAAGTGGCCAACAGCGTGACCACGACATCCCTTGGACCCCTTTATGACTGTCCGGCCCAGTGCAGTGAAGCTAACTAGCTACTACTACACCCAATCTCTATGCCCGCTGCAGATAATGATATTCTATTTCCCTATTGTCTACTGTTTAATGCGACTCTGTCTGCACTTACAACCATATAGGGGTTCCAGGTATAGTTGGCCTGGTGGCTGCAAATTACCTTATGTAAACAACCCTTAACCATGCTGGAGTACTAAAGATTAGTGAACGACTAACTCTCAGTGGCGACAGATGCTTCTCCTCTACTACTGGGCATATAGCGATCAAAAAGACCACTCGGGCGATTTTATTCTGACGGGGTCAGGGGGTTCAGTTGAAATATTACAGTTGGTGCACTGGCCGACAGTTTTGACATGGTCCAATGCTTGATATCATCAATAACGAAATATTCGGCTCGCTGCTTTTTGCAGCGATGTGCGTTTACCGAAGCTTAGGGGCTGAGAGTATTGACCTAGTGTAGGTGTCCGAGTGTGAGGTCGCTCTGGGATCTTTGCATTGAGCCTGATAATGTGAGAATCTGGCAAAGTGGCTATGTAAGCAGTTCCTGCTCGTCTTCGAGCCGACCAAAATACACGTCTAGCACTGACAACGGTACGGACGAAGCCCCATTCTGCGGTTCGCAGGAGTGTAGATTTATTCAAATAATGAGTTCTCATATCTTCCTGCGGTCAAGGACACGGGAAGAGACAGCAGCAGTGTAGAGAATACCGATGTCAGCGAAAACTCTGAGCTGGCAATGGGATGATTGGTAGCAGAGATAATCTTGATAATACTACCAGCAGACCCCAAAAGGCACGAGGTAGAATCCAAAACAGCCAAGGTCCGGGGTCTCGCTATGAGCACGTCTCATCCTATAAGCCTAAGAGGAGGTAATTGCCATTTTTTGAGTATTTGAGGGTAGAGAGAAGTTGTCTGGGAGGAACGAGAGAGATTCAGAGGCTTCAAACGTTTTAATCGTAACGAGAACAGCAATTTTGGGAAACGCACCGTGCCAGCAATGTGTTAATATTCATTATTTCAGAGCCAGACTCACGAGTCCCCGGGGAAACCTTGCCGACGAGACTTTGATGATGCCAGACCGGACGAACTCGGCCAATGGTCAGCTAACCCAACCCACAGCGACCGCTGACTCTCTTCCCTTGATTATCAGCAGTGAACCGAGCCCACAGTATATCACCGAAGGAGCACAACGGTGCAGGTAACACCGCTGCTATCGAGGGCAGCGATTATGACAGCAAGGAGAACAGTGGGGACAAGCTTCAGCTCCGACGACCAAGACACCAGCATATAGGAACTTTATATTGCCACGAGCACATCAGAGAGGATGGAGCGGCCAGTCTGCAGATATCATAAAGAATTTTCGCCTTTATGGTGGTTATAATGTAGCTGCTACTGAAGAGGGTGTGGGGAGTGGCTGCGCTTAAAACTATAGTTCATTAGGATTTTGTCTACAATGTCTAGGATGTTGTTAGCCGTTCTATAGAAATTATTACTTAAAGCATGCCTTCTGTAGTTCTTCTCCCTTTTTTCTTTTTTTCCCCCTTTATGTTTGGTTTCTTTCCTGTTCTTTTCTTGTATGGTGGCAATTGGCTTTGGTCGTACCCCAGCTTCTCTAGTACGACGGTGTTGTAGCAACCAGGACGGCGGCTACAACCATCCCAGGCGTGCATGAGTATCTCCTCGATGTGCCGCTTTTGCTAGGATTGTTGCAGGTACCAGGTTTCCGTTACTTAGGATAGAAAACAACAGGAGACAAACCCTCTGTTGAAATGCAAGGATAGTACAAAGCTGCCTATTTACCGGAAATAGCTCCGATATCATGAAATCGAAGTCCTTGGCCTTGGTCATGTCTACCTCGACGAATAAGGACCGGTCTACACATACGTCCCAAGTAGACAGCGTGGGACGAGGGGTGTTCAGAGCCCATGAGGGGCATTCACAGTACCTTCTCGCATGCTTGCTGTCACCTCCACGGATAGGCCCGGTCAAGGCTTACCTTGGTACACTCTTATAAAAGATCGTGAATCAGCTAAGATCGCAGTATGTAGGATTGCAACAGAGTTTGGTTACAAATCTACCACTCACCTTGGTATATGGATGTTTCGAATTGCCGCCGCAATTCAGGTCTCAACAGCTGCTCTAATATCTCAAGTGCGTAACTCGTATTCGGGGCGGCATGCCTGGCACTTGTGATGATGATGTACACCGGGGATCTGGTACATTTTCGGTGGCAGGGGGCGGTGGCGTCGAGCCTACAAAGTTATATCCAGCTACAATAGAGGTGATAGGACACTGTTCCCGCAGCTGCTCCAAAAGGCCCGATACCTGTTATGGAAACCTTTTTTTTTTTATTTTTTTTTTTTTTGGAATGTGGGTGTCTGGGACGAACAGCAATCCATAAATCGGGGGATCCACTCTCTTAGACACCGCCAGCAACAGAAGAGCAAAGAACCGTACTCCCGTCTGCATTTATAATCATCTGTCTCGTGGTTTCGTCATATATAGCTTCCTCCCATCAAAGTTACTACGGTAAAACATAGCACATACAGTTCCGCACATACTGCTGAATATCTATTCTACCGGCCAAATTCTCTCACACGTTACAATATGAGCACTCAGAAAGCCGTCGTGATTACTTCCCCTAAACAGGGGGGCCTGGTGACTGACCGTCCCATCCCTACTCTCCGTGACGACTACATCCTCGTCAAGAACGTGGCGGTGGCCCTTAACCCCACGGACTGGAAACACATTGCGTACCTTGCACCTCCTGGTGTCCTTGTCGGCTGCGACTACGCGGGCATCGTCGAGGAAGTCGGCAAGGACGTCAAGAAACCGTTCAAGAAGGGCGACCGCATCGCCGGGTTTATCCACGGGTCCAACCAGGTGCAGCCCGAAGATGGCGCGTTCGCAGAGTACGTCGTTGCCAAGGGGGATATTCAGATGCATATCCCCGACAAGCTGAGCTTCGAAGAAGCCGCAACGCTCGGCGTGGGAATCATGACCGTCGGCCAGGCGCTGTATCAGAGCCTAAAGCTTGCTCTGCCGACTGAACCTACCAAGACACCCGAGCCGATCCTTATCTACGGCGGCTCAACCGCAACGGGGACGCTCGCGATTCAATTCGCCAAGCTGTCCGGCTACACGGTGCTGACGACTTGTAGTCCGCACAATTTCGATCTCGTGAAGAGTCTCGGCGCAGACGCAGTCTTCGACTACAAGGATGCCAGCGCTTCCGCCAGGATCCGCGAGTACACGAACGACAAGCTCCGTCTCGTGCTCGATACGGTCTCCCTCGAGTCCAGCGCCAAATTCTGCGACGGCGCCCTCTCTACCAGCGGCGGCGAGTACAGCGCTCTTCTGCCCGTCGCCGTCGACCGCGCCAATGTCGATTCGAGAGTCACTCTTGCCTACACGGCCATTGGCGAGGAGTTCCAGTTTGGCGACAAGACGATCCCTGCCAAGCCGGAGGATAAAGAGTTCGCGGCGCGCTTTGCCACTCTTACCGAGTCGTTGCTGCAGGATGGGAAGATCAAGGTGCATCGGCCAAAGGTTGGGAAGAACGGGCTTCAGGGTGTGCTTGAAGGGTTGGAGTTGCTGAAGGAGGATAAGGTCAGTGGGGAGAAGCTGGTATACAGGGTGGAGGAGACGCCGTAGATGTGATTGATCCTTTTACTTTTTATCTTAGAAAGCTCTAGCACGTACTGTTAAGCAGACAGGATTTGAGACCAGCAGAAAAGGGTGATTCCACTGCAGCAAAGCCTTCAGCTGGCTGAGGTCGGTCTAGCTCTGACAGTACCTAGGAAATTTCACGTGGTTATTTATCTTCTGCCAACTCGGCTTTTACTTCGTAGGAAAGTAGTATCTGATAGACTGACACTGTTATACCCAAAACATGAACCAGCCAGTTAGGGTACGGGGCGCCACAGGCCCCAATTAGGTCTAGACTCCGCAACCAAAAGCCCGTAGAATTTCAAGGCAGGCTGCTGAGAGTGTCTCAGACTTTGGAATTTTGGGAATTTTTAGGATTGCTAATCATACACGCTTTTGACCAAGGTTATGGGACACATTCCCGAAGATTCTGCTTTGTTGAGCTGTTTTTAAAAGATCCACAGACATAAAGGCAGGAATGTACTCTTCATCGTATCAAATCCACGTTGCTCTTTTCAAATCTCCTGTCCTAAGTCTTATATCATCATGGCCCTTAACAAAGTCCTCATTATCGGCGCTACTTCTGGAATCGGCCGGGCTCTTGCAACCAGATTTGTCGAGAACGGCATTCCCGTCGTGATCTCCGGCCGTCGAGAAGAGAACCTGCAGGAGTTCGTCCGCCAACATGGCAGTGACAAGGTCAAAAGCAAGGTCATTGACGTAACAAAGCTGGACAAAGTGAGGAGACCCATGCAATACACAAGGACTAGCTAATAGCTCAAGATTCCCGAATTCGCCGCTGAAGTCCTGGTCGAAAATCCCGACCTCGACTGCATCTTCGTCAATTCGGGCATCCAGCGCCCCTTTGACTTCTCCAAGCCCGACACTGTCGACCTCTCAATTTTCGACCAGGAGCTGCTCACAAACTACACGTCCGCCGTATACCTCAGCAAAGCCTTCATCCCGCACCTACAAGCCCAGAAAAAGCAGACGTCACTCGTTTTCACAACCTCGCAGATGGCTCTTGTTCCGATGATGCGGTGTCCCAACTACGGGGCTTCTAAAGCTGCGCTGCACCATTTCATCCTTGCTCTCCGCACGCAGCTGCAGGCTGGCCCTGGAGATGTACGCGTAGTGGAGATTTACCCGCCCGCTGTGCAGACAGAGTTGCATGACACGAAGCACCAGCCTGATCTTAAGGACGGGCATCTGATTGGGATGCCGCTGGACGAGTTTACTGATGAGGTGTGGGCGAGGCTACAGAACGGTGAGGGGCAGATTGCCGTTGGGTCCGCGCAGGAAATCTTTGAGGCGTTTGAGATTAAGCGGCAAGGGCTGTATGAGGAGATGACGACGATGTTGACTGGGTTGATTAAACAGTTTCTGAGGTAGAGAATAGTGGTCTCGCGAGCTCTCGAGAAGAATACGATCATTTTTCTTTTTCTTTTCTTTTCTTTTCTTTTTTTTAACTCAATTTTTCCTTCCTCTTGGCCTTTCCTTAATGGCTGTGGGCTGCTAGATGATTTGCTGGCGCAAGTCTTCTAGACATGTACTCGGTGTATTTAGTCAGGCTCAGGCATGGCTCTCTTTACAGATAAACACTAGATATCGTTCCCCGCCTGCCTTATATCACTAGGAGCACACCACAATAAATGCAATGTTCGGCGTGATTTTCCTGGGATTTCTGAGACTCTGGAGAAAATCCACAGCTCTGTGCAACATTATTTGCAACTTCATTCAGGCCGTCTACAACCTGGGTTGCAAGATTTAAAACTGGAAATTTCCGCCACTTTTTATGTGGCTTTCCACTATACATGCTCTGAGTAGATCTGCCCGAATGAGCCCACAGCCTAGTCCGTTTCAGGCTTAGTCTCCGCAACCCAAGCGGATCCCCACACGGCTGACAAATCTCGCCGATCTCGCAGGAAAAGCATCACCCGTCCACGGTGGCTAGAGTCCTCTCATGTACTGACAATAGTCACTAACGAGCAACTTATCTACAAAGACCTGGATTACAGATAGATGGCTCCTTTGGAATATAAACCACGAACACTTCGAAGAGTATGCCAAGCCTGTGCGCGGGGCAAGCGACGTTGCGACCAGCGCTGGCCACAGTGTGGCAGATGTCTGGCTCGGGGCATAAGCTGCGAATATGCCAACGTCCCTCTTACGGGAGATGATGCGGTGGTATCGGCATCATCTGTCCGGTCAGTGATCAGGAAACGTCTAGACCATTCGCCGCAAAAGACAACGGCTACTACCGCAGCAGCTGCTACTGCAGCTGCTGCTGCTCCACTTATTACCCCTACCATCCACTATCCCCTGGCGATGGAAATCCCCAAGCGCTATGAGCAGAGTATCATTGCTCTGCTTGTAGAAGGCGTGTCCTCAATACCACTGGAATTCACGCAGAATATGAAAACGCACTTCATCCACTCTGAGCTCTGGCCCCGTGGTTCAGGCGTCGGTGTTCTCCCACCGGCGCCAATCCGGGACATGTACGCCGTCTGTCAATTGTACCAGCGGCTCCACAATACAACTACCTTCCAGACACTGTTACGGCAGAAGACAGCGTATCTTTACAGACAATTCCTCCGGGCCGCCAGCTTTGAAGAGGCCCTCGCCTCGGCGCAAGCTCTGCTGCTTGGACAATGCATGCTCGTTGCTACGGACGGCCCTGAGGCTCCCTACTTAGAAGCAACCAGTACAATGCTCCTCAGTCTTGGCCAGCGGCTATACCAGCAAGCTCCGACGCAATTACCGAGTACGCTAAGTCCGCGGCGCGCATGGTTATTTGCCGAAAGCGTGCGGCGCACCATCATCATTGCGTTCGTACTCCGGGGCGTATACTCGCTCAAAAAACGGAACTATTCTGCCCGCACTCCGTTCATTGATTCCCTGCCGTTCGACATGCGAACAGAGCTGTGGGATGCCAGTGCCAATTCGTGGACGGATACGGCGGGTGACCCAGCCGACTCGATTGTGTCTCTTCATCAGTACTCCGGGATGCTGGAGAGTGGGCTCGTGCATGGGATCTCGCTATTCGGGGGGTTGATTCTTGCCGCTTGCAGGGGGAAGGCCGTTGAAGAGGTTGCATATCCATCGAGGCCTGTCGCTGGATCAGGTTAGAGTATTCGGACTGCAAACGACCCGTGATTTGACAGCTTCCTCTGGTGTTGTCTCCGCGGGTTGTTCGGCATTTGCTACCCTCTATCCTTCGATCTTAATCGACCGGGCCTATGTTACTGAAACTCTGGATGGCACCTTTCGGTGTCCCGCTGACGTGTCAGGTATTCGTACATGTTTCAACCACGGGGGCATGCCCTGTATTTTCCGATCCAAGTTGATGTGGGCTGAGAGACCCTAGCTTTCGACGGATAGCTGGTACCTTGTGGTCACATGTCGAAGAAGCATGCTGGTTTCGTCAAGCTCCACGCTACCTCTATAGACTCTTTGCATAGATCAAGATACATCAGCCCTCCAAACGCGCACGTAACTGGGTCTGGATAAGCATTCAGCCGGCTGGGAGCTTATGACACGAGTCAGCGCTGGTTTATTCCCATATGGCGGATGAGAACGGATTAGCCGTCCGTTCATAAGGGGACTAATAGGCACCCGCATTTTGGACCGGGGCGGTATTCGTATTGGGTATGGATCAGGATATGGTTAAAAACACATGATGTATTCATACGCATAGTTCATGTGCGCAGCTTTGTGCTACGCGGATATCTATGAAATGTCTTGTTCTCCTAAGGCTTTGGTTTGTCCAGTTAGTAGATAGAAATATCATGGCTTGCAGGCCTAAGGCAGTACACTAGACAGCCATTGACAACACTATTGGCCATATACCTGATAATCGTACTTGTGCATTCGCCAGCACAATGGACGACTAAAACTCAAGTGTACAATTTGCGTCCTCGCCCCTAGATCATATCTAAGAGCACCATGGTATATGAAGTCAATACAGTCCTTCAGTCTTGACGGAGGGAGTGCTGATGCTATAGGTGTATCCACAGATCCAGATGAACCTCTGCGCCGTCAGCATTCTTATATAGTCTGCTACACCTACTACTAAAAGGGAAGATGCTGATTCTTGAATTCCGACTCGAGCTCTACCTTGATGTCAAATACTGCTAGTTATACAACTGTGTTTTGAGGGTTAATAAACACCGTGAAAAGCTCTACACATTCTACCAAAACGACATGATTATGCTAGGCCTGGCAACCTGTCAAATGTTCATGTCTGCAACCTTCAATGGCACTTCCGGCTAGGTCCACTACTGCGTCAAGCAATAATCCGTCTCTTCTCAGGCAATCTTACCTCTTTCTCTCAAGCTATCTTACCTACTCTCTACTCTAACCTTCAGAGCCAAATGTGACATTCCCAGCCTGCATATTCTGATGTCGATACTGCACATGTAGCATTCTAGGCCTGAATATCAATTCGCTGGTCCATATTGTTTAGTACATTATTATATTTCATATTTCGTCATATCTAGCATGCGATGCTGACCAGATGCATGTTTACAGGGGCTGAAGGATGATTGGAAAGTACTTTTACTCAGAAGGCAGGCGAAGCAGCATGAAATAATTATATTAAATCACTTCCAGGTAAATCCCATCGCATACTCTCGGCTTTTTGCCAGGCGCTATCCCCATTTATCATAGAAATAAAGAATCCATTGTCTTACGGGTCACGGGCTTTACACATGGTTTAGGGCACAATCACTTCGACTGCTGCAGTGACCAGCCCTACTCACAACTGCTTGGCCTAACTTCAAATTCCCAGGTCCTGATAACATTCAGGATTGTTATCTCGTAACTATCCGACAAATCAGATAAGAGCTGATCCTATCTACTCCAAGTAGCCTGAGAACTCCAACGAGCTCCAACTCTCCACATCTCTGAGCCAGCAGCAAATAATAGCGCAAATCTAGCCTGCTAGGTGTACCTCGGCCCCAATTCCTATATCTCGTCCCGCCTAAGCCTTGTCCATTTAACCGGGCTATTCCGCACATACATCATGCAGGTACAGTCACAGCCACACGGGAACGAGTCCAAAAGTGAAGAAGAGACATGGCTCCTGGTTCCTACAGCTGGGCAACGGCAATATCGCTGTTAGCCATTACTGCCAGGGCAGCAATCGTCAAAGGCCAAACGGTTGCGGTGGGCAGTAATACGTACTATGTGCCTCCGAATATTGTCACAACCCTCTCACTGAGAGATAAATGGTCGGGCCAGGAAAATGGTCTGGTTGCCGCTTACGGTCTTCAGAAGCGATGCCAGAAACCTGAACACCGCCGGCATCGAGAAGTTGGTAGATTTCTATAAAAGAGCAGATTACGTTTTTAGCACTGGCTTTCTCGAGAGTATGTTTACCTTCCCTGCAGCCATAAAGGTCACGATAGCTGACTGCAGCAGACATCTACATCACGTACAATGGCAGCCACAAGAGTCCAGTCCTGGATGTCTCGTTGCCTTCATTATGGCCGACCCAGTTCTTCGGCCATGCTGCCCCATACAGCCCCCAGACCTCCGTCCATAGCACGAGGGACATCCTGCCAGGCCCCTACTTCCTGGACCCAGTTACAGGCAATGTCTATGAAGCGTACCTCCTCTACTCAGACGTTATGGGCTCCTTCACACAGGGATTGATCGCCACAGGGAACAATACCTACGATGTCCTCCCTGCCAGCCTGCAAGGCTACGACTCACTGACAATCGGCGTGCCGTCTCGCCTATACTACACAAAGACACCAGAGAAGCCACTTGCCGGTGTTCGTATGGGAGTGAAAGACATCTACGACATCAGAGGCGTAAAGACTGGCTGCGGGAACCGCGCGTACTACGACCTGTACCCGGTTGCCAACACGACCGGTCCGGCAATTCAGTCTCTCATCGACGCAGGTGCGGTGGTTGTGGGTAAGATGAAGACAAGCCAGTTTGCAAACGGGGAGACTGCAACAGCTGACTGGGTCGACTACCACTCTCCCTTCAACGCCCGTGGAGACGGATACCAAGACCCCAGCTCCTCCTCCTCTGGGCCGGGTTCGGGAATCGGCGCATACCCCTGGCTTGATATCGCGGTTGGCAGCGACACAGGTGGCTCAATCCGCAACCCAAGCCAGGTGAACGGATGTTTTGGAAACAGACCATCATTCGACCTTGTCTCGCTCGACAACGTCATGCCCATGTCTCCTCTTCTCGATACTGCTGGCTTTCTGACCAGGGATGCAAAACTCTGGAAAACAGCTTCGGAGGTACTCTATGCCCCCTCCGGCCTGAAATCGTACACGAAATAGCCCAAGTCTATTAAGACCATCGACTTTCCAACAGAGCCATCCACCGAAGCGAACAGGGTCCTCCTCTCCTTCTTGCATAAACTATCGAGGTTCCTCGGAAACGCCACAGTCTCATCGCTGGACTACAATCGCCTCTGGGAACAGACAAAACCACCCACGGTTCCGCCAGACACAACCCTTGCCTCCCTCCTGAATATAACCTACGCTATCCTGATCACAAAGCAACGGTTCCCTCTCTTGGGTGCAAAACTCTACGAGGACTATGCGGCTGCCAATGGTGGGCGCCGTCCCTTCATCGACCCCGTCCCCCTAAGCCGCTGGAACTGGGGTCTCGGCTACGCGGATGAGTAGCTCGAGATCGAGATCGATAATAAGGAAACCTTCAAGTCCTGGTGGAACAGCACTGTCCAGGTATTTGACGAGGAGACCTGCGCGGATAGTCTGGTGCTATATGTGGGCACCGCTGCAACGCCTACATACAGGAATGTCTATCGGGAGTACGCACACCCTACCTAGTCTCTTTCCATTTTCCCCTGGAAAACTAGCTGGCTGTGACTCCAATGCTAATGTGAACAGTATTCCTGGAATCCCACTAGGCTTCTCTGCATCCCGGATCTCGAATATGGCCGGCGTTCCGGATATGGTTGTTCCAGGTACATCCTTTAACCTCTTCCTTCCACCAAAACCACTGACATCAGCTAACTGTATCATACAGTTGGTCAAGCTCGGTACAACTCTACCATCACTATGCGCGAAGAATATCTCCCCGTCGCTGTCGACATTATTGCCCCGCATGGCTGCGATCTCATGGTGTTTAATCTTGTCAATGAGCTGGTGGAGAAGGGGATTGTCAAGGAGCCAGTGACGGGGTCGACGATGTATGGAGATGAGACGATTTATTACTGATCGTATTTTATATTAGACAGGCTTGATTTAGTTTTCGTTTGTACAAAGGTTCTGTGGTGATGTATGTGAACTATACATGGATTAACATCTATGCTAATCTCAGGTTTCTTGTTTGATAGCTTTGTCTGGCCATAGCTTAGATTTGTTTCAAGTATATATGTATGATCAGTACTTATAGTACAATCTTCTATGCCGTAGAGTTCTTTATTCTCTACCTGCGCTGCAACCTAGAGACTCTACTATGCCGACACGGCCTCCCCTGCAACGATCAGTGCATCGATTTGTCAAAACGTATTCTGCGGAACGCTCCTACAAGATATGTCCAGGAGCCAATGTATGCCTCCTATCTAGATGAAGTCTAAAATCACCACCTGAAGCTACTGTTGGATCGTGAAGGGTAGACAAAGGTACAGCGAGCGCTCCGAAGAAAAACCCACACAGAGCTGGTATTCCGCTGAACAAGAAGACTGTGATGACACTGCCTATAAACCATAAAAAACGCCGGTACACCCTCAAATCCTATAGAAGTGACCTGAGCGGACTCTTCATCTTGTTCTCTTCCTCGCCCGGACCAGCTAGTCTCTTCCCCTCCGGATCAACCACCGGCTCCCCAATAATAGTGGCCTTGATCATCTTTCCAAAATACCCAATCTCAACGCCCACACCCTCATTCAGCCCAGCAGGCACCCAGGCATACACCACCGGCTTCCTGATCGTATACCCAAATGCCGCACTTGTGACATACCCTACCGCATTCCCGCTAAGATAGACCGGCTCCTTGCCCATAGCCATAGACATTCCATCATCAACCGTTAGGCATGTCAGACGACGTGTCAAGGCTTTCTTGCCGCGAGATCGCAACGCAGCCTTGCCGACAAAGTCCGCTTCCTTACCCTTGGCCTCCAGTTTCAAGTTGGAAATGGCGGGTCCCAGCCCGGCCTCGTACGGATCATGCTCGGTGGTCATATCAACTCCATATGTGCGATATCCCTTCTCGATACGAAGGGCATTGAACGCCGCCCGACCAGCGGCGATGAGGCCATGCCTTTTGCCTGCGTTGAAGATCGTCTCCCACAGGCGTGCGCCATGCTCAGCAGAAGTCTGGATTTCCCAGCCGTACTCGCCGACGTAGGACTTCCTGAACAGCGTGACGGGGATGCTTGCGATCGTGGCGGCTTTCACGCGCATGTAGGGGAGCGATCTGTTCGAGATGTCTGTCTCTCTAGGTAGAGGCAATGAGTGTAAGACGTCGGCTGCGCGCGGGCCCCAGAGGCCGATAGCGCATGTGCCGCCTGTCACGTCCTCGACGTGGACCCAGTCTGCTGGGGATTTCTGCGTCTGGTACCGTGCCTGCCGAGCTAGATATGCCAGGTCTGTTGCTGAGTTGGCTCCGATCTGGTAGACAGAGCTGCCGAGTCTTGACACGAAGACGTCGCTGTAGATCCCCCCATTGTCGTTCAGGAGAAGGGCATAGACGATTGTCCCGGGCTGTACATCCACATCGGCAGAGGCAAGGCGTTGCAGGAGAGCGACAGCTCCAGGGCCCGAGACGATGAACCGATGGAACGAGGACATATCGTACATGGCAACCGCGTTGCGCGTCTTCCACGCCTCAACAGCCGCGATTGGTGAATAGAACCTGGCCGACCAGGCGTCTCTCTCGACTGGCCTCCAGTGCTCCGGCAGAGACTGCAGGAGATGCGCATTCGCCTCATACCAAAAGGGCCGTTCCCACCCTCCCAGCTCCATGAACACAGCGCCGAGCTGGACCTGCTGTGCGTAGAACGGGCTGACTCGCAGATTCCTGGGCGACTCTCTCGGCTGCAGCGGATGGACGATATCGTAGATCTCAACAAAGTTCTGCTGCGATGTTTCTTCGACATACGGCCTATTCAGCTGAACGCGCTCGAACCGCGATAGCTCGCACTCCGAGACATCAACGTTCGACCACCCCCTCGTGAGGATCTCTGCCACAGCCCTCGCCACGCCGGCCGAGTGTGTGACCCAGACGGCCTCAGCAACAAAGAAGCCATCGAGATTAGGCGCCTGGCCGACCAAGGGTCCGCCGTCTGGTGTAAACGAGAAGATCCCATTAAACCCGTCGTCCACTTGTGCGTTTCGCAGCGCAGGGAGGAGTCTCTTCGTTTCCTCCCATGCCGGCGCAAAGTCCTCGCTTGTGAACTCGAGTCTCGAGGGCATATTCTTTTCGTCGACATGTCTGGGCGTCGCACCGAGAGCCCCTGCATCCACAGGCATAGGCTTGTGTCCGTAGTACCCGATCCCGATTCGGTCGCCGTGCTCGCGGTAATACAGGTCCTGGTCCTGATGTCTCAAAATGGGCAGAGTCGCATTGAGCCCGTTCATCCGGCTGTTCGCGTCGCGGTTGCTTAGTTCATTGATAGGACTGGTCTTTGCGTACTGATGTGCCAGCGGCAGCAGGGGGATCTCAACCCCAGCCATCCTCCCAATCTCGACGCCCCAGAAACCCGCGCACGAGACGACAATGTCGGCGTACAGCTCTTCACCACTGCTTATCCTCACCCCCTTGGCCGCGCCGTTCTCCTGCAGGATCCCCGTGACGGCCGTGTGCTCTCGATATTTCACACCAGCCTCCCTGGTTCTCTCTATTAGAATCCCCGTCGCGCGCGCCGCAAGCGCCAGCCCGTCAGTCTTGATATGCAGACCCCCGAGCACAACATTGCTCTCCTTGCTAAGCAGCGGGTAAAGCCTTCGACACTCCTCTCCGTCAACGAGACGGGCGTCGACGCCCCACGAGACAGCATACCCATGCTTTCGCTTTAGCTCTGCCACTCGTTCCGGCGTCGTTGCGACCTCTAGACCACCCAGCTGGTTGAAGCAGTTCTGCCCGTCTTTTTCAATCCGCTGTAACTTTTGGACCGTATACTGCGCGAACCGCGTCATTGTCTTGGACGGGCTCGTCTGGAAAACGAGCCCTGGGGCGTGCGAGGTCGAGCCGCCCGGCAGGGCGAGCGGGCCTTGCTCGAGCACTGTGATGTTGGCCGCAGGCCATCCTTGAGCCAGGAGCTCGTCGGCTAGATTGGCGCCAACGATGCCGGCGCCGATTATGATAATGCGTTGTCGAGGAGTGGGAGATGTCATTGTCATTTGCATAGTGGATTCGATCCTTCTCTCAGCAGCAGCAGCAGCAGTACCCTAGCTATACCTATCTTGCCCTGAAGGGAGCTGTTTGTTTCACCTCGGTTCCGTGACCGTGCGTCTCCAACGGCTACAGACGGACACCGTTTCCGAGCCGCTGCTGCAGGCTTCTAGGGCTCCAGCTGGCTGCTGCGTTGGCTGCGATAAGGCGCGGAGACCGGGACCGAACCGATCCCCCCGCACCGTGCCATGGCAGAGCAGGGTCTAGACTGGATCATATCTACACTGTCCTGGAAGTCGGTTCCAGCTTTCCGTGTTGGGATTTTCTATTTTTATTTTTCTCATTTTTTGGGGGGGAAAAAGGCAATACACTGTGACTCATTATGCTTCGGTAGCCCCCTGGCGTGGAAATGGAGTGGATGGGTATACTCCAATTCGTACCAATCGCTTATCTATGGTTACCAAGCTGTGAGGGACCTGTCTACGGCTTTGAGAATGCCACGGTTACCTTCTAAGGATAGCGATTTGAAACTAGATATGAATCATGGTCTATGTCTGTATTGATTGGGAGCATTGCAGTTGCTTATCATGTCAAAGATCTGGATCGGAAGACTTACGAGCACGATATGGATCAATGAAGACGGCAGACCTGGGATCTCCTTTCTGTATTTGGCCCTGGTACCCTGATATTTGTGCCGACTAAGAGACGCTCAGGTATTCATCACAGTCGTGCGGATTCGAGACAGCAAGCTGTTAGTTAGCTCAGGTACAATGTAGGCATCGGTAGTCTAGGGATGGAATACACCAATTTTCGCTTTTGCTCCTGGGAGACCTCATCGGATGTTGAGTGGTGTACTTGGTGACGCTTATGGCCTGGGTAGATTATATGCTGTTGAAGGCATAGCGTGGATTGACCTCCAGCTTGCGAACCATTCAAATCACAGAGCCGCCAGGGATCCCAGCCACTTGAAGATCCAAATACGCGGCAGCTACCGGTGGTAAACGGTATTTACTTTTTTTTCTTCCTTTTTGTGGGATCTCGAAAGTAGGCCATAATATAAGGCTGCGCTGGGACCGGGCTTTCAGGGCGCCGGATGCTCTGGAGTTGGTATACGGCGGAAAGGCGTACTATTACTGACAGCACCTGGGGATCAGTGAAGAGACGACTCCAGGCGATTGCTTGGATGCAGACAACTAGTCCATGGGTGGGCCGAATGATGGATTCGCTTCGTTAATGGGCCTTGGGCAGCCTGACTGCACTCATGGCATTCAAATTTCATCCCTAGATATCGTCAACACCGGTTTCTCGCTGCTGCATTGGGGCGGGAAAAGATTGCATTGGGTAGGGCGCTCTGGGTTTGAACTGCGACATTTGCTGCTCGGGAACTCGGTCTCGGTGTGATGGCCGCATGGATAGCCGCGTAGCATGATCATTTTCCGAATTGGTGGCAGAATGGGCAGCATCAGGATGTTTCTTCGGGTCTGGCGCTCTGAAAATGTCGACAAAAGACACCGTTAGGATAGGGTTGAGGGCGCAGTCTTGGGAAGCAACCAAACGGCTGCAGTCTTGTTTGTCACCATTATCGAGGATCATGGCAGAAGACACCAACGTCAGTTAACGTGTACGATACGCTCGCTCATGCTCGAACTCAGCCGGATCTATAGATTGCCCAAATTCCACCACGCGGACCCCTCTACATCCCCAACCACGGGCATCGAATCATGGTACTCAACCTCGTCCATATTCCCTGAGAACTGGCTCGAGTCCGCCCACAGCCACGGCGTATTCAGCATAAGACTATCAACGGGCGCAACAAGCGGGTCTCTCTCGCGGTCGCGGTCCCGATCACGAAGCGACGTATTCCGCAGACTCTCGGCCGTTGCCGTCGTCGGACTCCGATAAAGCGGCATGGGCACAGCCTGGCCGCCGTCCGCTGTGTTGACACTGACTTCCGGTGAGGCAGTGACGATGATATCGAGGTTTGAGATGTCAATAGGATTAGGGGGCATGGTTGTTGGTGCTAACGAGGGGTGAAGAAGGCCTCGTCCTTCGGTTTCGGAGTTAGTAGATACGTTGAACTGCAGGATATCCCACATTAAGGGGATATTCAGGTGGATTTTGGACGGAACCCAGTCGTCCAGGTCGACGATGTCGGTGCCCGAGGCGATGCGCGTTAGTGAGTCGAGTTTCTGGCTCTGTGCGTAACATTAGCAGCTCTCTCTTTAGGACTAGGGGCCTTCTCCCCTGGAATAAAGATGCAGACTAGAAACATACCAACACTTCACAAGCCCTTGAAAAGCCTGTAAAGCCGCGTAAAAAGTCACTGCATTTGGCGAAATCCGCTCGAGACTTGTACTTCAGTCTCGGGTCATCGGCGCAGCAATAGTAGAGCTGCACCGTTGCCGCAATGGCTGCCACATGCGCGAAGAACGGGTCTGTGAGTCGGACGTTCTTCTCAGAGACCATGTCGATGAGCCTGACGATCCACGTCGCATGGAGGAGGACCAATTCGGACGACCGCCGCCAGAAACTGTTCGGGATTGCGAGGTTCGGGTTATGCTGCGAGGCCATGATGTATAGGAACGGATGGTTGAGGACCGTCAAGATGGCGTGGTACATGAACTGCAGCTTGACCCACGGGACCCAGTAGCTCTTATTCACCGCAAGCTCCTCCGCAGTCCGTCGATAGAACTGCACGTGGTCGTAGCGGTGGCACAACGGGGTGCTGTTTTCGATCTCGTTGAGGTCTGACAGCACGATCGCGTACATGGATTCGTGCCGCCAGGGCTCCGTCACGCGGTTGCTTGTGCAGTGCGCCACATACGCGCGCACTTTACTCCACACCCAGCCAAAGTGGATGCTCATGCTCCATATCCCAGTATCGTCCGGGGAGGCGCAGCCGACGGTGTCCCGGGGGATCGGGGGCGGTCGTGGCATGGTGTCGTTATCGGGTGCTCGGGGGTCGCAGGACGACAAGTAGGGCGGCCGCCATTTGGACGTGGGGATGCTGAGGAGGCCGGTCTGGCGGCCGTAGGATTGTTCGAGGAGTTGCAGACTCCAGAAAAGACGCTTCTTCTGCTCCGCGTACCGGTCCTGCTGGTTGTTCGTGTACGCGGCCTCGGTGTCGAGCATCGCTGCCCGGCAGAGCTGGAAGCCCAGGCCCAAGTGGAAGCGGCCGAGTTGGAGATTGCCATCTATCCTGTCAGCCTTTTCTCCATATATATGTGTGTGTGTGTGTGTGTGTTTTTATTTTTTTTTTAATTTATTTTTTTTTTTTTTGAAGGGTAGAGCTGCTGTAAGACTTACCAATAAACGCAGAGTACGCAAGAAGACAGAGACTCTCTATTGTAGCCAACTCCACCGTCCCATTCGCAATCCGAAGCATAATCAGGCTCTTTGCGCTGTCCGCATAGCGCTGGCCCTGCGCGGCGTCTCGGGTGAAGCGGCTTGTCAGTGCAAGGATACTACAGATGAGTTCTTCAGGGTGGGATTCAAGGTTGCCCAGCTCCTTGATGTTCAGACACCAAACCGGCTGGCGATGGCAGCATTCAACGTACAGGTCGATGGCCTTTGCAATGGCCAGCGATGAAGCCTGCGGGCTCGCGCCGTCGAGCCCGAAGATGGAGGGATAGGCATTGTCTTGCGTAAAACCGACATCTCCATGCGTGGTGCTCGCAAAGTCGGGTGCCTCTTCAAGAGCCGGTTGCTCGTGCTGCCTACAGGACCAAGATGTCAGCGGCGTCGCTTAGTGTCACTACCCAGGTGTCATACGCGGCGCCTCGCAGTATCTGATTGACCTTTTCTTCCAGCTCAGCGAGTCGGTCCTTCTGCGCAAGGTTAGTCCATCTATCTTTCTCTCTTTCTGCCTTTTCTTTTCTTTTCTTGTCTTGTCTTGTCTTGTCTTTTCTTTTCTCCTTACTCTCTTTTCTTTTCTTTCTTTTATTCTTGATCAAACTGTCGAGAGACATACATCAGGTCCACTGGATCCCCCTACTGCAGCATACGAACACTGCTGATTCAACCGGACACAACACGAACAGGCCGGCTTCTCGCCTGGACAGCGAGTCTTCTTCCGCCTACAGTTGATGCAGGCGTGGTTGGAGCGGAGGCGACGACGGGTCCCGCTGCCTTCAGGCGGCATCATCCAGTATCGCCCACGACCAGATACCAAGACGGGTCGGGAGACGATCCTCAGGGGACCGCGGTAGGAATACGGCTTGGATAGAGACAAGACAGGGAACAGAGATGGCGACAGCGGATGATCCGCAGCCAGAGATGCTTGAGGCGCTAGAACGGGCTGGTGCAATAAGAGAGGACGAGGAGGAAGGGGAAAGGGAAGAGGAGAGGATACATCAACATGACGGCACTGGCACTCCGCTAACACCGCTAGCAAGCACTCCGCACGCATGGGCCTTCCCTCTTCCAGTGCCTGCAGAGAAATTACGCCGTACGGCTTCCTGAGACTGAGACTGGCAGCGTGGCCAAGTTCCATGCGGGGTCGGGACTAATTGGCCCGATCAGGAACAGCTCGAGTCGGTCATGTGCTTCCTGATAGGCTTTTTGATGGTCTCCACCAATCAGCGACAGAGCCATTGATAAGGTGCCGGCAATCCAGAGGATTTGGGTGGTTGGTGGTTGGGTGTACAGCAGTCTTATCATGGATACAGGAATATCAAATACATGCCGATCATATATCTGAAAGACTGAAGATATGAATATCGAAGATACGAATATCATAAATCTAACTGATAGAACCATCCTATCCGTGAAGGGTCATTGAGACAACACAGTGGATCTAAACCATGAAAAACATGCATCGCTAAATATCTTAGAGAACAATCACAATAAAAAACAAAAAACAAAAAATAAAAAATAAAAAATAACAAATAACAAATAACAAATAAAAATAAGAAAAAAAAGGAGGAAAAAAGGACGAAGATGGAGGAGAGAAGCCTACCAGGCAACAGCAGCCGCCGGCTGAGCGCCCAACCCTGAGCAGCATCCCCCAGCCCCCTCCTTCGCACCGGCGCCCGACTGGCAGCTCAGGCTCGAGCAGAACTGCATGTCCTGCTCGCTGAGCTCGCTCTCCTTGGGCAAGATCTGGCGAGCGGGCCAGATCTCCTTCTTCTCCTTCTCCTCGCGCTCAAAGTGCTCCACGACCAGATCGCGCACCACCTTCTGGAAATACAGCGGCCCCTTCTCCATGGTCGGGTGCAGCTCGCCGTTCACAAAGACGCCCGCATTGAGATTCTTCTGGGCATACGCGCACAGGTACTTGTCCTCAGACATGATGCGCTTGTACATCTGGTTGACGAGGTCGAAGTCGGCGTCCGAGGCGTTCTTGTTCCGGTAGACTTCGTACTTCATGAGCGTCTTCGTCGGCGAGATGGGTACGAACCGCTGCGTGAAGAAGAAGTTGGGTCTATCCAAAGCGTCAGTACTCAGCGGATCAACGAGTCTAGAGTGTTGTGGTTTTCCGTTGGTTGGGAGGGTGGGATGGGTGGGAACGTACGTCACATTCATACTGGCGTTGGGGAAGTAGTACGTTGCCGCAACCTGTAGGCCGGCGGCGATCTGTTCAGGCTTTGAGTGTGCGTCGTGGATGATACTGCCGTCCTTCGTGTCGACCGAGTAGGTCGACAGGTCTGCGACGGCGGGGATGTCGGGGTGCGTCGTCGCGCAGTGGTAGCACTCGTTGTAGTTATCGGCCAGGATCTTCCAGTTGAAGTCGCCGCCCTGCTCCCAGGTGTGGTCGAACACGTAGTCGTCCCAGTTGATATAGTCCATGCGCGGCTGCTGGTCGATCCCCTTGAAGTCGTCCTCCCACGCGATCTCGGGCTTCTCCTTTGCGTCGAGGTTCACCCAGATGAACCCATACCGGTCGATGTGCACGTGGATCGGCAGCAGACCGTTCTTGCTCTTGTCAAACCCGTCAAGGTCCTGGTACCCCGGTGCCTTGGCGAGCTTGCCGTTCAGCCCGTAGCTCCAGCCGTGGTACTTGCATGCGAAGATGCGCGACGAGCCCTGGTCCTCCGTGACCACGGGGAACGCCCGGTGGCGGCAGATGTTGTGGAAGGCGTTGATCTGGCCCTGGCGGTCGCGGACGATCACGAACTGGAAGCCGGCCACCTCGTAGCGCAGCCAGTCGCCCGCGTTGGGGAGGCGGATCTTGTGCGTGGTCATGAGCCATTTGCGCGAGAAGATGGCCCGGCGTTCGAGCTCGAACATCTCCTGCGAGGTGTACCACGACGCCGGTAGGGCGCGGGTCGCGTTCGTCGGCGACGAGGACGAGCTGCTGGAGGACTCGCGCAGTCCGAGGTAGTTGAGTAGGGAGGACATTATCTTTGTCTCCTGAGTGAGATCAGAGCTAATGGGTCTTGATTCAGGTGCTGTCAAGCTTAGTTGTTGTTGTAGTAGCCTTTTCTGTTGCTATTGTTGCTGTTGTAGTCTTTGCTGTTGCTGTGGTTGCTGTCCTGACGTCTTGCGGGTTGGGAGCCCTCTATATAGATATCTACCATGGGCTCCTCGCTAGGGGACTACCAAGTCATGTTGGCGATAGTCAACCACGCTTCCTGTCCGACGGTCTGGACTCCGGACGCCACCGAAAGCCTATCAATCGGACGACCTCGATTCCGTCTCAGTTCCCAGAGCTCGCTGGCAGGAGCCGTCCTGTTTGATACCCGGTCCACCGTGGCCGTGGCGATGGCGGACCGGCTCACGGTTCACCTCCTTATCTCTCCCGTCCTAGCCTGCAGCAACGCGGGCAGTGTTCAAACAAGAAAGGTAAGTACTCGTGTGATTATGTGCTGTTCATCGTGGTACTCAGTGACTTGATACGCTCAATCCCGATTCACAAACCCAAGCCCTGTTCTTCTCTCATTATAATCTATGGTACGCGGGAGCTTCATTCACCTGAAGAAATCAGTCAAATCCCTGTATCAGTGGGCAGGTACCTAGTCTATTGAACAGTCAATTTTCACTCTAGCTATTATTCCTATTGGATCCCTATTCATACAAATACATTTGCGTAGAGAGCTACTAAAGGCACGGTAATGGTACTAGCCAAGCTGGGTTTTAACTGAGATTAAATGAGAATCATATGTATTCGTACTATGAAATTAAAAAAAAAAAAAAAAAAAAAAAAAAAAAAAAAAAAAAAAAAAAAAAAAAAAAAAAAAAAAAAAAAAAAAAAAAAAAAAAAAAAAAAA
>QPHH01000033.1:232201-259801 GCA_003574815.1 Aspergillus spinulosporus | reverse complement strand
TAGTTCCTCACGTAGCTCATCGCGTAGCTGACGGAGTAATCCTGGTGGGATATTTTCCATTGTGGTTGGTTCGTCCGGTTGGTCTTCGTCCGTCGAATCGTTTGATATCTGGTTGTCAGCAGATAATGGTGTTTCCGGCTCGTATGTACGATGCCTAGTCGTCATTTGGAACGGTACGTCGTTTGATTTGTTGCCTCGTGAGGCTTTTGGCGGCATCCTAGCGATCCCAGCGAAAGGTGCCTTGTGATCCTGATTCGGGGTGTTACCCAAAGCTGTTGCTACCCCCCCTCGTATAGATGCGGGGTGCCAAAAGAAATTGGTGTAGCAAGTTGCTCAGAGCGTCGAGAATTGATTCTGCATATCAATATCTAGCAAGCAAATCTTATTCCTTCAGCATAGAGGGCTCATAACCTGTGGGAAGAGATGGATAGTTTTCTCCATTGGGTGGCCGGAATGGCCTGCCTATCTAAATAACTAGCTTACTAAATAATGACTAATCGAGGTCGAACCCCAGGTGCAGGCGGTACTGGAGGGCAGTATGCCCCGACATAATCTCTGACCGCTGATCTGACCCCTCTATGTAGCGTACAGAGGAGATCTATCGTCAACAAGATAGCCAATCAATCGTCATATGGCATCCGATCCTTAGTAGGCTACGTCCGTGTAGTTGATACAGTTTCCTTCTGCCCTTTCCCCTCTGAGCATTCACAACATTTATAATAGCCCACAGGTTCTCGATAGGGTTTAGATCTGGATAATATGGAGGCCATACCATGACTTCTACACCCATATCTTCAAGAAGCTCCTTGACAATATAGGCATGATGTACAGAGGCTCCATCATGCATGAAGATATCCCCAGGGCCTAGGATATCTGGCAAAAAAGATTTATAAACACCACGAATAACCCATCCAGTCACTCCCCCATGGGCAGCTTCTGGATCACCCTCCAAAGGCAGAAGACCGGTTTGTTAATTATAACCAAAAGCAGCCCAAAATATCTGCTTTACCCCTTTTCCACAACATATAGCATGGACATCTCGCTTAATAATCTGCTGCTTGGGCGATTAAAATGTATAAATCCTTTGTACACCTGCTCCACGCTTAACTGAGCATTTATTAGACCAGATAACCCGGAAGAAATCCTCTGCAGTATAACCTGCATATGTTTCTGCCTATTTCAGCCTCTTTTCTGCATTCTCAGGTATAATTTCTGGCCGCTCACATTGCTTCCATTTCTGCATATGAAGTGTACGAAATAGGCATTGGACTGTGCGTACTGAAGGGCAACTTTGTACAGCTTTAGATAGCTCGCGCATCTTGATATGATAGTCCTTTTCAACAAGCTCTAGAAGATGCTGTTGCTCTTCTGAAGAGATCTTCTTTGGACGTCCTGATCAAGAGGAAGACTGTTGGTTCTTCCGCATGTTCTCGCGCTTAATGGTGGTTTGAATTGTTGTATATGGGATATGGGGATAGCGCTTATGAATTTCTGTAAGCTTCCATCCAATTGCTTTCAGCTCACAGAGCCTGGCTCGGATATCCGGGGTCAATTCCTTTCTTTGACGAGGCATGGCTGCTTTGTACAGCATCAAAATCGCGCCCTCGATTTCAATTACGCGTTGTTTTGCCCGGCAGAATAGCATCAACTATTCCAAAAGAGGAAGCGGCTGCGAGCTAGCGCGTTATCTAGGGGGGGTGGGGAACGCAATCTTTTGTCATACCACTGTATCCTAGATCGGCGTCGCTCCCATGGCAGCCACCCAATGAGAGACATCATCCATCGCTTCCCACATATGTGGGCGGGAACGTGACAATCGAAGACCTTATAACAGATTTTACCACTACACCAAAAAGGGTCAACCCTTATTAGTAAGGACTTTTATTCTGGTTGTCACCTTACTTCACTAAGCAATATCCAGCCCCTCCCCTACTCATAACGTACCTCAATTGCGGCGATCACGTTAACATACCTGTAAGATTTGCAACTGGTCCTGGCATCATTCCATAGTGCCTTTATCTTTGCCGGGCGTAGATTCGGTTGGGATATATAATTTCAACAGCAGCTGCCCAGTGCATCCTATATTACCTGCACACATTCTCAACTGGACAAAGGGGAAACCTTTCGCGTACAGCTGGGATAGCCGGCTCTACATCTGCACCGCTGCCATATCCTACTGACCTACAAATCGACCGCTCGTGTGGTAGTTCTTGACGATGTCTACGGCTGTTCTTGATTAACTTATGGCAAATACAACTAGGGACTTGTCCTCTTGCAAACAAATTCAGCCCAGCTGGGAAGCCTCTGGTAACAACAGGATCTTGTGGGATAGGTTATCTTCCCATGCCTATCACCGAAGCGATGGGAAGGAGAATCTGGTGATGCATTTAGTGGATCAGGAATATGACAGCGTAGATCCATAGCACAACACGCAGCTCAACCGAGGCTCGTCAACTTTTGCTGTTAAGGCTTGCCCACTCGTTGGACATCTTTAAGTTCAAGGCAAAGGCAGGCGGGGACGGCGAGTAATAGGCCGATCTCAAAGGAGCACGAGTCATACTGACTGACATGAGGATCTTCCATCAACATAAAGAACCACACCGAGTGCCAAGCTTGACCCTTGCGCAGCATAATCGGCAAATACGTAAAAGTTCAACCGCTCGACATCTTTACGAACTCTATATCTACGTCCGTGCTTCTTAAACAAGTCATCCTATTGAAAGTATTGCACAACTGAAGCCTTTATTCCTGAATTACTCAGAAACTCTGACTCGAAATACATTATAAAGACATAGACGCTAATGACAACAGCTAATAAAGTCACTCAGGCTGTGTCTGTCGCATGAATTTCACATGCAACCCATCAAGCACAGGATGGGGAAGGGAATATAGTTTACCGTGTTGTAACTATATCAAGAGAGTAGGATCCCCTGCTACCTTCGTGCTGTACTCTTTACTCGTATTGGAACCCTATCCAGACGCAAAGAATCAACACTCAAGATCCTTTCCCTCCATAATGGCAGCTGCAACTGAACAGCCCTTCACAACCCAGTATGAACCAGTTGTCGAGCCCAAAACTCTGCGGAAATTTCTCACAGACGGAATCTACATATTGGGCGGCCAATACGCCATCCTTATGCAATTTGCTCACCCAGGTCTGGCCCGTGGATCTGCCGAACACAGCGACTTCGCAGGCCGCATCCTGCACCGACTCAAGACTACCTCTCGCTTTCTCGTGGTCGCCGTCTACGGCACTCCCGAAGAAAAAGCTGCCATCACCTCTGTCATCCATCGTTCTCACGCGGCCGTCAAAGGTGACGGTTACTTCGCGGACGACCCTGAACTTCACAAGTGGACTGCCGCCACACTCTTCATGGCCCTTATTGTTGTGCATGAGACCTTCATCGGAGAACTGTCAGAGGCCACAAAGCGCATTCTCTTCAAGGAATCGGCCATCTTTGCGACATCGCTGCGGATGCCCCCGGACATGTGGCCGGATACTTACGAGGACTTTCAGGAATACTGGAACCATAATGTTGAGAATCTGGAAGTCACCGATTGGGCGAGGGGGCTGGCGCGCGATTTGACGTATCCCCGAGGTATCCCGGTATTCTTGCGGCCGGCGCTGCCAGTGTCAAGGTTGCTGACGGCCTACTGGCTACCAGAGAGAATGCGGATGGAATATGAGGATGTTCTACCCGATCCAAAGAGGCATCGGGTGGCACTAAAGATCACCACTGTGGCAGGCAAGTGGGTGCATTTGATGACCCCGCCGTTTTTGAGATCTTTGCCACATCGGTATTATAAGAGGAACATGAGAAAAGCTGTTAAAAGGATTAATGAAACAGGGCATTGGTCGAAGAAGCGGAAGTAGGATTGGAGGGTGGGGGTCATCTAGCAGTGTACTCAGCCTTGATATTAACGCATTTCCCAAAAGGCGGCCATCCCTCAGCCAGTTCTTGCCAGCGTCTCTTCAAGAGCCCTGTATGTTTTGCCTCTATTATTCAGGAAGCTCCAGAAGATCTATCCATGGAACTGAAATTATGGCTGCGGGCACAGCCGTGTGATCGGCAGCCAAGATTACTCCCAAAAGTCTTGGAGTCAACCCTGTTTTGGCTCCAGTAGGGAAGAAATCTTCATCAAACCCACTTCCCAACCCTCAGCTGAGCACGTAATTTGTCCTCTAATCGAGCACGGCCGCTCTTTCTCTCCGCTGTGATGATTTTTGGCCAGTAACATCAGCAGAGCCCCTTTTTTGCTGGTCATGGAATTTGCTAGTCCTGTCATACGGAGAGTAAGAAAATGGGAGCGCCCCTTTCTTTTCTCCCTCCTCCACCTTTCCTGCTCATGGTGCGTGGAATGGATCTCCTGGACCCTGGGTTCTATAAAAGCACAATGAGATCATCGCTAGTTCTTGGAGTCTCTCGCCTAATCCTCCTCCTATCATTATCATTAAGCACAGCGTCAGCAGCGGACAACCGAACATGTTATATGGTCGACGAACAGACAGTTGCCGTCGACCACGTGCCCTGCACCACGAAGGACACCACCCACTGCTGTCACAAAAATGATATCTGCATGTCAAATGGTCTTTGTTGGGCCCAAAGGAATGGCGATATGGTTTTATCCCGGGGCAGTTGTTCCAATGTGAACTGGGGTGAAGACTGTGTAGCTGCAAGACCATGTGGTATGCGTCTAGCCAGTTCCTATTGATCTACCTACCCTCATCCTAACAGACGCGCCATGCTAATCCCATGATTTGTACCACAGCCCGCGCAAATGCATCAGGCGGATACCCCGTCGTCAACGCCGATATCGCCAACCACCAGTTCTGCTGCGGCTCCGTCGTAAGCTCCTCCGCATCTGACGGAATCAAGTGCTCGGGCAATGGACCGTTCCCTGTCCCAACTGGTACCGTGATTCCGGGTGTCGCCGCGCTAGCATCCGTGGCCTCGACATCTTCTAGCTCTCCCAGCGCCACTTGTCCCGGAGAAAATAGCGGCTATCCCTTATTAGGGGAATCGGAGGAATCGGACGACCAGTCAACCAAACTAGCCATCGGGTTAGGACTCGGTCTTCCATTGGGTATCCTTGCAGGCAGTGCGTTGATATGGGGTGCCTGGGAGAGAAAGAAGGCAGTCTCTGCCAGAAGTGAGCTGGATCTGTTGAAGGCTGCGATGGCCCAAAATTATCAGTATGCTCATGTACCACAAATGCAGGCACCACCCCCGGTGGAGATGGGCCATGACGGAAATAATGTTGCGGAGCTGCCGTCTGCGGGCTACAATAAGTGATGGAAGTGGAATGCCTGGGCACGCTACTGCAACTAGAGTTTTATGATAGCATGCCTTTCTTTTATCATGTAGTTATGGGCTTGAACATATGGAGAACGCATGGGCGGATATTGGCCTTATGTACAATTAGTTGAGGTAGTATTGGTGCCGCATACTATGACTGTTTTCTACCCTTCCTCGTTGTAACTAGTCACTTTTGGAGTCTATGCTAGACTTCTACTAGAATGGTATTTTATTACGCATTCGTTCGATTTTCCGTCAGCCGCTTTGACGTCGGAAGAATGTATAATGCCGCTTTGAATCCTGTACGCCTGTATAAATGCTATGTTGACATTAGGTTTTCAGTGTGCGACATAGCCTGCATAGATGATGCCTAAGCGCCCGTTAAATCTGGAAGCTTAGGATGGATCGAAAGACAGTGCTCTCAGTAGGGAAATCTGGCCAGATGGTCTCCATGTCCTGCAACCCGCGCCAACGCACAGGCTTAAATAATTCGTAGGAAACCCTATAAAGTTAACAATAAATATATCATACTAGTCTACTTATTCCGTATTTCAAGGAAACTTATGCCTTTTTACTGAATAAGCATAAAATATATCTCTGTATTTATATCAACGTTACATCTTCTTTATACCTTTGCAATAATAGTCACTTTTCCATTAAATGTGACCCCGCCACAGCAACGGCCAAAGGACCTAGGCCAGAGATCAATAAAATGTCTTCAGGACCTTCACACTAATTTTATGTGGTTTATGCAAAACCAAATAACGGCTGCGCTTTGGGGTGGCCAAAGTAGCCCGGCCTTCGGGGTTGGTCATGTCAAAGGACTGCCCACTGCCGGAGGGCCTGTCCATGGTTGGTTTTTATCAAGTCAACAGCAGCTGAGTGCTAAATCCTGGGTGCGACAATATGGGGAAGGTGTCGTTATGGTCATTAAATATAGCTTTTTGTTGGGGTTGGAGTATTAGTGTGCATGTTCCAAGGCCTTCTGGAGGTTATTCCGCTAATAGAAGAACTCGACCTTGCCACCCCGGCATTAGAACCTGGTATGAGGAATGAATGCTGGATATTGCCTGTCCATCTTCAATATCTATGTTGTTTTCACACTGACCCCGCTCTCATCGTAAGGTGAATGACGGCCCCAGAGACCCTCTCCTCTGTGAGCTTGACGGTTCCTGCGTCATCTGCGACGTGACTCGCCAGATCATTTCTGCAAGCTCTTCTCGATCGGATGTACTCTCAGAACTGATCGGCCTTTGTGGAGGCGCGCCGGTTCCAGCACTCTCTACCAGACCTATTTCTGCACCGCCAGCGGTGCACGTCTCTTGCATCGGGGTAGATCTATTCTGGGAATCTGCTATTGCATTGGCAATCTTCTCCTGCAATGATTTCCCTTCGCGTTCGGCCGTGATCACAGCGTAGTGGGCCCGTCGATAAACGCCAATCCCGCTAAGAGTACCACTGGATAATTCGTAAGCGAAAAGTACGGGCAGCGCGTAGCCGAGTTGCGGGTTACAGCCGCCGGACCATATGTCAATCAAGAGATTGTAGCACGCATGAGCGGGCAAGGCATAAGCCCATTTATAGAAGGCTGGGGACAGTTCGAACGGCACAAGAATTGACGTCACATTGAGCATAACCCATGTGATGAGGCCCATGGGAACATAGGGTGGTGGCAGCCAGACAGCAAATACATCGAGGGTGAGGAAATTCAGGTGGGCGAAAAGCCATAGTGTGATCCACGTCAGAGCCCACTGGTTCCCATTTACCTGCCAGCCAGCACGAAAAGCCCAGATGGCCCCGGTTGCACAGATAGAGCCAGCCAGAGTGTACGTAGCCGAGATAATGAAGCGGAAAACGATCATGCGTTTGGGGTTGATACGCCTGAAGAGGCCGAATTGGACGTAAAGGCCATTGATTGTGGCGAGAAAGAAAAACTCTTGAATCAGTATTAAGACAACAACGAGGGTATTATAGATCAGACGGGAACCCTGGGAAGTCGGCTGTATATTGACCGAAGCGAGCTCCCAAGGATTTGAATACGCAGCCACGGCAACCGGGCTTGTCGCGTCGAGTGACTGGATGGCGCCTGTGCCATTGAGTTGCACATAGGCAACCCGTGCGGCCTCTGAGAGAGAGGTGATCTGTTGCGCAACAGTGTCGATGGTGGTCGGATATCGCGCCTCATTCCAGACCCAGGTGAGAACGTCGCTGCGATTGTAGGACGCGGCAGCCTGTGCATCGGAGATGGCAGTCGCTAGGCGGTCGGAAGCACCACTAGAGATGTAAAGGGCACCCCAGAACTCGATATTGCAGACCGCTGATCGCAGATCCGCCGGCTGTGGATACTGTGATGGAGGATGATTTATTACAGTGGGAAAGCTATCGCTGCGCAACTGCTGGTAGGCTTGACGTACAGCATCTCCAATCACGCCGCCATCATAATCCACCAAAACCACGTTGAGGTTCTGAGTATGTCCCGTCAACTGGTACAAGCAACCGAAGAGATAACTGAAAAGAGAAAGGAAGAGCAGGGTCAGAATTATGCCCGAGCGAGCCGCTGCGCGAAGCAGAGCGAACCTCGACTTCCGGACGTCGGGTTCATGTGCGCTGACGCGCTGCTCCTTCGCTTTAGGATAGATTCTCATCTCGAACGGGCGGGTCTGAATCACCTAACGGCTGCACGAAATCCATTTCTTGTGGGATTTCCGCCACATCCCGAACGGCCTCCATCGCAGAAGTTATTGTCGGGGCATACTGCCCTCCAGTACCGCCTGCCCCTGGGGTTCGACCTCGATTAGTCATCACTTAGTAAGCTAGATATTTAGATAGGCTGGTCTACCGGCCACCCAATAGGAAAACCATCCATCTCTTCCCATAGTTATGTAAAGTCATGTGACTTGCTGCTGACATCCCGTGACTGCTTTGGGTGGTGATCGTTCCTTCATCCCAGTTGCTGCTGCTTTTCCGTAGGACTTCGGTCATCGCTAGTGTCTTCTTGCGTATTGGATGACGAAAAGTTGGGAAGGTACCGAATATTACTCGCCCGACAAGACGACACTGACGTTCATGAGATACCTGGTTGAATTACGCCGCCGGCTTCAGAAATATACTCATGGAACCCATTGAGCATGGAAGGTCTTCCATCACCAACCCAACCTCGACTGCTCAGCGAAACCGCCCAGAGCGGCGTAGCCGAGCTCGTCGATCGTGAATATGCGAGAATTGTCGCGCCAGAAAGGTGATATGAAGAGCAATTCGTAGTATCACGTCCGATTGTACTTGCTTGCTTACTACTGCTGCAGGCGCGCTGCGACGGGACGCAACCCAGCTGTAAGACGTGCGAGGTCTATCAGGACGAGTGCCGCTACGAGAAGCAGCCTCCAATGTCGCAGATCGTGGCCATGGCCAAACGCCTCCAGGAAGCCGAACAGACTATCCTGAGGCTGCAACAAGCACTGGAAGCACAGTCCCCTGACCCGAACGGCACGAATCTTGAATCACCCGACAGAGCTTCCCCTAGATCCTAGGCACGATTGGGTGCTGGAGGTAACTCGGCTCACACGAGGCCGCGGAATCCGCCCAATGAGCCAGCATCGGAGGAGCTGCTGTTAGACTTGAGTCTTGACGAGCATGGTAAGGTGTGACCGACTGGCGATTGTATGTGCAGGCGGCGATATATCTGCCGACTGCAGGAATGCCTTCCTCAATCTCGGGGTTCCTACCAACTATCGTTCGTGGTATGTGCTTTCTATCAATATCAGCCTCTAGGCAGTAGACATGTCGAGGACGAAATCTCCTGCTTTACCACCGGAAACGCCAACAGCGAACGGACTCGTGCCTAGAAGAGACTCCTTAGCACCCCAGGGTGGCATACTCTGCGATGCATTGGTGAATGCCATCACCGCGCATCCCTTCTTCATTGCGTGGAGGAGATACGTTGCAGCCATTCCGTAATGATTACTATTTTTCACAGCGACAACACCGACACCGTACGTCTGCGCCATCTCCACGCCTTTATCGATCGCGAGAGATGCTGCCACAAACCCGAAGGTGTTCTTAGCGTCGAGGAGAGCCATGACTGGCGTCTTCTGTTCGAAACGTAAGGATGGATTCGGATCGAGAACATGGTGCTTGATCCATTCGATATACCCGCCTAGGCGGTTGATGCCATGGGTGTCCACGCCGCGAAGGTCCACCAGCATGAGGGAGTCAGCGATGAGGTCGACGCGGTCAGGAGGAATGTTGTACTTCGCAAGCACTGCGGTAACGAAGGAGTGCGCCGACGAGGAGGGGACGCGCACAACATTGGAATCAGCCATATTCTCGAGTATGAAAGAGCTAGCTTGCACTGGATTAAAAACTAGAGTTGCCACAGAAACACTTGGGTTCATGATATATCAATGATTACATTTATACGATATTTCGTTTCGCCCGCCACCGGAAACTCGCCGGGGAAAATCTTGCAACTACGGTGTATGGTAATATTCGGAATTCACAATCAATACACAAATTTCAGAACGAAAAATCATTTTTCTGATTGCTCATATCGCAGGACAATGTGTAATTAGACTAACTTCCCGGGCATATCGTTCTTCCCTTGGACGGAGGCCAGCAACGTCCTCGCCGCAGCTAGACCACTGTTTATCTGGTTTTCCACCGTCCATGCGCCAATATGGGGCGTGATAATCACATTTCTCAGCTTGAGGAGGTCGCGATGTGCTTCAAGCGTGGGTGGTTCGACCTCCACAGCGCCCAGAGCTGCGCCCCAAATCATCTTTTCCTTCAGGGCGTCCAGCAGCGCTTTCTCATCCACAATGCTGCCCTTAGCTGCGTTAACCAGGATGGCCGTCTTCTTCATCAACCTAGGCTCTCGTAAACCGATAAGCCCTCGTGTGCTCGCGAGCAGCGGTAGATGAAGCAAAACGACGTCTGACTCTTGGAGCAGCTCATCCAGTGTTGATGCTCTGGAATGCGGAATCTGATCCTCATCCCACACATCCACTGGGGCAAATGGATCGTACCCGATAATTTTCGCTTTGCACGCGCCGATCCATATTTGGGCTGATATCTTTCCAATATTGCCCATCCCGACCACGCCGACTATTTTGTGGAAAAGACTCAGTCCCAGAGTCTGGCTGCGAACAACCCTCTCTCCTTGATGCAGCAAGTGGTCAGTTTCGACGATTCGTCTGCTTAGTGCGAGCGCGAGAGCCAGCGTGAATTCAGCGGCAGATTCGCTATTCAGACCAGGTGTGTTACACACCGCGACACCCGCATCTTTGGCGGCTGCAAGGTTGATATTGTCGATGCCTACTCCTTGTTTCACAACAGCTCGAAGTCGTTTTGCTTGATTGAAGTCAGAAGCTTCTAAAGACGTTTCTGAACGCACGAGCACTCCATCTGCATGCCGATGCCAGTCGTCCTTGCGGGGATCGGTCCAGAGAACCACTTTAATCCATTCGGTGGATGTGAGGAGGGCCACGGCGTCCTCGTGGTAGGGGTCCAAAACGTAGACTGTTGCCTTTTCCATTATCTCGTAGACGAGCGAATGTAGCTACTCTTTGCTCATCTCGTACAAAAGGCATGAAATCGTTGGTGAGTTTCTACGGAGATTCGTCGCGGACGAGAACCGGCCGCGGCCCCGCGGCGCTTGCAACCCAATGACGAATTTAGTGTACTTTAGACCCTCACATAGTCAACCAAACGATGCTCTCCTCGACAAACTGTCAGGTCATCGAAAAGGCGATTTTTTGTCAGATTCTACCATGAGCACATCGCAGGATTCCATTATCCGGGAACTGCAGGAGTACAGCACGTAAGTTCTCGATAAGGATTGGATATTATTAGTCCAGTCTATATACTCGATGCTCATAATACCAGATGAGATGTGTCCGATGCACTGTGCAAGCTTCAACTTCCCCACGGGGGCTTTTTGCTCGGCCTTACACTCTGGTCGCCAGAACGCCAGCAGGGCACAACCAAGATCGTAGGACCTGCATACACAGTCAAATATGCACTGTTGGACGATCCAGCCCCACAGCATCCTTCGCACTATGTATAATTCCTGATCCTGCTCCCTTGCAACATTTTATCATTATTTTATTACTAATCTTCCTAGATTGACTCGATCCCCGAAGGGGCGGTTGTGTTCATATCTTCCCCCAAGACGCCGAACGCGGTCTACGGCGGTCTAATGCCGACACGCGCGCAGGCAAGCAAAGCCGCGGGATCTGTGATTGACGGAAGGTTCCGAGATCTACAGGAGCATCGGTCACTAAATTACCCTGTTTGTCCTCTCTTGGAGCAAAGGCAGCGAGTGGACGCTAATCGAGGCTTTACAGGTTTTCGCACGTGATATCGGCACAGCGCCGCCATATGGTGCAGTCAAGGTTGTAGGTGTGAATGTACCTGTCCAGCTGCAATCAGAGGAGCGACCTCTTATGATCAGCCCCGAGGATTACTTGATTGGCGATTCGAATGGCGTGGTCATGCTGCCGCGCTGCCTGGCGGACAAGGTCCTACCTCTCCTGGCGAAGCAACGTGAAGCTGATGCCAAGATGGCATTGGCAACTCGAGAGGGCATGGATTTTGCCCAAGCTAATCGGACCTTTAGAGCCTGATGTCTACACAGCTCAGTATTAATAAGTATCAGGGCTTCTAGGGGTTTGAAGCCCTAACGGCTTTGCCCTGCTGAGTGTCGGCTGGGGCTCGGAAAAGCCCATGATGGCGGAACGGAACGGGCCGCGAACGGGAGGCATCCGAATGGCATAGAGCTTAAACATACGAAGAATAAACTATTCTAGAGCACAAATTATAGGATCGTCTCGGCGAAGTCCCGGGCAGATTTGCGGGGAGAAATCCGGGGAACTCCGGGGAATACCTGTTCACTATAGATGCATCATATGTTAATTCTGGAGAGCTCCGGAAGGACCGCTGCGGGGTCCCCGGATTGACAAATGCTGGACCGATTATAAGTATTAGACAGATAGCAAGAACAAGCAGGCCAATTGCTTATTAGCAGCGACGTTAGCAGCACCATGTCATACCTCAATCCCCTGCCGCCGTTTATGAATGGCACTCTTGCGAGATGGGCATATGTCTCACTCAGTGCCATGGCTGTACTTCCGGGACAGTTCAACCGCTCTGCCTTGGAAGCTCCGTGGGCAACTAGTAGAATCTCCGACCCTGAGCTGTCACGAATGTGAGTTTTTGAAATGATGGCTCTAGACACAGTTGATCGAGCAATTAGGCTGGCGTACCTCAACACTACGGAGTTTGTGGCATACGACCGCAAGTTTTTCGACATTATCGGGCCCGATGCAACGATTGAGCCCATCCAGAAGCTAGCTTTCCAATCGCATGAGGCACCCTGCTACATTAAAGATATTGATCAACTTTATTTTGTCGAATGGGGCCCGCCCGGTGGAGACAATGGAACTCATTCGTGGCAGTATCTACTGGACGTAAAGACGAATGAATTGCGGGAGATTACAACTGACCCACCGACGTACAACGCACACGGATGTGTTGTTTACGATGGTTTTCTGTATGTGGTTACGGACGGATACGGTGATGAGCAGTCCGGACAGCTAGTCAAGATCAATCCGAGGACTCTGAAAAAGGAAGTTTTATTAAATAACTTCCTCGTTCAGCCGTTCGGCGGATTCAACGATTTGGAGATTGATCCACAGGGGAACTTCTATTTGACAGATTCCAAGTCTGGATGGGCACGCACTCCTCACGTCCAACGCAGATAATGCTGGTTGCTAACGGAGGACAGGGAAGGGGAATCGTGGACTTCGCAATGCCGACAAACCCAACAGTGTACTTCGTCGAGAGAGACACCTTCCGCATCAAACCTGTGCACATCACAAACGGAAACGCAAACGGCGTTGCTGTATCCCCTGATGGCAATGTGATTTATATTCCGAACACAGGCGTCTCGAGCTACTACCCCGTCACCAAATCCCCGTACGGCAAGCGCGAACTCTGGGCATTCGATATTTCACAGTCCGGCGCAGTCTTGACGAACAAACGGCTACTTTCGAATCCCATCTCGTATTTCTTCGACGGTGTGCGTGTCTCAAGGAACGGGTAGATCTTCTGTGGTGCTGGGGATGGCGTGGATGTGATTGACCCCGAGTCCGGGTTCACCCTTGGGACTATTCGCGTAGGGGGAGGGGAGAATCTTGCTGTGAGCTTAGTTTTGGTCGGAACGAGCTGTGGATTGTTGGTCGTGGTGGTGTTTGGCATGTCAAGGACATTCGTGATAGATTAGACCGTAAGTGGTAGGGCCACTCGAGAAACGTCCACCTCAAGAGCCCCAAAACGAAGGCAAATTATCCAATTTACGAGAACCTGTGAAATATTTTCGCCCAGATCTACGAATCACATCTATATAACTGGCTCGCTCGTGAAGTCAGTGGTCGCTGTGTCTACTGTATATAATATATATACGAATGGATTGATAATGGAGTAAAGACTTACAGGGGCTTTCTATTACTGAGAAGATCTTTCAAGAAGAGCCAATTGAAATTAAGAGCTCAAGGCCTGACAACTCAAAAATTTGATGGCTCATGTGCTTGCTACGTGTATACCCCGAAGTACGGCATTTCTTCGAATTCCCAGCGTTGATGGATAATGCGCCACACTGTCAAGCCTTAACCCTAGTGTGGCTATCAGTCCATGGATGTGAGGATGTATATTCCTTGATCCTTGGCACGGCGCACATCCACTTTCAGAAACTGTTATCCCACCGTGCCGAAACCGGCGAAAGTCTAGCACCATGCGCTGATATATCCAGAATGCTTTCTTGGTCGGCTTAGGGTTCTTGCTACCACCGATGACTAGCTCGACACTAAGATCGCTCACAGCATCTCTCAGAATCCACGATTTTGAGACTGTTTGCTAGATGCGGGAACTAACAGATCCTCGTTGAAAAGAATATCCTCTCAGTACCCTTGATCGGAGCTTGCGGAGTGAAGTTTGGCCCGTTTCACGACTTTGAGGGAGAAAGCGTATGGTGGCCCTGGGCCCGACCGGGTCAGGAGCGGCATTGGGACTGGGGCTTTAGAAAACGCTTGTGGTTATGCTGCAAGATCACAAAGACGATGACCTGGCATGAATTTCACATTCTTACATAGCTGTTCTGCGTACTATATATCCAGTCTAACTAGGGTTTTTGGGAGTTTTCTCTCACAAAAGGAACCTCCTCGTTTCTCCCAAACCAGGAGAAACCCTTTAAGATTCTGGAAAGAAAAGCAATTTCCCTTCCTCTCGTAGGGTTGCAGGGTCGACATAGACCCAAGCCCTCGTATTATCCTTGCCTAGATTGTAGACTCGGAATATGATATAGATTTCCGTTGCGCGACCGTGGAGGTCTGGGCCGATTTTCATGTTTTCCATCTATGAACACGTCACTTGTTGGTGCCACTCCTAGTATGATATCAACTGGGTCCTTGGAAATAAGAAGGCAAGAACACCGATGGAAGAGGAAGGGTGGCACCAAGAAAAAGCAAAAGAGCAGGTGTAAAGAAGCAGAAAGGGTTGGAAAACGGAGGCAGTCGTACCCGTCTAAACTGGCCCCTACTCATAAAGAACGCATCTGACCAGTCGCCCGTCGTTGTCATGAATTCGATGTAATAGGTAGGAGTAGCGTCAAGCCAGTCGTTACCATGAAGAAGGCCCATATCAACTAGCGCTCTTGTGAAGGCCGAGCCGGTATCATCGTAGACAATATCTGCCGCCTCAGCGCCATTCCAAGGTACAAGATCTCGGTACCCTGGGTGATCAGACACCTTTCTATGGATAGTGCTTCTCTAATTGGCGCGCGTAAATCCTGGCAGCGACAGTTTCAAGAGCACCTCGAATACCTGCGGCAGATATCAGTTATGTTCAGTGTACGTAGCAGGCAGAAGGAGAGCTGGAAGTTGAGACGGACAAATAATTCTTCTGCAGCACCGATTTTAACGTTGTGCTCTATCTGGCCATCTGACCTAACTCCAAAAGCTAGTTCATGGCCAACAGTTTCTTGGCCGGTCGTTTCGGGTCTTCGTAGGGCTTCGTGGAAAGGGAGTAGACGGGCAAGTTTGATACTATCATCGAGTACTCGATGGTATTGATGGTCGATGACAGGTGAAGCAGCTGGTCTAGAATGAACCTCCTGGGTGTACTGAAACGTGAAAGGTCGAGGGGTAGGTAGTACGGCTCTGTGGTAGCTGACGGCCCTCTCCTCTGACTCTTCGATAAATTCGTAACTCGATCTTGAGATATAAGTACCATCATCAAACATGTCAGTTTCTCAAACTCAGAGATGCCACGGCTTATTGGTAGATCTTGTATCTCATCTTGTGGCTCAGGTACGTCAGGAGAGCTCCTGATGATCCCATGTGCGTCAAGCATATCGTCAATAAAATCTCTAGATGTAAGAAAGACTAGCTGGAAAATCAATGGCGCTTCGCGGTCGCGAAGCTCAAAATAGCGCACTAATGCCTGAGGAAGGTGTAAGGAATAGCAGCGCTTGCGGTCGTTTGGGTCCCTGGGAATGTAGATGCGAAGGCCATTACTGCCACTCATATGCACTAGTCACGAGTCACTCTGCACCGTAGCTGCATCCTCATTCAGCTGTAGCTCAAGAGTTGTCTTGAACCCACCGCTCAGATAGACAGCGGCTTTTTTCAGCTTCTCCAAGTCAGACGCAGGGCTTGATTCTGGGTTTGTTGTGTTGTAGTGAAGGACACATCTGCATTATTTCTCAGCAACTGACCAGGAGCTAGGTTGATGAGTGTTTGATTTACCTGTGGATATATCTTGACTTGCTTGGAAGGCTCTGGTCTCTGTGTAGGAAGGGCTTTCGGTTGGGACTTCTACAACTGTCCTCTCCTTGACTGCGGTGGATGTGTATCGGTCTTGCAGACCCAGGAACTCCAGCAAGGGATGGAGCTGTCTAATATCCCTGAGGGAGAAATCTAGGAAGGGGACTCTACCTTGGAAGGCAGACCTATGTTCAATACGATCTGCGATGACAAAGGTCTCCGTGGGCTTCAATACCTTTACGCGACCTCCCTGCATCACAACTGGAAAGATTCCTAGGTTAAGAAGGTCTTCCCGGTTACTGAGATTTAACTCCACTGATCTCATCTTGTGAAGCGTCGATTTGATCTCGATAATGTCCACAGGGCCCTCAGATAGAAAAGTTCTGAGCTGTTCAATGTAGGTCGCAGCCGTAGGAGTGCTGACTTTCAGATCTTTACGGAAAAAGTCTTCCAGCTTGGGGTAAAATTTACTGATGCCAAATTGCGCGCCAATCTTTGGAGTCTCAGTCCACAAACAGTCCCTGGTGCAAGCCATCTTCTTTCGGCCGGCAAGTACACCAGGGATGAGCGGTCAAAAAACTGCCTTCCATTTTGTCAGCGGAGACACTGATAAAGTATAATGCTATGGGAGGCTCACCGTACGCAGTCACTGCCCTTGCGGCTGGTGATTTTCTGTGCAATCAGTCCATACACAACTTCCATCTCAGTTAAGGATATATTCGGACTCGGAACAATGAATTGATAAGCTATTTTCACTGACTCAATCCCTGACAAGTATGCAAATAGATCTGCGTCAGGAACACGGAGCACGTTTCTGAACAGATGTGATACGTGTGGATCATTTGTGTACTGAGGATATTGGTTGAGTGAGTTCAAAAGACATGGGTGTCCGTCCCAGTAACAATATTCGAGCTCGAGTAAACCCGTATATTGATGCCCAGTCTTCGGTCTGCAAATAGGTGTTTTAGCTTCCTCAAAATTACTGCTTATCATCAACTTTCTTTCATTCTCACAGCCGCCTTGACAATCAATACCTACCGCCGTAACTCGTCCTGCATATCTGCAAACCGTATCGAGAGTTCCTTGTATATGAAAAAAAATGTCGCTTCGGCTTGGAGATCTAGCTCACTCCTGTCGACTAGGCATTGAATTGCATCGAAGAAAAACCCGATAGTGGGCTGTAATGTAACTCCAAAGTTGGACAGAAATTCCCACCCTTCAGCATTGTCTGTTTCTAGCTTATCTGGAACATCCAGAAAAAAGGGGAACTCTGTCTCTAGATCTGCGTTAGTAATCAGTCGCTGCATCTCCTTGGAAGGATAGTAAGTGCGTTTGAGAGGATAATTTGACTCATTTTGACAGAGTACCGGCAACACCTCTAGCACGGCAATAACTTTTGGAGTGAGCTCTGCTACATAGCTCTCCCAGCCGTTCTTCAGCATGATTATCAAGTGTATCGGCCAATACCGTCCAATGTACATTGCTAGGTCTGATAATTCGTCAGCCCGGCGGTGTTTCAGCCTCGGAATACGGCAAACTGATGCCGCTCGTTGAAGCCACTGTTCCCAGGTGCACCCATGTCTGAGCGTCTCCGCTGGTACGGCCTTGATATAAGCACTGTGTATGAGGTGCATCTCGGGCTTGGGGGTATTCCAGGGTGACGGACCGTCTGCTATGAGCTGTGCCAGGTCCTTGGTGCCGTAGTCACGAAAGGTCTCGAAGTACAAGTCGTCCTTTGTTACAGGAACATCAAAGTTCGGATAAACGCGGTAGACTGGTATTTTGTTTTTATCCATGATGAAAATACGTTTATCGAGAATTTCATTCTTGTCCAGAGTGTGGAAGAGATAACGTAGATGGCTGGCTGAGTCGTCTAACGTCACCCCACCATGTTGATCGTATCTCGTTAGTATGGTTTTAATCACACGGTCCGACCTGCAATGTCGCACCCCTAGCCGCTTAAAGAGCTCTTTTCGGGATGAATTCTTCAGGGCCTGTCGCTCAACAAGCAGTAACTTCTTCAGATCGTTTGGAATGGGATTTCCCTGGTCATCATCGGGAAGATATAGTCCGGTCAGCTCTGCTGTGGTAAGAACCCCCCTTGCAAGAAAGAGGCATTGCCGCAATTCGCTCATATATTTTACTTCCTTTGCGATTGTTTCTTAGTGCATTCACGAGAAAATCCGCTATTCTTGTATGCCAATCATCATCCAAAGCAGGATCCATGTACCTTGGCCGTTTTCCCTGAAGACAGGGTACAAGGCGATCAAGGAAACTCATGGTCGGCAGGCGGCTGACGCCGAGTTTTCGTAGGCTCTCTGAATGTCTAGCCCAAGAGTAAGACTGTGATAAATACACGGCAGGATATAGATCATCTAAAAGTGCATTGCCACGCCGACCGCAGTGGCTCGAGGAAAGGTAGTGAAGGTCAATAGGGCGTTCCAAAACAGAGTCGCCGAGAGAAAAAAGTACCCTCGTTTTCTTTAGGCCCTCGAAGATCATATCACGAAGTTCCGCCCAGAAGCGGTCGTAGATATGCGCACTGGGGAGATATTGGGGCCACTCATATGCCAGCCTGTCTTGCGTACAGAAATATTTTACGGCCTTGACGAATAAAGTGCATATCTCCTCTCGGATGGCATAGTTCCTGGGACAGAGATGGACTCCCTGACGATTTGCTTGAGTGATAAAGTCCGATTGTATAAGAAACTAGGGAACTATTAGCAATAACGCCCCTTCTGCCAGTGCCGGCTAGGACTGGAAAATGAAACTTACATTGAAGCCCTCATTACGCATTGGGAGAAAGGAATAGACGAACTGAGGCTCGATGACTGGTTTAAAAGACTCATCTAAAGGAAACGCAAGAATGAGGCCGGCCCCCTGCTGCTCTTGGCGGCTGTGGTGAGCAGGTAGGTCAGTGAGAGTTTGTTTTTGCATATAGTAGAGCCTTTTCTTCTGGGTCTTGTCGGTCCTCTTTCTAAATATTGTAAAATTGGCTGTTGTGCCTTCCTCGCACTCATATGTAACTCGTGACATCAGCGTGGGGATTTCTATAGTTAATCTCCGTAGCTTGCGGAGAAAGAGGAGGAGAGTGTCTGGAATCTCTTTGAGCTCCCGTGCCCTTGTGGAAAAGTCGTTTGAGTTAAGTAGCCAAAGGGTAATTCGAGTTCTTATGGAAGAGGGTAGCTTGTGCGGAGCCTGGTAGAACGGCGTAATCATCGCCAATCCGCCGTCTCCCCGGCGATACTCGAAATAGAAGGAGAATGGCCCGGACTGAATGCAGACTTTGTATGCAATTTTAAAGACGGATTTGAATCCAATGCCCTTGTGCCCAATATACCCACCTACTTGTCTTTTCGAGCTTCGGTGAATGCTGCAGATCGCGCGCACATCGGCTTCGGTAAAGCCATCCTCATTCGAGTCCACGGTAAGCCGGTCCTGGTACAGGGTGAAATGTAGGAATGGCTCGCTGTCGTCATTAACCGCCGTAAAATAGCAATTGTCCTCTGCATTCTGGATCAGTTCGAAAATATACCGCGTATCGGCGTCATATAGATCCTCGGCCACGTGCTCTATCGAGCTGCCAGCAATGGTCCGGAGATTTCTGAACGCTCTCAGTTGGTCCTTGGGGAGATTTTTCCAAATTTCGGGGTTGACACCGCCATTTCTTATTTGCACATCTGTAATAATGGCTTGGGCATCCTCAACCGATAATGCTTTCATTTTGAAATGAACAATCCTGAGCCTTGAAAAGTGAAGGGGAAGCTAGATTGGCTGATCGCTGCGTTAAATGGCTGCTTTATTGCCCGGTTCGAGCGAAAGATGGCGTAGCCCTCCATCACAGAGGAAAGCGCTAAGCGAAACACTGTAGGGTGGAGTCGGTTTTCCTCTACTCCTCTAAGTCTCCCAGATTTATTGATAACTAAGTTTGGCGGAAGGATCCGGCGGGATCTGGCGGCTACTTTGTGGGTCGCAGGTCACCCCTAAATGGGTCTGAATCTAACGATGATTATGAAAATCATTTACATTCTCCATATTATACCCCTTTCAGACTAACCCAAGGCACATTGCAATCTTGTCAGCAGTCCCACTCCATCCCGCTTCAATCCCCTCCGCTCCGGTCCGGTCCGTTTCTATCTCCCCTCCACAAATACAATAGCTGGGGCCCATACCCTGTACTGGTCGTAATGCTCGGCATCGTTAGATCCATAGGCTAGGACTGCTGGCTGAACAAAAAGTACAATCTGTTTCCCATCCAGTTTATGATCGCCTTCATCTAGTCGGTGGAGCTGATGTGCTCTCATTACTGGGTCGCCAACGTCGAACACTCGCGCATCTGGCGCATCCCCCTGGCTTTGGCAAACAATATGCGATCTCAGTGTCCACAGCCCTAATGCTAGATAAGCAGCCATCATGTACAGGAACTGGAGCTCCATAGTTCGGGAGGCTATCACACTGGCCTTTTTACGACGACAGAGAAGACCACCAACCGGACTTGAAACGAAATTGGCCGCAAACTCTTGGGACATCTTGTCAAACCTGCCCTGTAAAGAGTTTGGGTGGCTCTTGAAAGTCATCCTCCATAGCTCTAGCAGGGTCTGGGAGCGCCATATGTGACCCTGAGATTCATTGACTATCATCGAAATTCTGTTAATAGCTATCATGACGAGATCAAGGATTGCTTACTCTGCAACATGGACCGGTAGATCTTCATCAGGTCATCTTGTTCTTGTAGGCTTCCATTGCCATCGACATTGCGAAATGCGAAAAACGGGTTCGCGAACAGCGTCTCAAAGATACGCTTCGCTAACAAGGCCTGCACGAGGAGTTTCGGGACTTTCGAATATGAAAATATAATGCCACGAATATGAAAATATAATGCCACCAACCAACCTCTCCCAGCTCTCCTGTGAAGTATACCCTCTGAGTTCCTTGACGATCGAGGCTTTGTCGCGTGCTGTAATTCCGAAACAATCCTCAAGGGAAGCCACGCTATGTCTTTGGGCCCAATTGTATATCCTTTCTCCCAGATGAGATATATTGTGTCGTATCGCTTCCTCTTTCCAATGTCCTTTTGGAATCATGGAGCTTAATGCGCTGCCTCCCTTAGAGGGAGCTATACCCTCCAATCTCCGATTTCTATCCTCAGCCGCGGCAAGCTGTTCCTGAAGACGGCAGATAACTGCATCCGCATCACGCAGTTTCATATTGTATGTAGCTTCTAGTTTTTGGATATCTGCCGTGGCTTGTTGCAAGTCTTTCTCCAGACCTCGGATACGAGCCTCTTTTTCGTGGGATAGGGCGTCGAGGCTGGCATTAAATTCCTCGGAGCTAGCGACTAACTCATCCGTGCTCTGGTCGGCCGATTCGCTTTCCAACAATGGCCTTATCGTGCGAAGAGGACGAGGACCGCCTTCTAGAGGCCGCTTGATTCTCAGCGCAGTCACTATGTATTCGCATACCATCGTCGGTATGTCTCTGCCCATCAGCATTGATAGCGTGTTGCCCATCGGATCGAGAACGTTTGACTTGGACTAGGCTGTGTCCTGATGTGGGATAGAAAAGTCAATCTCGAAAATGGGGAAGCTTCGTCCTTAGGTGAAATAAAAGGTTTATCGTAGCGTTATTTGAAGATTGATGGTGGTGGATATAAGCTATTCTAGGGAGTTGCATGCGCACAAGGAGTACCGGGTTCGCCCTCACCAACAGGACCGGCGCTAATCGAGTGGCTCTCGCTGTGTACTTTCCCTGCTCCTAAAATAGTACCTCTTTTCCTAGAACAAAATAAATATTTTTTTTTTGGAATAGAAGCCAGCAATCGGAGGTGGGTTCAGCGTTCCTTCCAACAAGCCAGAAATCATATTGTATGGTAGAAGCACATTGCTTGCCGACCTGGGCAGTCTTGGGCTTGACCCAAAGGAGATTATTGTGGGCATTGGGTACGGTACTACTTTTGTCGTAGGTGGATGCTTTCTCTGACGGTCGTGGTTGAGATTGTCTAACGATAGTCGGGCGGTTAAGGGCGCTAACTATGTGACCTCTGGAGGAACGGACTTGAGAGATATTAGGAAGGTTGACACAAGGTCTGGTCCCTTAAGAGACACCAAAACGGTTCCTAAAACCCTATAACCCAACGCATACGCCTCTGGGTACTGTAAAATCGGCAAGAACCGATGGACACATGAGGTGGAAGTTGGTATGATTGCCCACTCCTGGAGAAAGCCGCTTCTATATAAGGGAAACCCTATCATGAAACAAGATGATTCGACCCTCAGAATTGTCTCAGAAAGTCTCACCACAGCCAGCAACCACCAGATCGTGCGCCAAGCTCGTATTAACAAGTCTAACCAGGGCGCCCGCGAGTAAGCTTTTAATGTGCCCTGGCCAGCTCATAAGCCTCGCCGTGAAGTCGTACACTCCCGAGCTATGGCCAGTATTGAACACTTACAGAGGGAGATTTGAGCTTCATGGGCCTTTCTCGTTACTAGACTTAACGTAGCGGTCTTCAGTTGAGCTCATCACAATGCATGATATTGAAACATCTAGAATGGGCTAAATTATAATTATCTCCAGGCTATATCCGGACTAACCCCGATATAGGTATTGGGTTGACCGGCCTGGTCTATTGAAAGGCTAAAATTATCTCGTTCACGCGTGGGCGAAGACTCCACCGAAAATATCAAATATTACAAAATAAAGCTAGGTGTGCCTGCTGAAACCACAAGCCGCACAAACTACTACTGGAGGTGTCAAGGACTTCTAAGATACCAGAAAGTTGTAAAACAATCTGTTGAATTATTATCAGTAACTTTCCCATAAGTTTCGCCCCTCTCCCCTGCTATCTGATGTATCACATTGCATCTACCGGAAGAATAATTGATCAACTTAGTTAGGTTCCACTGCCTGGCGCTCAACCTCCTTTACAACCCTCTGAGCCTGGCCCAGTGCCTCCTGAATGAGTTGCACTCGTCTCTGTACTTCCCGTGTATGTTCAGGGTCCTCGCCCGCTTCAGATACATCTCCCTCGACGGTAACAGCAGCGTGCAGATCACGAGTGAGATTATCTATTTCGTCCTGCAGTTTTTGATGCAGCGAGTTGAATGTTCTCTCCATCAATTCATCGTAATCGGTGGTTATACTGTTAGCAAAGTTTGTGAACAATAGTGAGGACGTGAGATGTCGGTTCATGGTTTGCTTGCGGCGGGCATCGCTACCAGTACCTGTTGAAAAGGAATAGTTGGTGCTTAGTCTGAGGAGTCATAAAAGTACTTGGAAACAACTCATAATGAATTATCCTACCATATTGCTCTCTGCAGGAGATATAAACTGGACGCATAACGCCCGCAATGTAGGAACTGTCATGGCCGCCTATGGCGTCGAGCCTGCAATTTCTAAAGTCACGAGTTAGTAGTTATTCTCTTGTGTTGGATGCGAAACTATGGGGTTAGGTACTCTGTTGCGTTGTACAGATTATCCAGTGCATTTCGGATGGCACGGGTTATACATCTCTGCCGCGCTGCCAGATTTCGGAGTAGATGCCGCAGCGTCTCAGGTGAAATTTCAAGGTGTTCTATTTAGCCGGCATGGTTAGCTGGACGTATTCAGCGCCTTTTGCCTTCCTCAAACATTGGGACACTACCGTCAATAGAGTCACAAATCCCTTGGAATAATCTGGATACTTCCTCGTCAATCTCGTTTTTCTCTCTTTCCAGAATATCGAGGATGGTTTCCCATGCGGCCGAAAGCTGTGTACTTGCCCGACCGAGGACTTCTTCGTTCCAGCACCGATACGGCTGCTTTGGGGTCTCATATGTGCCGTTGTTGCGACACCAAGCGGCGTACGTGGAATGGTGCCACTGCCCCAGGGCATCTCGTCAGGTACTACGTTGTATGCATGGATAAGTGCCAAGTGGACTTACAGTTGCCCAGTCCCTGCTCGCCGCGACTGCATGGTTTTGCCAGTCATTCCTGGAGTTGCCTGCGTCGGGATTAATTTGGTTGGCACTTAGAAGGTCGGAGGAAGATCGATTGCTCACGGATTGTCTGTGTGATCACATTTCTAAACTGTCGTTCCAGGCTACTTTGAAAAAGGCGGATGTCTGATCCATGTGAAGTAATTCTCTATACATTGTCAGTGATCATGTCCTTTCAATTGTAAAATCTATCCAAAACTCCCATGTACCAGGCTAGAAAAAGAAGAGGCTCGCTACTCGGCAAGGCAGTCACCGTACCTGATGTAGAACCTGCTCAGCATCGCTCAAAACCCCACGAAGGATTTCAGCCCGTGTGTTAGTGACGGTATCAGATCCCGCTGCGGCCCATAGAGATACAGAACCCAGAAGTGCGGGCACTTGAGTCTGAAGGAATTCCTCCGTTGCCCGAAGCTGCGCGTCAGCAGGGACAGACTGACAAACGCGACGAAGTCTTCTGATCCCACTGAGCTCAATGTATTCATTGGCTCGATCTGGTTCCTGGGTGCGGTGATAGGAGTAGAGCGTATTGCTTACGCAGAAAACGCGGGTTTGGTCACCATAGGTACGCTGCAAAGATTCGGTCACTCTCTTGTTTCGTCTCCTGATGAGGAGCTGCTTCAGTCTATCCAATACGCGAGTTAGGGCATACATTTGGACCATGCAAAGGGATATGGAAGACTTACTCCAGCTCAACTGTTTCTTTCTGGTCACTGCGATCATGTCGGGTTATTGGTCTATCCTAGTAGCGAGAATATCAGGTCAGACACACTTACTTTAGGATTGCTTCTTCCGCAGCGAGATTCCGACGTCTTCTTCCAGTGGAACGTTGTCTGCGGGACCGCGTATTCCTAATTTCCTGATCGAGGTTTCTAATCCGGTTGTTAAGGTTGCGGATCTGTACTGCTTCGGTTGCAGAGCCGGTCCGTATTGCCTCTCTAGCATCCACATCCTGGCAGCCCGTTAGTCCGCATTCGATGTAGTTGGGAAATGGGATACCTGCCTCTGATCGAGTACAAACAATCTGTATTGGTTCGTTTTGATCTTGCACATATCGGCGGATGGTATCACCTATTGACTGGTCTGTTGTACAGCGTGTAATCGTACTGACAATGAAAACCTCATCACAACTGTGACGAAGATACCTTTCTGTCGCTCGTATCCGAGCGTAGTTCAGATCGCGGAACCCTAAGACCTGTTAGCCCAAGGGGCCTGTGTAAACAAGATTAAAATAAAATAAAGAAAGGAACAAAAGGCAAATGAGGCGCATGTGAAAAGGATTTTACCTGGAAGATCAGCTAGAACTAAACCAGTGCGCAAAATTGGTGATCGCAGATAGACCCTAGATAGCTGCCATTAGATATCCTCTGACAACCTTATCATGTGTTTTTACCTGATCAACTTGACAAAAGGCCATAGAGCCGTTCCGGAATCACCACTATGGTCAGTTGTGAGGCTATCTAAAAGGTCCATGCACTCATCAGCATGCCTCGCCACCCGGGGCTGTTCAAGCCTGTTGCGTCCCCCTGGTTGGTCGTCCAGCCTAGCCATAGCCCATTCGACTAAAGTTGACACAATAGACTCTGCTGCATCCTCCCCCTCTCTGGAGAGGAAGTCAAGGTCAAGCTCCGGCTGGTTAGGGAACAGAGAGCGGAATGTATGCCAGGCCCTTGTGGCAGCGCTCCTGATTTTCTCCTGTTCCTCCACTTCGATGACTTCACGATAGGCATCCGTGTAGTATTTCCTGACATTCGACAGCAGTTCCTCGAAAAGCTCGCGGATCTCTGCATTGTCCATAATATCCGCTTTGACAGTATAATTGTCTGGATACTCCTCGTTTACATTTCGGAACTCAGTGACAACAGTGGTGCAGGCAGCCCCGTCTCCGCTCTACATTGCAGTAAGCGTCTTCACATCAATTACCAGAGCGAAGGATATGTTCGTTGACTCACTGAACGCGCTAGTCCATCTTCGTCAAGGATGGAATTTATAACGCTGCTTTTTCCTGCCAAATCAATCAATATTTTCGTCTTTACCACCGAAAGACTGCGACCTACCCGCTCCGGACTCGCCAATAAACCCCACGGTCCGTGACGTAGGGTACGAAAATCGACTCGCCCTCACCAATTGCTCGTACAGATCATGAATGTCACTTGTCGGGTCATGAGTCAGCTCGCGCTCACCGATAAACTGCGCGAGATCTGCGATTTGACCTCTCACGTTACGCAGTGCATTCTGAAGCCGAATATCGTAAATCGGAGCCCGGGGAAGTTCCTCATCCCGAACATTGTAAAGATGATCGCCACCATCATCCCCGTCGCTATCATCATGCCACGATGCAGAACTGCTGTTATCATCTGATACTTCGACTGCTGCCTCGTCTGTGTCCACTAAGGCCAGGTTTTGGAAGCCAGAGCTCACCGCGCCCAGGGGAGAAGTGGGCGTCTGTAGGTTTTGGTGAGACGCGCCTGTGGAAGCACCATCTGGAACGGGGGTAGCATTGTAGAGATCCATGTAGGTTGTTCGGTGACTGCTAGGGGTCAACCCGGAGACTCGCTGGCCGTTCGACAGAGTATGCCCAGAGTCAGTAGCCGCGTGGCTCTCTCCTTCGCTCAGACGTAAATCCTGGAGTGAAGCCTGCATAGTAGGCGTGATGGAGCGTTGATCGACTCCGTGACTAGCGGAGTCGTCCATGGAGGAAGTCGGAGTTAATCGGCCTCTTGATGAGGGGCTGTAGGAAGAGGTGAGCTCGACTGACGGCAAGGCATGGTCCTGGAGAGGGCTATGTGAGGTACTGCGACTGCTCAATGGGGTCCTGGGATCTTCGGCGGCGTCGGCCATATTGCTATTACTGGCGATTGTTTGTTTGTCCGTCTACTCAGTGTGTATTTTGAAGGCTGTTAGAAAATTAGGAGAAAAGAAAACAGGTCAGAGATAAATCTGACAGCTCCGTTGCGCACGTAGTCTGGTTTATCTGGAAATCCTCTTAGAGCAGGAGGGCCGCCGGGATGCCGGCAGGTGGGGGAGTCTATGGCGTTAATGTCTGGATGATGCATGTTGCTGTGCCGCAAAAGGTCCAAGCCAATTACAACGCTTTTTATAGAAAGTAGACATGTTCGGCGCCTCCAAATCCCAGAGTTTGCCCCATATCTGCTGCAAATGGTGTATCGCTAGACGCTCGGCGTGAACAAACGATAGCCAGCCAAAATCATTTGGTGGTCCCTGTTCTGCGGCAACTTCTCCCGGCTTCTGGCCACTCTCAACCCAAACTCCGGTCACTTGGAAGCTGACGTGCATAAAAGTGAATCAACTGTCCTATCAGGGTGTCAATGTAAAATAAGCAACATCATCTAGGCATGTGCGAGGTGGACGATCTCAAATATCTTGGCTCTAGACCCCAACGACTGTCTCTTATACACATCTAGATGTGTATAAGAGACAGCGTCAATAGAGTCACAAATCCCTTGGAATAATCTGGATACTTCCTCGTCAATCTCGTTTTTCTCTCTTTCCAGAATA
>QPHH01000033.1:186899-232194 GCA_003574815.1 Aspergillus spinulosporus | reverse complement strand
CGTTCAGCCACCACATTTTCAGAATTATACCAGCCTCGTGATATTCTACCATCTGAATCTTGAAATAGGATTGTATCTCGCATAGCCTCACTCCTGTCTCTTATACACATCTAGATGTGTATAAGAGACAGGCTCATCCCAGTGTCATGCACGTCTTTGCTCGTTGACACAGCCAGTTCACCCCTCTAAAAACCCCGCTAAAAACTAGTGATGAACTGTCCCCGTTAGCCTACTACAACGGCAGGCCGACACTTCTTGGGGTTGAACTGCGAGTAAATAAATGCCCATTATTGTATGCCTAGTCATGATCTAAAAGCATCGGCCAACCGACCAGTTTGGCGCCCATGTTATGCTCAGAAGCCCTAGCTTCATCATCAATATGACTGTAGATTTGCTGAATCTTCTGGTGAAGTCCCGGGAGAGGTTGGTAGAAGGTCGGCATCAAAGGTTTTTCGGCCTTGCCTAAACAAAAAGCCTTCAGCTCCTCGTAGCCGCTGTGGATCTTACAGCGCGGTCTCAAACCACTCAATCTTGAACGACGTCCAACCGTTGCTTAATTCAAATGTCGATCACATAATGTTTCAACGTCTTATTTATGGCAATATGAGATCGTACAGGCTGAGCTGAACTAAAAGGCGCTCGACAATTAGCATACACTCAGTTATAATGTTGGCGAAAAATTACTCATGACCTAATTGGGAAAAAAAAAGGGAAAATAAAGGACAATAAAAGGCGACAAGAGGCTAAAAAAATATAAGGAAGCCGGGTTGAGCGTAAATACTAGAAGAGTCCACTTATAATACCGCGTGCCGCGACGATGCCTATATCCAACAATCCAGGCGCTTGTTGCTCTGTAGGGACTGTAGGTTTTCCTATCATTTCACCTGACTGCCCGATACTGTTGTCGATCTTGCCGTCGGAAAAGTTATGTGATTGGGAATCAACAACTGGCGTCTGCGTCGGTGGGATGTAGATAGGCACATCCTCCACGGCCAGATTGTCCTTCTGCATGTCTGCCACCGCGTCTACTCCAGTCTTCCTGGCGCACTCCTTGGGGAGTTCGCAGGCGTCACCGGGCATATCCGGGCATTCCTCGTTCACAGACTCCTTCGGGAGTTCGATTCCGGTCGTAGTATCCTCTTCGAAGAATTTAATCCAATCGCGATGGCTTTTTCTGCACCGTCCGCATATTCGATTGGGCGGTGCCACTTTAAATTTGTTGAGAAGTAGTTTCTTAACCTCCGTATAATTGGGGATGTTGTAAAACCGCGTTGCGTTATCATAACATTCTTTTGACGGAGAAAGGGTTCCGTTGCCCTTCCTGCAGCATACTCTGTAGAAACCCCTTGCTGATTCGAGACTGAGGAGGTTTATAGTGCCAATTTCCTGAGATGAACCAGTACTCATTTCTTGGACTTTGCTCACAACTTCATCTATGATTTTCCGCACCTTTTCGTCAATATCTGCATTCGAAATACCTTGAATATTGTCCACCCTTTCACGGCTAGACGTAGCGCCCCGGTCACCATCATTCTTGCTGCACTTTTCAGACGAGGTTCCGCCGACAGCTGGCTCCTCGGCACGAAGTATTGGCCGTTGCTTGTCAGATGGACGTTGTCCAGTGTCAGGGAACAGAGTCCGGGCAGTGGGCTTTGTAGTGGTAAGTTCCCAGTTAGTCTCCTCCTCAGGAGTCCATAACGCGTTTTTCTGCTTCCGCGTATACCCATCCGCCACTCCACGACTAGCTGGAGTCGGAGTGGCCGGCGTTGGCGGTTCCTGGATTTCTTCTAATCCAGGAGTTGTCCCTGGAGAATCAGAGAGGCCTGGAACCGAGTCTAAGAAGTATTCGTCTTCGGATCCTATCTCCCAGCCGTGTTCGGCGATTTCTGCCTCATAGCTCCGTTCCTGCACGCCTTGCCTGGAGACAGAAGCCATACGACCATGCGAACTCTTCATCCATCGCATGGTCTCTTCCAAGGCCCAATTTCTCCATCGGTCTGCACGATCTGAGAATCCGGACAGCGGTAGACTTTGCCGTTCATCGATATCATTGCCGCACTGATAAAACCATCGAGCGTACATCGACCAAGCAGTAACACTATCTAGAATGTCCTGCAGCGGAGCTTCTATCCATTCTATGTGTTCCCTCCCCTCTGGTTTGCACCTCTTGCACGTATGCTTGCGACGATATAAGAGAAACTCCGCATGGACCACTCTTTCGAATAGAGAGGCATTGGGGCACTCGATATAGCAATGAAGTTCATGGTTCGGGTAGCACCGCTCCTGACTCTTGGTCGGCCGCGAGATATCCTGCCCACGTCCGACCTTGTAGAAACCTTTCGCCTCCGGAGAGCTGAAAATGTACAGGTGGCTGGTTTTCCTGTCCAGATTCACCATCCTTTTGGTAAGCTTTCCCCTTACTTCCTCGTCAACCACCACCACTTCATCGCGGGGGCCCTTGACCCTGGACTTGGCGTGTTTCTGGAATACGAACTGACGAGGCTCGCGATTTCTCGCTGGCGGAGTTCGAGGTCCAATGGAGTGGACTCGAGACTGGGTGCTCTGCTGGTCGGCAGTCGCCATAATGCCGTTCTCACTATGGCTCGCACTAAGAGAAATGCCTCCTAATCTCGCCGTATCATGCGGGTTATATCGGTCTTTTGGATTTGAATGTCCGCGTGATTTTGCAATTCTTCCTTGAGCTTATGGATGCTTATACTCCACCGAAATATACTCGGCACAGAATTTCTCGTCCAGTGAGAGAAATACGGCGCATCTATCTTCTGGGTTTGGTTGACCCCTCGATCGTAAAAGGCGAACTCAACTATATGTCAGTCTCTGAAATCTACTTACCTGGTCGGGGATTCGCAAATACTGGGCCAACAGAAAAAACCACAATTCTACATATATTCCAGGAACCTCACCGGTTTATTTAGGCCGGGGATTCCCAGGCGTTCAGCAGGTGCGCCTGCGGCGCAGTCGGCGATACCCCTCACCGGCGGCACCCCTGGCAGGAAACTTGATCTCAATTTGTACGTAGCTACAAACGGCCTAATATTCTTTTTCATTGGCTGTCACACAGATACACAGAACTTACAAGGGACTCTCGGGCGACGTTGTTGTTCTAGGTTCCTGCTGATGTTTTTAGCACTTTTGTGTAGTGCTGTTTACCGGCCTGAAATCCAACGTTTCTCTTATTCGCACTTGATGTCCGATGCCAGCTATATGTGCTTGCCAAAATGGCTTTCAGGCAAGGTTCTAAGAGGCTTTTTAATATTTGATAACGGAAATCTTCACTAAGGAACGTCAAGGTTCCTTGAATACTGGACCACCATCGCATGGTGTCGAAGCACTACGATGGAAAGCAACCAAGGTAGTAAGATCACACATACCTGGCGATAAGTGTTCAAACACCCTATATGACTTCCCTCCATGAGAAAGGGTGGCAGATGACAGAACAAATGGTGCTGCGCTCTCGGCTGCTTTCACCACGGCGCTTCGGAGGTGTATTGATTGGAGGTCGATTATCCTTGTTGCAGAGGCCTGCAGTTGCCGCATTGTAATAAGCCAATTGCAATCAAGCTATATACACAGTTGTACTGTGTTAATCATCAAGGTCGAGACAGGATTTTAGAATCTTCGCGTAAGAGGTCTAATTAGGGCACAGTATCAAGCGGGCTCGGAGCACATCTAACATGATTTGACTGACTGTAGGCGCCTGAGCGTCCCCGGAAAGTCGTAGGGGTAAATCAAAATGCCAATAATGGAATGCCTGCTGCAACCAGAAGCCCCAGCCATTGGGTAGTTCGGTAATATATTGGCCGTCCTATCACCAGACAGTTCAAGCTGAGATGCAGTAAGCCGCAGTGCCGTGATGTACTGCTGCTCCAGAGCAAAAATACTTCGAAAAAGCAAAGATCGGTCCACGTGATAGGTTGCGCCGGGTTAACCTGTAATACAACAGGGGATCAAAACCAGTGATGTTTAACCTACTCAGTAGGGCAGAGTTCCCCCCTTAGCTCTTCTGTTTAGCGTGTTGCCCCAGCATTCGGTGGAGCAAGTCGAGCAACTAGATTCGTTCAGCCACCACATTTTCAGAATTATACCAGCCTCGTGATATTCTACCATCTGAATCTTGAAATAGGATTGTATCTCGCATAGCCTCACTCTATGCGCCTTTCCCTGCTCTTCCCCTCCCAAGCTCGTGCTTATCCCTAGAGCATGGAACTTGATGTCCCTATCGGCTCCCTCATCCTCATACTACAACTGATCCCATTAGTACTCAATATCAGATATTAACTCCTGGCTACCGTTGATATTTGGACCTTGAACTCGGCATTTTTGCAACAGTGCAGCATCCCTAGTGGCCTCACCCTCATCCGGAAAATTCCAAGTCAATTCGATTTGTGTAGATGAACTCGAGATGGTTGCTGCCCAAATGATGTTTGATGAGATGTCTGAAGTCCTTATGGAGCAAGATGAAGCGGACACGAATATAAGATATACTCGGGGTCACATCGGCATGCATTATATTGTAGTTCCACGTTCGTGAAAGACATGGCATAAGATCAGCTACAACCGCCTCTGATGGTGAAGGATGGTCTTCACCATTCAGTTAGCAAGCTTGTTTGGTCTGTACCTTTTGTATCCACGCGACTTTGACTCGTCGAGTACGTTACCACGGTGCCTATTTATTAATAATGCCAAAGTCTGTCGGGAAAACATTGACCTCGTCCAGCGACGCCACAGATGCAGTGAACAAAGAGCTGTCAGGGGTGGGATAAATGGGGTTATGGGTATTGGCCAGCGGTTTGAAGTGAAAACAGTAGCTAGTTCTCGTAGTACCATTGTACCTTGTTTAACTATACTGGCGCTCTGCTTGCCATTGGAAGAGCTCCATTCGTGGTCTTTAGCGGTGGGAAGTAAACTTCCATTGGATTACTTGTGAAAATCTGTTTTCCGAATGTTTGCATCAGTTAACAGCTGTCATGAAAAATTGTTAAACAGCAACAGGTCAAAGACTACACGGTCGTTCATACCTGCAAGACTAGAATTACCCGGGGGCAAGCTAAAAGTCCAGAAGGAGGAGACCAGAAAAGAGGCTTACATGGTGCTCTTTAGGTACGCTAAGTCCTAAACAGTTTTCAAGAAACTTGACCCCTCCAGATCCTCATTCCAGCAGGAGCCACTGTTTAAGCTGAACAGTTAGACTCCATGCGGCAGCGCACACAGGACTTCGCATCAACAGTGCGACAAAACTGCTGTAGACGGCTTTCGACAGCGACGACCCAAAACATGAAAGGTAGACACCAGGAAAGGGGCAGGAACAAGGTGCAGCATCCTCGTAAATTGTGATATGTCGACGGTGGGATCCTAACCAGCAAGTGGAGGTGGTCTAGGAAGCATTGCCTCTCTTTTAACGACAATCACTTTGAAGAGGCAGACGCATCCGGACACCCAAGGCCAACAAAGCCAATATGCCGGCAACAAAGACTCTATCTCCTGGGCCACGGTATTCTCTCCTATAATAACAGTGAAATTAGTGATACAACAAGGATTATAACCTCAAGAAGGGGCCACATATTCATCATGCGACCGCGACGAACTGGTCGTGTTGTTAAACAACGCGTTCCAGACGCAGCAGACAGTAAATACGATTCGGGGTGGGGAGCTGGTGTTTGTGGAAGACATGAATAGGGAGAAGTTTCTGCAGTTCGGCTGGTGATTTATCATGCTCTCAATCAAGGGGTGGATGAGATGAGCAGTGGCACGGGGCAAGCACATTACTATGAGAAGGGGTGAAGTAAGAGAGGAGAGTGTGATTGAGATATTGCGGTTATTGAAGGGATTCAAGGGCTCATGATCCTGAATTAGAATTTGTCTCAGTATTACTTAATATAGTCAACTACATATACACACCCCTCCTATCTACATAAATCTGCTGGTGGGCGGGTGTATCTTTACTTCGGCACCTCCGGCGTCGAAGCAACATCAACCGCGTCAACACCGCGGAACTCAAAGAACGAATTCCACTCAGGGTCATCAATCAGAGTCTGCGCAAGTTCACATTCATAGACAATCGGGAACTCGCATCCCTCATCGCCTCCGTGCGGTCCACTGCCCACTCTCGCCGGGTAGATGAGAATAAACGCGGAGGTTACGAAGTCCAGTAAATACCTATACGTAATAGACCGCGCGACTCCCAAGTCAGCCTGTGGAATATTCGTATCTTGGTGATCTGTCTGCAGGATACTTATCAGCAGCTGACAATCAATGCGGAGTTTCAGGGCCGCTTTGTCGTGGATGCGGAGCATGGTCAGCATCGCATCGAGCCCTTCCCGCGCGACGCTGTTCGTCAGCTGTCGGATATAAGACGCCAGTTTCCAAAGCGGCCATTCTACTTTGCCGCTGTCGTCTGCAGGGGAGATAATGTCCGCGATGGTTGGATGGATAATCTCAGGAGGTGCATTGGTGTTCAAGGCTGCAGACATGACGTTCCCTTGTAACCTGGCAGGAACGGGAGGGCTATGCACGCGACGCCCCATGTCGACAGCATCAACCCAGGAAATCGGCTTGGAGGTATCCGGTTTGTGAGCCGGTGCACGAAGACGCGTCAGAGTCCGTAGAATAAACGGCGAGAAGGCGTCGTAGGTCGAAATCCAGCCGCCGGCTTTTGCCTCCGGCGTAGCGAGCCTCTTCAGCTCGGCAGCTTTGCTTCTCGGAAGATGGAACAAGAGCGCTATCACAGGTAACTGGTCTTTATTGGGCTGTGACGGAGCGGGACCGTCGACTTTGTCTTCTTCTGCCGGTTCCGGTTTTGTTAAGCGGCTGAGGTCGAGGTTCGCCGGGTCCCAAGGGGCAAAGGGCGTGTCACTGAGGATCGCGTGGCAGTTCTCCGCTAATTGATGCGCGAGACCTGCTCAGCCCATGATATCGTTCGCGTAGTGGTGGTGGTGCATAATGAAAACGAGGCCGCCCCGGACGAAATTCGCCTTGTGGGCAGCGACGGCAGGGCTTTCGCCCTATGTCATAGGCTGGACACTCCAGGGCTTCAGGTCACCTAGTCGTACTGTGGAGAAGTAACTCGCTTCGATCTCGTCGCTGGACGTGTACGCTGGGTCTTTGTCGACCCACTGCACGACGAACTTGACTGTGCTACATTTAACTTCGTGAGGGAGTGCCCGTCATCAGGGTCTCTCTCTATTGTTGCGCAGATGTGCCGGGCTTGGGAGAGTGTTCGCTCGAGACCGGCTTTGAGGGCGTCTAATGCAGTGCTGCTGAGTGACTCGTCGAGGCGGAAAAAGAGTGCGTACATGCTGTACGTGCAGGCAGAGAGGTAGTTAAGCGTCGAAAGCTTGAATCGTTCCTCTTCTGGGTCATTTTCCAATCCATAAGGATGGAGCTGATACGTTAGCGGCTCTGGCATGGTACGGAGGTGAAGGTGGATAATCCGCAGACTTTAGTCTGACTGCTCGCAGGGTATGTTCATATGGTAGCCTACAAACGCACCGTCGAGTCGGCATTGCCGTAGTTGACAGAGGCCAAGTCTGCGTCAGCGCACGGTGACTTCAATAGATTATAAACTCCTGCAGCTGACCATTAGGAGACAGCGAGCCCTTGTTGTAAACGGGATAAACACCCGCTTGGAGCGCTGCCTTTGACTGGCTATATCCTGTATCAACCAATAAGTTTAAGGTGAGCCGTATATTCCTATATTCGTCAGCTTAGCTATGATTATTTTTTAACGTACTAAGCACGCATAGAGGCTATAATACATGTTTTATGTTCAACGAGTACCAGGGACTGATGAAGAGTTTGCATTGTCAACCCTGCGCCGCTAGATGTTTCGCCACAGACTTTATGAGTTCACCAGCCTGGGTGACAGTCGGTACTGTAATATTGTGAGCCCTAATTAGGCTATTTAGCCTTTTTATATTACAGTCGCATACTGCATTCTCTCCAACGATCGGGGTTAAAAGGTCCGCGGCTGCGTGGCACTTGCCCCATGGCTTCTACGTCATTCTCAGTGCCTATGAGAATCTATAAGAGCTAGCAATAAGCATAACACGCTTCTGAGCTTTCTCCCCGATGAGCATAGGTTATCATTGTCTGTAAAACCGCTATATTTTAGGGTAGGAACTAGGTATGAAACGAAATATCTGAATGAGACCATCTCAACCACGTGATTTCAAATCTGGAATGCTCACATCACAGCATCGCTTAAGAAAGTCAATAAACACTTACAAATAACATCTATAAGATAAAATGATTGGTGCCTAAGTGCGGGGTTAAGTGCAGTGTAGGTAGTGGACGAGGCTGAGGCTGAGGCTGGCCGTGCAGTGAAGACTGATGAAATGAAATCTCCAGACCGACTACTCCATCAATCGTATCTTGTTCATGCCCTTGAGATGGAAAGCACATAGAATACTGAAAAGCCCTCATATTCAGACTTACATCTATTTTATCGTTTTGTTTCCGCGGTATACCCGACCTGTAATCGAAGATTTAACGTCGGCCGTTCAGAAGGCAAACCTCCATCACTGCCTGCTTTACACTCTCCTCCAACACCCACACTAATACCGACAATCGCGCTCTGATCGAAATAAGATTGACCTACCAGCGGACTTGATCAAACTGTCCTACCAGAAATTGATCAGACTCTCGATGGAGTCAAATCAATTGTTTTATCAGGCGCTTCGGGGGCTTCAGGATTATGAAGCCAGCGACGACCGTGAGGATAGCTTAAATGAAAGCATCGTCATTGCAAGGCAGGCAACAAGAGTAGTCAGCAACGAGTTATTCGATTGGTCGTTACTGTTGGCCTCATGTCTCCGGTATAAAGTTCGAAAGGCCTTCGCTATCGAGCTGTTCATCGAAGCAGTCCGAGGAGTAGAGATAGTGCTACCAAAGGCAAAGGTTGCCATGCAGTTATTTGACGAATATCTTGAACACTATATAAACACCCTGGAGATATTGGTCGACCTATACAAGTGCAAATATAAGTCGCAGGGACAACTCCGTGATCTTGATAAGAGCATTGCATATATGCAACATCGTATTGTTGAGACGGAAAAGAGAAGTGTTCCAAGGATGCTAGACTACATTAATATGTCTGTCCTAATAGGAGACCGATATGATGTTTCTGGTGAGACCGATAATGCTATGGCCGGAGTAAAATTCGCCAAAGCGGCCGAGAGCTTGGCACATGGACATGGCCCCAAATATAAGGCCGAGGCAGCAGCAGCAATGGGGGCAGCCTTGCTAAAACTGTGTCAAGGAGGTATACAATTGGAGGAATCTGATCCGCTCGATACCGCAATCGCAAAGATAGAAAGTGCCATTGAACTGATACCGGAGGTGAACAAGAATATTATACAGTGGCAACACAACCTTGCAACCCTCCTTGAACTTCAATTCGAGAGAAATCCTCGCATGTTAATCCTTGATAGAGCAATTGCGCTCTCCAAGACTGTTGTGAAAGCCCATGCAGGGAATAAAAGACAGAAAGCCATACAAGAGAGTTGCCTAGGAAATCTCTTCGGACGCAAGTTTGAATGGACTGGAGCATCCGAATACCTTAATAATTCCATTGATTGGCTCAGAGAGGCCAATTCACTATTGTCCCAATACGCAGGTTGTGTAAAAACCCGTTATTTTAATAACCTGGCTTTTGCCCTTGCCCTAAGGTACGAAAGGCAGAAAAAGCTCAAAGACCTAGCAGAAGCTATTAAAAACTCGAGGAACGCATGCCAATCAGGAAAGGCTCCCCTGATAAGGCCATTTCCTTGAATACACTGAGTACCAACCTTTGCAAGTTATATAATAGGACAAAGGAAAAGGATCGTCTCAAAGACACTATTAATGCTGGGCTCCAAGCATGGAAACTAATAGGCAGGACCAGAACAACCCCCTCCATCAGACCTGCGCACACAATGTGGCGTTGGCACTTACTCTGCGTTTTAGCCTCATAAGAAAGCAGGAGGATTTCAGGGACACAGTTAGCCTATACTTGAAGGCTAATGAGTGTAGATCCCTGGAGGATCCCGAACGGACAGCAGCATTGTTCAATCTAGGAGAACTCCACTGCATTTCGTCAGAGGGAACAGACTACAACAAGGCTCTTACGTACTATAAAGATGCCTTCAAATTCCAACAAGGCCAGGTTCACATACGATTAAGAGCTGCTCAAAAAGTACTCGAAATACTGCAACTTCGGGAAGATTGGGAACAAGCAAGGGCAATCAGAAGCGACACCCTCAAGCTACTGCCTGATCTTTGCGAGCAATCCCTGACACTCCACAACCAGCAGTACGCGGTTCTTCAAGTTACAGGTCTTGCGGCAGACGTTTGCTCATTGTACTTTCAGAGCGACCTTGTGACTGAGGCCCTTCAAAAGCTAGAATTCGGTCGTGGCCTGATACTTCGGTATATGATTAACAGACAAAGCAATGTGCCGGGGCTGGAGAAAAACTATCCCGACCTTGCCGCAGAGTATAAAACACTACAGCGGCAAATGGCCCAGCCTGTGGACCATACACTCAGCAGCTCACGCCGCCAGCAGCTTGTGCAAATGCGACTAGAAGCTGGAGAGAAGCTCAAGACTGTTATCCAGGAGATTTATCAAAAGGAAGTATTTGAGGCATTTCTCCTGGAGCCGAAAGCAGAGGAACTGACTGGTTCTGTAGCTAGCAGCGTAGCTGTCATTGTTAATATGACCCCCATCCGCACAGATGCAATAATCGTCTCGAGTAGCCAGATTAGGTCAGTTCAGCTTCCAAAGCTGAAGAGGGATATCGATCAGTGGTTTACAAGCCTGGAGTACCAGAAATATAGATCCATGGTTCTCGATGTCCCCGCAGGTCACCGTGATATAACCACCGAATTAATAGCAGAGGACAACGAAACAATATTGGAGTGGCTATGGGATTGCTGTGTGAAACCGATACTCAATGAAATATCAGTCAGGCCTGATGGCTCATCACGTATCTGGTGGATTGATATGGAGACGCCAGCGCCCTTCCATTTCCCTGAGAAAAGCGATCCCATCATACACACCTTCTCTCAGGCACTTTCGTACTCCAAATCACTCTCACTCAATCATTCCCGATCCCAAAAAGATACGGAGAAGGAGTCTGTCCTGATCATCGCGATGCCCACAACCCCAGGGCACCATCCCTTGAGCAGAGTAGTCGAAGAATGCAATATTATCAGGGCTATTTGCAGGGAGACACACGTCTGTGAGGTACTCAATCATCCAACTGCTGACCAGGTCTGTAGCAAACTCGCAACCTCCGACATCGTTCACTTCGCCTGTCACGGATCAGCAAACGAAACAGACCCATTGCAGAGCTACCTACTCCTACAGAAGGACGGTGTGCTAGACAAGCTCACGGTCTCTCGAATCTCGAACAAAGTCTCTCAGAAATCTGCCTGGATCGCGTACCTTTCCGCCTGTTCCACAGCTCAAGTCAGGGCCACAAATCTCGCTAACAAAAGCCTGCATATCGCAAGTGCTTTCCAAATGTCCGGCTTCCCTCATGTTATTGGTTCGTTGTGGCCAACAGATAATGCAGCCTGCATTAAGGTCGCGGAGTACTTCTACACCTACCTATTTAATAATAATAAAACTACAGTATCCAATCTTGCAGTGGCCTCGGCGTTGCGCGACGCAGTCTTGAAGGTCCGATCCGAGATATCAAAGCATGACTTACAACGAAATCCCTTGGTTTGGGCAGCGTACATCCATCTAAGTGCTTAGATTTTGTCTGTCTTACAGGTTTCTTGAGCCATTGGGATTTGATTGATATATGAAGCCGGGCAGGCTGCTATTATGACACTGCTGAATAACCTAACCCTCATTTCTTCCTCTTCTAAACTAGTACCTTTTCTAACTCACATCTTTCAAGGACTCTTATATTGAAGTTAAGTTTAAATTATGGGTTTGATAGCGTTTGCTCAAGGTTCTGAGCTTTTATGATATGTATTGCAAACCAAGGCTAACCCTTGCAATAAATATAAAGCAAATATCGGGGCTATTTCTCAGAAGCCTCTAATAATAGAGCTTGTAATGGAATTTTTCTTCCTTTTTAGGATTTACTAGTCTATATGCAAGATAGTTTTGTGCATGCACCAAAGGTTGATTCTGTGGCATCTTCAAATCACATTGACCATCACAATTGAAAAGCCGATTAATGCGAAAGGCAAAATGATATTTACACTATAAAAAACTGTGGCATATGGGCAAAAGGTAGTGAGCTTTCCGCAAGCTATGGCATGAATACCGAGCAGAAGCGTGGCGATTTGTTTATTATAAATAGCTTCGCTCACTGCATCCAGGGCAGATTCTGCGGGATTTTCGGTAGTATTTTTCAGTCCATGTTGATTGCTTCGTTTATAGTCTCTTGATCAAGTATTTCACAGTGTATCCATGAGACCAATTATACGCACTTCCACTCCGCAAACGAAAACACTGCCGGCTGGAGACAGGGCATCCCATAGGCACCTTGCGCATAGATTGCAAAGTGCGCCCCGGTATTTGGTGACTCTCGCCCCGGATGCCGAACGGTCAGCGCAGATGTCGTAATTTCGCCGAGCTTGGTGAAGTCCGGACTAGCACATACCACCGATCTCACGACAGAGAATAGAAGCTCGTATTTGGTCGGGCGGGCGCGGATCAATAGTTCAAGGTCGGTGTTCCATTGGATTGAGTGTGCCTTTTCCTGCATTCAATCACAGGCGTCAGCGTTTGATCAACTTAGTTGTGTACAGACAGAGCCATATAGACTAGGATAGAGTTAGGACCTACCTCAAACCGATCTCCCTCACCTGTATATCCTCTAAATAGAACTTCATAACTATCTCTTGATTTGGACATTCTCAGCCCAACTGACGCATACGAAAACTGCGACCACCAGATCGCCGTACCGGCCTCCTCGAGCTCATTCTCAGGTGCAAACCGCAGCCCGACGCGCCAATCAACCGATACAGTCGGCTGTTTTTGCAGCAGCATGCTTGGACACTCGGAGTCGGAGATTCGGTATGCGTTCCCGTAGAGACTCAGTGCGCCGGGGTTGTCCACCAACGAGTATTCTCGTTTCAATGGTGTGCGGAGGTGGTACCAACTCAGCTGAAGGTCGGGGGCGCAAAAGTCATCGCGCCAGGATGTGCGGAGGTGCTGGCATGTGTCGCCCGGAGAGGCTGAGAGAGAGGTAGAGGTAGGGCTAACGGGAAGCTGCAACTGCAGCTTCATCTCAAGGGAGATTGGCCTGCCACAATTCACAATTGGCCATCCAGCTCTCCACTCAACCGGCGCGAGGAATGTCTCGCGTCCCAGCGACGAGTGAATACTGCCTTCTACCATTCTCACCCCAAGGAAAACCGCATACCAGTCTCCGGCCGTCGTCTCCACAAAGTCCAAATGCCCCGTACATCGGATCTCCGTGTCATTGCCGTTACATAGAATGGGATTCACGCCCTCCGGCGCATCTTCCCACGGTCCCAACGGCCCAACCACGCTCCGTCGGATCCACTGCTGATGACCCTCGTCTGTTCCACCCTCCGCCGTGGTAAGATAGTAGTACTCATCCTTTTGGAAAATATGCGGGCCCTCTGCGATCCCCAGCCCGTGACCAGAGATACAGGTCCATGTTGGCGGGGCTAGGCACCGGCCGCTGTCAAGATCAATCTCGACGGTGAATGTCGCCAGCCCGAGCCCATGCTTAGGAATGCTAGGTTGAGTGATCTGATTCACGGCGCTGAGGTATGTTTTGCCGTTGGTGTCGAAAAAGAGCTGTCCTTGTCAGTTAAGCAGGCTCTGATATGCGGAAGACGAACGTTCATACGTACATCTTGATCGATCCCGGGCACATCAAAATAAACCGGATCCGACCATGAGTCCCTCGCCCATATATTGTCTGTTGTCACGTAGAATCCTCGTGGGATCACTATATCCTAAGGTAGTCTGCAAGTTAGTCTCTGCTGCCCCTGACCCAAGCCTCGGACGAGCCAAGAGAATAGGGTATAGGTTAAACACACCCATTCCTTTGGCCTAAACCTCTGCGTACATCCCACGCTAACATAGAACCTCCCCTTCCCCTTATCCTGATGATTGACGTATCGTATGGTCGGCGCCCAAACGCCGCCACTCGGCTCTGTAGTGCGCATATCCAGCTGTGACCGGCGCGTGAGAACATGGCCAATAAGCGTCCAGTTGAGCAGGTCTGTGCTATGGTAGATGGGAATCCCGGGGAAGTACTCGAACGTCGATGTGACGAGAAAGTAGTCTCTTCCAACGCGGACAATAGAGGGGTCTGGGTTGAAGCCAGGGATTATGGGGTTTTGGTATTTGTGGGGTTGGGCCATTCTGAAATCAGTAGTGGTTTGGGAGTGATGTGTACGAGGGTGGGGTGGAAGATACGTCTTGTTGATTAAGTACCCTGCTTCACCGGTAAAAGCGCCGGGAGGGTCAGATATATCTTGTGGACGTTAGTGGAAGGTGGACGTACGCGAGTTTTCAGGTGGACGGAGTTTAAAAGCCCATCAGACCGCAAGTGGGCCCATCAAATACACAGACAAGGCTATTGAAGGACACAATGCATGATTATTTGTAGTATATTTCCATTACCGCTGCTGCATTGGAGTGATGACCAGAGAGGTAGCGTTAGCCCATTTATGGCCACGGACACTTATAGTGACTGCAGGCTGAGTGATTAACATTTACATGTAGAGAATATCAATCAGCACTGTAACCAGCTACACGGTCGCTGGAATACCTGTCTCTGCCCTCGGAAACCTCCTCGTGGGTAGTCGATCCATAAATGCGCGATCCAACTCCGCAAACGACAGGTCCTTGGTCTCAGGGACCTCAAACCAGACCCAAACCGCAGCGATAGCCGTCAAGGCTGCCCACACAAACGCCGCCTTGGCCCCTAGATCCGCCTGATCACTGTTAATTAGGTAGGGTGTGATAAAGTTGAACAGCCAGTTGGCAACTGCGTTGGTCAAGGTGCACAGAGACTGCGTCTTCGCGCGCAGGGCGACGGAGCTGATCTCCCCGCTGATGCTCCAGGAGACAGCGCCGATGGTAGGCGCGTAGATCAGTTGTACAAAGTTGATCATGATGGCGATGTACAGCATTGCCGCCCTCCTGGTGCTGAAGACGCCAGCAATGCCGACGCTCAACAAGACGGCCAGGTTGATGAGGGTCCCCATGAAGAGCATGGGGCGGCGCCCGATGTACCCCATCGCTAACCACGAGAGGACATTGCCGAGGAGGCCCGCCCCAAAGCCGCCAAGCGCCAGCTGGAAAGAAAGCTGCACGTTGAACCCGCTGATGCCGAGGAAGTAAAGGGCTTGTGCGTACAGAGCGATGCCGCTGAATTGCTGGATCAGGAACATGCTGCAGGCGATGCGAGTGCGGCGCCAGTTGGACCCGCGGAAGCAGTCAAGGTAGTTGGCGCTATTATTTTGCGCGGGTGCACTGGGACTGGCTATGTCTGTGGCTTCTGCAAGTAGCTCCTGGCGGAAGGTGGAGATGGTGGCTGAGATGCTGTGCTGACGGGTGTGGAGGGCTCTAAGGCTCCTCTCTGCTGCTTCGAGACGGTTCTTGCGCACGAGATACCGTGGGCTTTCGGGGAGGATGAGGAGGAAGAGAAGAATGGCACCTGGAAAGGCCCACTGTGCGGCGAAGACGACCTTGTAGGCGGCTGGGGTCATGATAGCAAAGCGGGTGTTGCCGATGCCAATAGCGGTCATTTGACCAGCAGAGATAAAGAAATTGGTCGTCGCAATGAGCGCGGAACGGATTCTGATTGGGGAAATTTCGGACACATAGATCGGTCCCGTGGAAAGGAAGAAGCCCATGGCGAAGCCATTGATCTAAGCGAGATGTTAGTATCTGGCTGGCAGGGTACTAGCGCTCAATAGGGTCAGAGGGGGGGGAGAGGGCGTACGATTTTGCCCGTAAGAAGAACCCCAGCACTCTCTGAGATATACTGAACAGCAACGCCGACAATGGAGAGGATAGATCCCAGAAGCATGCCCGCTTTTCTGCCCCAGTGGTCGGAAAACGTGCCGCAGATAACGCCGCCGAGGATCATGCCGATGGAGGTCATGGCCGTCCAGAGAGCGTTCCACTTGGCATCAATGAGCAGCTCCCCCTGGTACTCGTACCCAAAGACCATCTTGAACGCCGGAAGAGCGATTGTGATGGTGTTGACGCCCACGTCAAACCCCCAAAGCATGGATCCGATACAACAGCAGAGGGAGTAAAATAAAATCTTCCGGGCCTCCCATAGCACCGTACCAAGTGGCTGCGGGTCTAGCGCATCTAGCTGGATGTCTTCCACTAGATTCTCGATTGGTTTTTGGCCAATGTCTCCAGAAGTACTTGTCATTGTAGCAGGACAGTTATGGGCAAAAAGGGGACCGGTGGTTAGCCGCTGGATAGTTGACAACCTTGTCCGTTATAAGTCCCCCCAGTTGAGAGATTTTGCGTAGGTCTGGGGTCGTCCACTCTACCCCGGATTATCCGGGAATAACCCACCAGGTGGACGGACGGCCGGATTACCGAGGTTGATCAGAGGACATAGTAGGTGGACGGCTGAGTCCCTTATTTTGTGCGACAGCTGCATGCTCTCATGCGCAGTCTCGAACAGTATACACCTCGTTAAGCGGCGATGTCAACCGTCGATCAGTCTCACTGGCCCGCGGTGGCCGAGGAGGTAAAGCTGGAAACTCAAGTGTGTGTGCATGAGATATCAGACTCTGAGGGTCTACCAGACGCGCCACCAGATCGCAGCAGCCTCACGCAGCCACATTTCCAATCGCTCTTATCCCAATTGACACTCGAAGAGAAAGCGACGCTGCTGTCCGGCTCGGATTTTGTGCACTCCAACGGCGTGCCTCGTCTGAACATCCCTCGTCTCAAGGAAAGTCTCCCCGCGGTGAACAGCACCGGTGGCAGGTCCCATACTAACTGGGCACACAGATTGTGGACTCTATCAACGGAGTCAAAGGCTCTGACATCCACAACGGCACCCCAACTGCCGTCTTCCCTTGTTCCACACTGTACGGCTCAACATGGAACAATGCTCTGATGGAAGAGCTGGGGGCGGAGTTGGCTTATCAGGCAAAGCTCAAGTCGGCACAGGTGGTGCTCGGTCCAACGATCAACATCCATCGGGACCCGCGCGGCGGCCGCAATTTCGAGTGCTTTAGTGAAGATCCACTTCTCTCAGGCCAGCTGGCGGCTGCGATTGTGCGTGGCATACAGTCAAAGGGAGTGGCTGCGTGCCCGAAACATCTTGTCTGTAACGAGAGCGAGTTTAAGCGGAGGGAGTACGACGTCGAGGAGGACTGGAACAGTCGGACGGTGCGCGAGATCTATCTTGCCGCATTTCAGGAGTTGCTGAGGAAATCTGAGCCGAAAGCTCTGATGGTGAGGTGAGTGTTGCTCGTCACAGCGAACAGCAGTGCCCTAACTGACATCGGGCCAGTTACAATAAACTGAATGGAATCCCTATGACGGAATCCCCTATGCTCAAATCCATTTTACGAGATGAATGGAACTACAACGGTTGCCTGATCTCCGACTGGTTCGCCACGACATCGACCGTTGCATCGGTCAATGCCGGGCTCGATCTGGAGATGCCTGGGCCAACAGTGTTCCGGGGAAAGCACTTGGTGGATGCAGTAAGACGCGGACTCATCGACGAGCAGAGAGTTGATGAAAGTGCCGCGCGTGTGCTCGCCCTCATCGAGGCGACCAGCGACAGCCAGTCTGGCGAGCCCGAACGGTCTGAGCTCCGGCCAGAGGCCAGTTCGCTGGCCCTCCGGATTGCGTCAGAGGGCATCGTCCTGTTGAAAAACGAACATCAGGTCCTGCCCCTTGACATGCGCTGCGCGCCTAGGATTGCCGTGATCGGTGTGCCCGCGACGGAGCCTGTCATCAGCGGCGGAGGGAGCGCAAGTGCACCACCACAGTACGTCCAGCCGCCGCTTGACTGTATTAGGGCTGCCCATCCGGTTCCGACATTGGTGGAGTATGTTCGTGGTGTCAAGACGAATCGAATCGTCCCGACGATGCCCCTCGTGCAGACAAGGTCCCAAAGTGGGGAGCCTGGTTTTGATATAGCCTACTTCAACCACGGCTGCGATGTGCCCGTGCATACTGAGCACCAGAAGATCCCCGTCGTCGCAATGGTCCGCAACCTCAAGCCGGGCCTGGAGGCTACGGGATTTCGATATGAGATATCGACCACCATCACCCCTGCAACGACAGGGGTCCACACGCTCGCGGCACGGGTGACGGGTGCGTTCTCGCTCCTGGTGAACGACAAGGTCGTGGCCTCACTAGCCACGCAAGCCTCAGTCTCGATGGAAGACTTTCTCTTCCAGCCTGCACGTCTGGAACATCGGGCATCCGTTTCGATGCTTGCCGGCAAACCCTACCAGATCCGCCTCGTGACAAAGGCGCGTATACCCCGTCAGAACGACCACGAGCCGACACCGCACGGTGCGGTCCTGTGCTACGAAGAGTATGAGAACGAACGAGCCTGTGTCGCGCAGGCCGTTCACGCAGCAGCTGCCGCCGACGTGAGCATCATCTTTGCGGGGCGCAACCACGAATACGAGTCCGAAGGATTCGACCTTGTTTCCAATAGCCTCCCTGAAGCACAGGTCCGGCTCATCAAGGCTGTCGCCGCTGTCTCCCCTCGGACAGTCTTGGCACTCTACTGCGGCAACCCTATCGATGTGACGCCGTTTGTTGACGACGTTGATGCGGTACTGAATGCACATTTTCCCGGTCAGGAGGGTGGGCAGGCAATCACAGACATCCTGATTGGGAAGACAAACCCCAGTGGGCGGCTTCCGACGAGCTGGCCGAGGAAATTTGACCGAGACCATGTCCCCAGTTTCGATCACTTTTCTGCAAGACTGACGGATGGCCGCTATACGATTTCTTACGCCGAGGGCATTCAAGTAGGGATCCGGCACCCGGACGTTGAGGGGACTGCGCGGTGGCGGTTTGGGTTTGGGCTTTCCTACACCACATTTGAATATTCTGACCTGGAGATCAGCGACACCACGGAGTCGAGCATTACAGTTTCCGTGCGGGTCAAAAACACGGGCTCCTATCCCGGCCACGAAGTCGTGCAGGTGTTTGTGGCGCCATCTTTTTCCAGAGTTCGGCGTCCTGCGCGCGAATTGAAGGGGTATGCGAAGGTCTGGCTTCTTCGCGGTGAAGTGAAAACAGTTATCATCGACCTCCAGAAGAGGGAGGCATTCAGTTACTGGGATGAAGCGATCAAGCAGTGGAGGCTGGAGGCGGACACCTACCAGGTGACGGCAGGGCCGCTGAGCGAGTCATGCACAGTGGATCTAGACCAGGAAAAAGTCTGGTCTGGGAGGTAGTATTCCTACTAGCCTAGTCTACTAGTACTAGTTTAGTTTAATTAGGACTGAGAGAAGTGGGCAGACTCGTCGTCTTCCTCGTCCACTTCCACTTCCACTTCCACTTCTACTTTCACTTTCCTCCACTTTCCTCCACTCCCAACATGCAGACAAAGCGGCAACGCAACTCTAGCCAGGAGCGAGGCCCTTTCAATTGCGAGGCGTGTGGCAAGTCCTTTTCAAGGGTCGAGAATCTTACCCGTCATGCTGAGAATCGTACGTATCTGCTTTGGGCCTTCTCTGGCTGCTTGTCTTAGCCTCATCGTCGACTCTAGATAAACCAAGTGCAAGGTTCTCCTGTGGAGTCTGCCATAAGCGTTTCACTCGGAGGTTGTCTTGACCCCTCCTCCTGATCGATTAATTAGTGATAATCTGTTGCTGACTTGATCAGTGATATCCTGAAACGCCATCTCAGGCTTCACCGTTCCACTGGAAACCAGCAAGATGCGATCAGCGCCATCTCTCCTCCGCAATGGCTGGCTGCCGAACATACAAGAATAGAGTCCCAGCCTCGTCAGGCTCAGCAAAGTGAAGCTCCGATTGATGGTCTCGGTGTGCAGCCCCGCTGGACTGAAGACTATGCACCTCGAGCTCAGCTCGTATGCGCCGCGATGTCTCCGTCTGGGGCCCATAACTCTTCGATGAGTTATCTGCCGCTGTGGGACAGGGGATTTGGCGTCTACGGCGAGGGGTCATTCGATGCCGATCTTGCTTGGATCCTGGACATAGCTCCCCCGGACTGTATGGCACCCTCCATGTCGGCCACTGAGCACCCCTCGCAGCCCGATCCGCCCCCGATTGCCGCACTGGTCACGAACAGGGATGGTGGTAGTCGGCCGGGCGACGGGGCTCACCGCGCATCACTGGAGGACCAGAATAGCTGGCCTGACGTCGACGGCTTGCCAAATCCTCCTTACCCGCAAGACACGCGAACACTCGTGGTCCCAGCCTCTGATCGGTGGGTGGACACCCAAGAGATATCATCGTTCACCCAGGCTAGCACGGCACAGCCACGGTATGTTGCGGTCGACGTTGAAGTGCGCGCACGAATAATGGCAGCCCTTCAGCGAGAATCATCGGCTGAACACGGCCTCTTGCCCCCAGAAGAAGCACAGTTTCCTTCCGTGGGGATTTTAGAGCACTTTCTCAGGCTTTTCTTTCAGCACGTTCACCCTAGGTTCCCTGTCATTCATCGACCTACCTTCGCGACAGCAATTGCGCCGCCTTTCTTGCTTCTGGCAATGATGCTATTGGGGTCGAGCCACTCCGTAAGCAACCGTGGAAACTTCGCGATTGTCTATCTTCGTCCCGTTATTATTATGTTCTCAAGGATGCAAGCACTTGACACCACGTTTGTTAGTTCTTACCGTCCCCGCTAGGTACAGCATCACACACTAACTGTCATTCGACCAGCTGCGGGAGAACGACAACCTCCTGACACTGCTTTTCCTTTGCGTCTCTGCCGCCTGGAGCGGGCATAAATTCGCGTTCGAGTTCGCCGAAGGCGCGCGTGGGATCCTTGTCACCGCGTGCCGCCGATGCAGGCTGCTCGATTGTCGTCAGAAACCAACCCCCGACGCAGGAAAATCGCCGTCGATGCGGGCTGGACTGCATCAGTCATGGCAGTCATGGATTAGGACAGAGCAGCGAAAGCGGTTAGCACTTTCAATATATGCAAGTGCTCGACCTTCATGTCTCACACGATTCGGCTGTTACTAACGGTAAGAGCAGTTATTCGACCTCCAGTTCCCAGCGCTCTTCCTCAACCAGCCATACATTTCCAAAGCCGAGACCGTTAATCTCCTCTTGCCCTGCCACGAAACCTTCTGGGAGGCTACGTCCGCCGCTGCGTGGAAGGTCCTTCTCGGTCCTGCCGCGACCCCTCCGTCAATCTACTTCATGGTCCCCCTTGACACATGTCTCTTGTATCCTGCAACCAAGCGCGAGGCCCCGTACGCACCCATCAGCTCCTTCGGCAAGACATTGCTGATATATGCCCTGTTCACGCACATCTTCGAGTGGAGACAGTCGCTGAACATCGTCCTGCACTCAGCATTCATCCGAGGACCCGAGGGTACAGGGCCAGGCGAGGGCTTGATGGAGCGCCAGCTGTGGCTGCGCGACGGCCTAGCTGCCTGGATGGAGTCATACCACCGCGACCAGAACAGCGAAACCGGCCCCGCCCCGGATGCGGCACTACTGCTGCACTACCTCGCTGGCATCCATTTGGACATCAATGTCTCCGATCTGCACCTGTTCGCTGGCCGCTCAGGGCTTAGCGAAGATATCAACCTCGCAGAGCACTCGCTGCGCCAGTGGTGTGCGAGTCCGAACTCCGCGAGGACGATGAACAGTGTCTACCAGATGATGGATCTCGCATATGGGATCATAGATGCCGGGAGGGAGCACCAATGCGGCTTTGAGATTGCGGCCGCTTTCTTCACAGGCGGACTTATGTGCTGGATGTATGCGAAGCTCGGTGGGCAGTGTCAGTCTGCAGTTCCAGTTGCAATCCAGGTATGTCTATGACCCTGCTCATGTTAAACATGTCTGCTTTTCCACGGACTTCTCTCATGGTCCGGTATGTATAGATAAACCAGGCAAGCAACGCACTCCAGAAAATTAGTTTCTGGGGTATCTCCTCCAATTTCGCTCAGATACTGGAGCGTTTCGTCGAGTAGGAAATTAGAGGGATCACCGTTCGTGCTCCTCATTATCATACCCTTTCTATGGAGTTAGAAGGACAATCGTGTTGTGGTAAAACCGTATGTTTCATTATGGTGACATCTCATGGTCACTATAGGTGATAACATCGGAGCCTGCTGCCTGTCTCAGCAATACATAGAATTATAAATGGCATTAAGAACTCCATGCAATAATTAGAGTAGGTGAGATAGGCCCTTCCCCCTGCTGCAAGTCCATGGCCTATTGCAGATCCATGATTGGCGCTGTCCTGGTAAGGCTGCATCAACATAACCCCTTGTATGCCCAGAGCCTATCGCAAAATCAAGTTTGGCGCCGACCGATGAGGCTGTGCCTACGGTGAGGCTACGCTGACCAGATTTTGGGGGCTGTGGATTGGGCTCGGTGTTGCCTTCACATAGAAAGGGAAGAAAAAGCAGCATTTTTATCCCGCCGTGGGATTGTCAGAGCTGAGATAAGTGGTGAACCAGGCATGGAGCCACATGACCTCGGAGAATGAACATTGGTGGGAGCAATGCGAACACTGTGGAAACGCACGAAGTCGCGCGCGCAGTTGGTCATAGACTCTAACTCATCGAAGCCGCTGAGACGAATTTTGGTGAATGCTTTAGGTTGAGGAGAAGGCGTTGCGAGCATACCCTCTATTGGACCTGATTGGATTTCCATAAGATACCAAGGAATACCAAGCAAAAATCCAAAGGCAAGGCATGGACAACAGTCAACTGGGAGGGGACGGCGGAAGCGGCGATAAGCAAAAGCGACGAGAAGACGTATGAAGCAGATTGAGAAGGGAATGGATAAGGGCTGGCAAAGCAAAGATAGAACTGCGATAAGACACAGGGCGGTTTTTGAGCTCTTTGAGGGCATTGAAGACTTGGTCTCTTGCCACACCTGTGATTGTTGCTGAGTTATCGAAAATCAGGAGCGATGTATGTAGTTCTGAATTGTGGAACATGAGAATATTTTCAGATCTATACAGGACATGACCTCTAGGCACTCCTGGGTACTCTTTATACAGCTCTCACCCTATGCATCCCTAGTCCTGTCATCGCCTCTACCGTATCATTGTCAATGAGCCTTAGGTATTTCCTCGAGCAAGGCAGGACACATTTTGCCAGGACTCTTACCATGGAATAAGCTGTCGAAACAGAGAACGTGAATCTCATTCAATCATGGATAGCATTCACTCGGCTTCTGGGTGTCCAGGTAAGAAAGGGCATCGATGTATTGCGTGGAAAGATTAGCCGGGAATTGACAGTCAATCTGGTAGCGGGATGTGGTAGGGATTTGACTTTCCAATGTTGATCATGTCAATTTTATAGTTGATCCAGACATATCGTGCTACCTTTTGATCAGGGATAAGTCCCTTTTAGTAGAGCCCTTGAGTGCGGGCTACACAGCAGGTGCGAAGGATTGTAGGCACCAGTGTCGGCGATATTAATTTGACGGAATCGCCCATGTTTCGCGGTCTTGTATAATACGGATTTCGATGGTTCGAGGCCCGATGGTATTTTCTCATATCATAGCGCCAGCTTAGAAGGGAAAATGGTGAGATAGTGGAAAGCACCTTAATCCGAAGTGCAAAAGTACCCCGGCTGGTTGAGGTCCGGCGGGTCTGGCTAACAGCAGCTTTGGAGAGGGGGGCGAACGGAATGCGTGCGGAATCGGAATATTTGAGGGCACCATTATAGCCAAGGCTGATATCAACAGGGCCGCAGTTTGATATAAATGGCGTGACTCATAACAGTGTGGACCCTGTGATCAGACTTCAAGCGTCCAAGTTGGATACAACCACGACCTCAAGGGGCTTACACCGGGTGGGTATGGACATAAGGAGATCTCGGAGATTTAATACGAAACACAGGCGTCGAAGTTAGTGCACTGTGTAAGAATATTTAAAATGTTCCGTTATATTACTTTGCATATCGCGGCATTATCGTTGCTTGGAGAGTGATACTGCACAACGGGCCAAACACCTGAGTAAGGAAGACAACTAAATCTCAAATAGTAGCTTAGTTATATAAACTTAGATACTGGACCAGAAGCTTCTATGTTGATACAAGACATCCAGATCTGTATCGTGGACTTCTGGATAACGACAGCGGGCACGACATGTCGAGATGTCAGAGGATAATAGAACGGGGGCATAGCTTAGATGGCTAGCCGTACGCTCATGAAAACCCAGAAAATGTGAGAGTACTAGCAATATCAAAGACACCCTGATCCTTCTCAATGTGTTCCTTTAGCAATTCCTCTCTTAGATCGAGGGCCTCCTCAAGGTCTATTTGCGTTACAGGCTCAGCGCCATCGCCTTTGATCCAACCGGGCTGCTGGGGTGGAACGTTCCACGTAGAGCAGAGCCGGTAGGTTGGGTCGACAAGAGACAAAGTGAAAAAACGGCAGTGGCCGGGTTTGGTCTTGTCCTGAAGCTGTAAAGGGCCCATTCGGTGCTGGAAGGCGTTGGGGAAAGAGATCAGCCGGCCCGGAGGCACTTTCACCTCCCCGAGGTTTTGCCAGGCCGGGGCATACTGAATATTCTCGAATCCAAAAAGCTTCCCTATATACTTGACGTCCCATAGGGCACGCTTCATAAACATGTCTATGGGGAGATCGCTCTCTTCGGCATCTGAATCGATGGCGCCGATTCGGTCGTAGACCCAAGTAACGCCCCCTCGTCTACACCTCTGCCGGAAGCTGATTTGCGGCTCGGACATGTTTTCGGAATCGACCACATAGATGGAATTTGCGACTATGCGTTCATTTGCATTGCCTTCGGTGTGCCACTTCTCGCCGGAGAAGGATGGTGTCTCAGGGTCTAGCTCGATGCTGTGAATCCGGACGACAACCTGGAGGCCATGTTCTCGAAACTCATCCTGCAATGTGATCGTATAGAACTGGTGATCATCAGGGTCATCTTCCTTTGGCTTATACATCCACTCGTAGGGCGTCAACCAAGGGTTTGCGTCAAAGAATAGCGACAGGTCATAATCTGGCCTGCAAACGTGATCGTGGTGTGCGGGGCCAACGATTGCTTTCCCGGTCCTCCCTGCTTTCCAGTCCTCGTACGAGTACGCGGTTCCTGGGTCCGAATGCTCAAAGACGAACGTGTGTCCATACTTGGTCAAAGCTGTGCGAAGTAATCCCCAGCGGGCCTTCCAATCCGCCGGGATAGGTACTGTTCTGACCTGATCCCAGTGTACTTCATCCTTGGATTCAGGTTCCTGAAGGTACGCCTCGACCTGCGCACACATAGCTTCGTATTCCTCCGCAGAGAGTTTATCCTCATCTTCCTTATGTGGCAGTTTTTTCGCCCATTCAGGAAATTGGGCTTTCCAATCGACTCCATAGGTGCGGATTCGCATGGGTTCACGCGGACAAGAGACGCAATTCCCGAAGAAAAGACCGATCGCTTTCCTCCACTTGTTACGGACCAGAATCTCATTCCATTGCTTGATGCTGCTGGAGATAACGGCTTCGATCGCGGAGTACGTGTCGCGGTTCACCGGATGAAGATTGTTGATGTAAGATGCGATCTGAACATCTGTAGACCCGGGAGGACCAGTGAAGTCCACTTCACATGGCAGCCACTGAAATTTCGATGACCAAATATTCCGACTGCTGCCCCATGACCAGACTGAGCCCCTTTTTGCCAGTTGGGGGGGGGTTCCGAAACGAGCGGGCCCTCTTTACTGCGTGATGACCAAGAATGCTTGTCCATTCCACACGATTGTCCTCCATCCAGGATCTTCGTTCTCCCATAGACAAGAGGGAACAAAGACGGGTCGACGAGGTTCACCACAGTTGACTCTTGCTTGTGCCGAATGGCTTGATGAGATAAAAGGTCGACCGAATTCAACAGTCGTGACTTCAGATCGGAATTGATTGCCGTATCAGATTTATACACCCCACTGCTCGTATTGAAGACGACCAGGTGGCCATCTCGGTCAAACTGTCGAGCCTTGTCCTGCAGCTCCTCTAAGCACCAGTCCCACGTTTTGTCATTGATCAGTGACGAGGATGCAACGGCACTTTCTCGCCATTGAGCAGTAACTTGCTGGTCAAAGACAGCGTGGTGCCAGTCGGGTTGGTCAGTGAGTTTGTTGATTAGGGCTAGGATTTCCAATTCTTTAACCGTAAGAATGTGACCATACCAGTCATTTACCCCCGAGGCAAATTGGTCCTGAGCGCGTAATGCATTGATGGGAAGACCATGGAGGCCAGGGACTTTCAGTGGGGTGGCTTTATTATCCAAGGGTGCCTCAGTAATCTCCATCATTATACAGTGAAATGGTAGTGGTTTACGCTGACAAGGAAGCAACCTCAGTAATTATATGACCATGAGAGGAGGCATTTTAGTAGGTGGTCAATTCATTGTGGGTCCATGGAAATTATCTCACTAGGTAAGCCAAGCCGCCGAAATTATAGACCAAGCTAGTTCAGGGTACTTTTTCCTTAGTTCACTGAGTGACTCATTTGCCTCTTGAATGACATCCTGGTGGATCACGAAGCTCAGGTCCTTGCCGGTGTTTCTCGTCTCCTGGCGAAGCTCCTCCGCCGCCGTGTTGATTTTCTGCGCCATATTCTCGACGCCCTTGTTCTTTTCCGCCGTTTCGTCCACGTTGTACGTGGTATATTCTAGCCCATCAGACATTGTTGCCGGTCTCGGTTCCAACTTCACCCCCGTTCCCCCTCTCCCCCAAAGCTTCGAGATGTAAAATTTCAGGCTGTCCGCCTGCAGCACTTCAGTTAGTGTCTCCCATGCCTCGATCATTTTTTGCTTTTGATCGTGATGTTTATTCTTCTTGGTAGCCGTCATGATACCCCTCATTCCACTAATGGAGACAGCCAGAGATCAGGAGTCTTTTCTTCTTGTATAGAGTCTTGTTAGGTCGTAAGTGGCGCGAAAGCCCGTTTCTCGGAGCTTCCTTGATGTTTCGACTAGGGGTGTGTCACCGGCATTGTCAAGGATATCCCTGCGCCGGTCCTAGTACTTATCGTTTTTAGCCCATTTATTTCACGAATTCGGCGAAACTAAAAACCGTTTTCCCCTCCTGCCAGGGCACCCAGAGGCGATTCCATGACAGCCTGGATCTGTGACATGCGCGCGTTTGAGTAGATAGGCATGATAGAAAAAGGTCGTTTCTGCTCCGCTGGCTGCGTGAGCGCCTAGGTGGCTCTGGTTAGCAGCTGCATAAGCATGCAGAGCACAGATGAAAGTTGCCTTATGGTAACGGAACAATCGATGTTGGACACCAGATTTCTTTTTTAAATGGATGATAGAGAATGAGGAATGATGAGATCAGATAGGAATGTTGACTGCTCACCTGCCTGCCTCGGACGACAACCAAATTATATACTTCTGTTAAAAACTAGAAATATGGACTACTATCACCTAGATTTCTTTCTTTTCGACCCGAGACGTTTCTTTGGTGGCCCGCTTTGTATCAAAGAACTTTTATTACTACTAGATATCACTTATATGTTATCGTCCATCGAGACCAACATTACAGTCACCGGTAAAGCCATGTACAATCTGGGTCCACCTGCACGGCTCTGAAATATCCCCGGTCAAAACCCCCTCGGGCTTCGGTTAGATGGCGTCTCGTAGGTGCGCTGGCTTGTTAGTCATTCCGAAACTTGTATATTTAACCGGGAAATACGCAGTTCATGGGTCAGGAGGATCCCACAGCTGTGCTCGGTGTAGTCGGAACTCATATTAACTAACCAGGGGAGCGCTCCTGGACCAGCAGAGTCGCCGCATTCCCTTTTAAGGTCATCCTCCGTGGGAGGTAACATTGCGTGTAAATACTAATTAGTGGCCTAACAGACAGTGCCTGGCACAGACTTAGCGGGACTCCAAAGTGGCGAATAGTAAAGAGACCATTTCGAGCTATTGTAGAGCTAGAGGGCGCGATGACCAACGTCAAGATAATGCCAAGGCAGCTAAGCTAGGGTTGAGCCTGGTGATCTACAGATGCTCAGGAACAGCTGTCGGAACTTCCCGGCTGGAAACTAGATATCGATCCAGTCCCGCCCTAAGAGCTCAGGCAGTGGGTCTCCGATGCCAAGGGTTCTCGTAAAATACACCCTGAAAGTACTTCGTTCACTAGAACAGAACGGTTAATTTCGGATATGTCGCTAACACTGTGTGGTGGCTATTAGCGCTAACGTAGTCCCAACTGGGCTAGGGCTAACAACAGCCCAAGGAGACGACCGAGGAGCCAGGAGATGACCTGTGGAGAGATCGCTGGGAAGAAGTCATGGTCGTGCAGCCGGACCTGGTTCAAATCATCAGTTGGAACGACTTCGGAGAGTCACACTACATTGGTCCGCTGCCGAAGGGCGACTATAAGGCATTTGAGATTGGAAAAGCACCCTATGACTACATCACTGGGATGCCGCACGATGCCTGGCGCAAGCTCCTCCCATACTGGATCGACACATACAAAAACGGCAAGGCATCGATCTCTGAAGAGCTGATTGTGGGCTGGTACCGTCCGAACCCAGCCAGGGCCTGCAATAGTGGCGGGACAACCGGGAACACGGCCCAGCAGCTTCAAATTGAGTTTGACCCTGCGGAGGTCGCGCAGGATATCATTGTCTTCTCTGCGATCCTGACCTCGGACGCTAGTATATCCGTAACAGTCGGCGGAGTGGCACTGCCCGCGAAATGGGAAAACAAGCCCAGCGGTGGCGTGGGTGTTTATCATGGAAGCGTGGCTTACGTCAGTAATCGCGGTGCTGTTAAGATCGCCATCTCGCGCTCCGGAAAGACAATTGCATCGTTTACTGGGACAGATATTACCACGAGCTGTCGAGACGGGTACACCAACTGGAACGCGTGGGTTGGGAGTGCCACAGGCTCGAAACTGGCCGAAGTGTCGCCTTTTCTCCCACCTGCCTGTACTTCTGGCACCGGACAGGACAGCTTTATTGGTCTTTGCCAGTATGCATGCGATTTTGGATTCTGTCCGATGAGGCACTGCACCTGTACTTCGACCGGGGCATTGGTCACTCCGCCTGCTCAGGATCCAGACTACGATGGTGAATGGATATTGGAAGGTGACGACTCAGGCCTCTACAGCTTTGCCTACTCACGCGACTACTGCCCTGAGACTGCCTACAAAAAGTACCGCCCCAATGGGGTCGTTATGTGCAACGATGATTCTGAAGATCCTGAATGTCTGAAAGCCGCCCTTGAAGATTCCGAAGCATGCGACCTCTCATTAACATTCAACACAATGGCCGATCTTGAGAACTCCATCTCTAAAATCCCCAGCAGCTGCATCGGAATTCATGCCATGCAAGTCCTCCTCAAACTTTTAAAGGACACCAAGGCAAACTACACGGCCGTTGACAATGATTATGACTACTGGTTCGACTACTACGTCAAGTACATGCACCGGGTCGTCCAGCAACAGATCTGGGCGTTTGTCTCCTACGGCGACAAAGGGCCGGGCAATAAATACTTTGACTGCACGCTGCGCGACGGCGATCACCATGACCCGCAAACCTGCCCTGTTGGATCCATCGCGAGGTCTTACCACGTCGACTACGACTTTAATGACGAGGAAGGATTCTGGAAGGCAGCAGCCGAGCGCGGGATTCAGAAAGACTGGATTAGTTTCGACGACTGGACTATCCTGAAACCTTGTCCGCCCAAGGACCCGTTGCGGCCGGATGCGTGTCATGATGGTACAGTTGTGTTGGAAGATTACCCGCATCCAGCAGATAATCTGACTTTTGCGAACCCTAAGGATATTATAAGCAAGAGTAACGGCAAATTCGACCAGTTGGAGCTGGACATTGTAACGACCTGGACTGAGATGATGTTCGGCATTTGGGACGGCGACTACGACGACGCAGTCGAAGCTGTCTCAATTCCTGTATTTATGCTTGCGCAGGCCGTCGAGTCAATGGAGCAGGTCAAACAGCTCGGCAAGCAAGAAAAGGAGTACGAGGAGACAGAGCTGATCATGAAGATTCTCACTGCGGTCTTGGTCGTGGTGCCCTTTGCAGGCGAGATCTTCGGTGAGATCGCGGGGCTGGCTTGGGTTGTTGAGGCTGCGGTTGTGGTTGATGTTATAGGCAACGCGGCAATGGGTGTGTATGATGCTGTCAAAAACAAGGGGAGTCCGGCTATGACGGTGCTGGATTTGCTTTTGGGTGCTGCAGGGGGTAGGACGGGGAAGAACTATTCCAATGCAGCGTCGAAGAGGCGAGAGATGGGGGTGGAGGATGTGAGCAAGTTTGGAGATGTGTTTAAACGCCATGATGATGCGTTGAGGAGGGTGATTCCTGCGGACAGGTGTAAGGCATGACGGGAGGTGCTATACCCAATAAGAGGAATGTGTTTCTCTCGGCCAGAGCCTTCCGAACCTAAGTAGTAATATTTAGACATGTTCAGTAAACCATTTTCAACGGGGTTTGAGGTTTTCTAATCTTCCATAGATGCCCTTGCGGCATGGATTTCTCCATTGGACGGTACGTTCCTATCGATGCTAGTCGTCACGATGGAAACAGAGCCAATCAATAGTCAGGCCTATCAGCACGCTTCGTAGACTCTACAACTAACCCTTTCAGCTCTCTCATACGTGGGTGAGGTCCGTCGGTATAGAGCTCGTTGAAGCAGCCACCGAGGACGTGCCCGAAGGCAGCTCGATGAAAGTGAGGCAGGCGTCCATCTGCTGACTGGTGAAGTCGAACATAATCGAACTTCGATCCATGTCCTTGTCATATCTCTTTGGTTTCTGCAAATTCGGCAGCCGGACAAAGGACCACATGCGGTAGATTTACCTATAAAAGCTGGGGTTGCAGATAATGTCCGGATCGAGTTGAAGCCAGGATTAAAATCCCTAATACCAGTCATTTGTCCCTGTGCAGACTTGGTCCTGGGCGCGTAACATGTTGATGGGAAGGCCATAGATGCCGGGACTAAGGGAATCTGAATGATGTCGTTCATCGTTCAGTGACATGGTAGAGAGTCGTGCTGGGCCTGACAGTAAGTACAGACCCAGGAAATTATCCCACCAGGCAAGCTAAAGCGCCAGAAACTCTAGACTAAGCAAAGGGCGCTTTTCCTAGTTCCTCAAGACTCCAAAGTAGTAACCCGACAAACGGTGGCCAGCGAAGATCTCAGCTAACCAAAAAAAGTGACGGATAATAAACGAAGCATTGACAGTACAAGAATTTCACTTATGGAATAGAACTTCGATTTCAGACTGATGTTAAATATCTATGTATGGTGGCGACCTGCGCCAGCAAGAGCCCTAGGTTCCTGCCATTATATATAGGAAAACCTATCGGTAAGGCAAAAGGAGTTGTAACTCCTAGACTACTTAGTCATTGTTCCAAGTCGGCATAATGCTGATTGGTCTGCTATGCGTGAACCCATTATCATATAACAGGGACTGGTATCAAAAGAAGTTTTATAGTCGTAATTGATATGAGTGAAACACTAAGCACCCCGGACAATATCAAGGGTTTTATTGTAGTTAATGTCATGGTAGTAAAGGACTCCACTATTAATGGGTTAATGGGATTACCTATATCACCGAGATCCCTCACTATCCTGGCCTGAAAGACGCGAGAAGTGGCTGCCAAAGCCAGCTTGAAGGTTTCTGTTCTGGAGAAGTCTTGCTCGAAATATCCTCTCTTTGGCTCTCCGTGGAACTCTAAAGGTATAGCCTAGTGCCGTTATTCATTGTTAATTTTGCTCTTATTGCGTGGCATGTTCTCTCACAATGCTGTTGCTCAGCAAGCTATCCTGCGTTTACAATATATTTACACCTACATCACTCCGTACCTCTTGCTTACTGCTATTATAGATGAGATAACAATTTTACTCCAACTCACGGCTCATCCAGTGAGCGATAAAGCACAAGAAGACTGAACCCCAGTCCCCGATCTCTCCCAGTGATGTCTCAATAGACACCACAATTAGTATATATAACAGTAGATTCGTTTCATGTTCCACCTTTGAGATCTAATTGTACGTTATTGACTGCGAGTGCAGTACTCAGCGATAATATCATCGGCGATCTTCGCGGCCATGGCGTAGAACACAGTCATGACGTGCGAAGAAACCTGAGTTGGCGGAATCGAGCCGTCTACCACGCGAAGACCGCCAACATCATACACCTTGGCTTTCTGATTGACCACCCCGCCGAGCTCTCGACTCATCATCGAGCAGGTGCTCACGCCATGGTAGTTTGCGCGGTAATTTTGCTTTACGTACGCTTCCCAGTCCTCCAACGTGGCTGACTCGGGCACGAGCCTTCCAGGAACTTCCTCCATACCTGCATAGTCATGCATTTGGTGGGTGTGTGACAATCTCCGTGCAAGCCTTGTAGCGGCAGCCTGACCCGCGACATCCAGTTCATTCTGGAAAAACCTCGGATTGTACTCGAAGCTGCGGAGGTATGGATCGTTGTCCAGGACCTTCACATACCCGCGAGTGAACGGTATCAAGTTCCAGAGGTCAAAGTGAATTGATTCGCCGGTGTCAAGGAAGAGCTCGGCGTATGCCGTGTTGTTATGTCGTAGCCAGTCTCTGTAGTTTTGATATTGCTTGAGGAGCGCTGTCTCGTTGAAGAAGCCTTTTCCAGCGACAGTTTGCTTTGCCCACTCTTCTAGCTTGTCCTTCTTATCTAATAGTGCCTCGTACTGTAATGCATCCTCTCCAAAAACCTCCTTGAACGTAGCAAAGTATGCAGCTTGCCCTTGACCCTTGCCCTCCTCTGTCGTCTCTCTAACCACGGACGTGGTTGTTTGGTCCTGAAGATTGTAGCCGACAGGAAGATTGATCATCGGCTTGATCTTCGCTTCGCGCAGCCATTCTTCGGGGCCAATTCCTGACCATTGCAAGATCAGGGGCGAGATGGCCGAGCCCGCCGCAACCAGAACCTCGCGCTTGGCCCAGACATCCCACTTCCATCTCGTCATGTTGTGCACACCAAACTCTACACCGGTGGCATTATACAATACCGAGGTTTTTTTCCGGTCACTTGGGGTAAGGTGGACTTTGCCCACCAATTGGCCAGTCAGAACAGTAACGCGTTGGCTGCAGTTGGGGTCCGCAAGGACTGGATCCAACCAGGACCTCGCCGCATCCATGCGAACCTGGCTATCATTTAAGGTGTTGAGGAACATGGAAACACCACTAGGATCACCACAGCAGAGATCCTTCTGGTTCTTCACCATCGGATATGTCGCGTTAACGGTGTTCATGAGAGCGCCAATGAGCTTCGACCATGGTTTCGGCGATGGTTTCCCCTCGTAGCGAGGACCGACCTGTACGTTGCCATTACTGCCGTTGTTGTGACAAGCCGGATCATAGGAATTCAGTTCCTTGGGCCAGGTCCCGGCGGGATTGCGTGGCTTCTCGATGGCATCCATGTACGGTCTCAAACTGTCCCATTTCCACTGGCTGTTTCCAAATACCTCGCTCCAGGAGTCCAATTGGGCCTTGTGTGGTCGTGTCCATGTTCCTCCGTTGATAAGTGTGGAACCACCAAGCCCATTGCCCGCACGGACAATCTTAATGTCTTTATCCAAACCGACAGTGTTTCCGCTGCCTTCATGTTGTGGGCTGGTTTCATAAGAATGGTCGACGCTGCTGCCAAAGATCTGTCCGTAGGTGTTCAAATCGTCAATCTTGGGCCCGTACTCAGAGCCATAAAAACCACTTTCGATGACCAAGACGGTAGCGTTGGTATTTTTCAGGATCTTGTTGGCGATTGTGAGACCGGTCAAGCCGCCACCTGCGATGATGTAGTCATAGGTACGATTGGCCACCTTTTCAGGGTCTGCGGTCATGCCTGGCGTAATTGGCGCGTTCGCGATGTATTCTGCCGTTTTCACGATACATTTCTTGGTTTTATAAGAAGGAGGGTCCTCCAGGGGCACCTGACGCTCTGCAAGTGCCCCGGAGGCGATCATGCCTAGGACTAGCAGAAAGAATCTCATATCGAGTTCAAAGTTGGGAATATTAGTCCCACACCTGACACGTTTGCAAATTCTGTGTCGTAAACTCGCTGCGCCGATAGTACATGTAAATCTTTATATATGCATTATCTACGTCTCAAAACACTAGCTAAAGCCTGTATGGTAGTGATGACCTCAATCGGTGCCATTCTCCTCGGAGCTCATGATATGCCCGAATGTAGCAGAGAAGGTTTTCCAGTGCCAATTGAACACGATATAGCTATGTCATTCTTATGCTGTTAACGATTCACAACACAGCCTGGCCACTGGAAGCGTGACATCAGTATGCCTTGTGGTTCATATCGAGTACCATCATCATGCAACCACAGTTGACCGGAAGGTCGGCTCGATCGAGCTATTGGACGATATATCCAGGCCTTCACTCAATTGTGTACAGTTCATCAATGACACGTATACACCAGACATAGATGTTGATACTGGCTCAATATAGCATAAGCTTCAAGAATCCCATGTCACTTTCAGACAGAACCAGAATCAGGCATGCAAACCAACCGAGAACTTCGTTTCTGATTTATCCAATCATATGCTGCTGCATCAGTATTCGATAATTCATTGCTGACCTTGACCTGCAAGAGGAATGCGATGGATCCACCACCCACTCCCTGGTATGTTCTGTGTTCCAGCTGAGCCGACTAATGTACCAGAATCATCGCTTACATAACTTTACGCCACCACGCTTACAAGACTCCTGCATAACGGAAATATGTTGCAGATGAAGAGGAAGGCTGATCGCCTGCGTCACAGATCACTTTCAATCGCCGCCGGGGTGGTAGATGGTCGACATAGTGGGTCTCGGTGGTTCCCGTCAATCAGACTAAGGAAGAGGCCATCGGAGCTTGGAGGAAGAGAGATTCATCAAAGCCAGTGGGTGTACTCCTTTGCCAGCTGTGACATACCGTGGGGAGACATTGGTCGTTCCATGACTGGTTGAATTCCTCTGATACGACGCACCGCGAGCGGTCCGTTATGCAGTGTAACAGAACCGCTGCAAGGCTTGTCTGAAGGCCATACGGCGTATCATAGAGACTGGTAAGTCGTCAGCGTGGTAAGTCTCTGCAGAGAAATGCCACTCGAGTATGTCATCCGGCACCAAAAGGTCTTTTCGCATGGGCCAAAACGCCGGTCTTTTCGCATGGGCCAAAACGCCAAAACTATACCTTACATCTCTCGTTTCAATCGCAGCCAGCACGGATTTTCCGGTTTAGTACGTGCAGGAGCTTGTAGCAGTGTCTAGCGTTGCATAGCTGAGTCGGCCTCGAGCTTGGGGGTCCAGGTTGTATTCACGGTCGTCCACATTTGTACAGCAATCGTTTTACTGTTGACAGATTATCTTCGACTCATTCACGTCATTGAATATTCTTAAATAGCTATTTAAGTAGTGCATTGCCATCCTTGAGAAGCGACTCTTTCGACGTAGCTACGTATATTGCGCGAGCTACCCGGTAGACCGTCTAATCTTACATCGATCACGCTTCGTCAATCCACCCGCTACAATGAGCGCATCTAAGGTAGCCTTAATCCGCTCTTCCCATGCTAAAGATCACCAGTCCAATTGACTAATCATAATCTAGAGCACCCTGGAAAGGCCCGGTCCTGTTCAGGATAAAGGTTGGACGATCGGAGTGGATACATGCCAGGAGAGACCCAGATCCTAATAGCCAAAAAAAATATGCAGGTCACCCTTCCATGGCGAGTGCCAATGCAGGAAAACTCGGCGATACCCCGTCTGGAAATGGCACATTTACTCTGTCGAATGGTATGCTGGAACCTATCAACTGCTGCAAACCTTCTCTCACAGTTTCCAGGCTGTCCCATCGAGGACCCTCTGGTCGGTGAGCAAGTCTCGAAGACGGACGGAAAGGATCGGTGGGCGTCCCAGCTGATCCAGGACCTGAATGTCATCGACACACTCTCTCATGTCACTCGTGAGCGGATTCCAGAAAGGTAAGTACATCGGGTATCCATGATTGGTACCCTATGCGAGGACTCTAACTGACCGCGCCATTCATCTCAAGGTATGTCCATGCCAAAGGCGTGGGAGCTTTTGGTGTATTTGAAACAACCAACCCGGATATTACGAAGTTCACAGACGCAAAGTTTCTCCAACCGACTGGAATCAATACACCCAAGAAGACTCGCCTTTTCTCTCGCTTCTCAACTGTTGCTGGGGAGAGAGGCTATCCCGACACCGTTCGAGACACCAAAGGAGCAGCATTCAAGCTTTACACGGAAGAAGGCAATCTGGACTGGGCCTTCCTAAACCCTGTACGGGATATATAATCACCGCCTATCAAGGGCCCATCCTTTGCCAGCAGTTAACATTTTGGCAGGAGATTTTCCTAATCCGGGACCCCGTGAAGTTCCCATCGCTCGTCCACGCCACAAAACGTGATCCAGCCACCAATTTGCCGGATGCCAACATGGTACTTCTGCCCTTGTTAAGACTCTATCTTGTCTCTGTACATTCGTACTAACGTATCGTCTAGTTCTGGGAGTGAGATGCACCTACCTGACGCGTTTTAAAGTGACTGACAATTGACAGCTACTTTAACAATCACCCCGAGGGGTACAATGCTTTGATGAGGATCATGAGTGATGAAGGAACGCCCAAATCCTATTCGCGGATGAAGATCTCAAGTGTCAACACATACACCTTCACGAAGAAAACAGTGGAACGCGGGGTGCGTTGAGATCTGCGAGATGCTCCTCTCACTTCGATTGTTGAGTCTAATTATTTATAGAAAACCTCCTGGAAGCACACTTTTGTCAGGATCAAATTGCTTCCTGACCCTCCTGTTGACCCTGATATGGACTACTTCACCGTGGACGACGCAACCACCATGGCTGGCAAAGACCCTGACTACTTAACGCGGCGGCTGTACGACGAAATCACAAACCCGCACATTAAAAACCCTACCTGGAATGTCATGGCACAGATTATCGACCCGAAAAAGACCAAGGTCAACATCTTCGACGCCACCAAAATTATCCCTGAGGAAGATTGTCCGTTGATGTCGATAGGCAAGATCACTTTGACAGAATGCCCACAGAATTTCTTCTCGCAGGTCGAGCAGGCAGCCTTTAACCCGGCTAATATTGTCCCGGGCTGGGATGTTTCGCCAGACCCTCGTATGTACATGCTCCGACTACGCAATAATTGCCTCCCGCGCTAGAATCTTTTAATCCTAATGCTACCAGTGCTTCAAATTCGCTTGTTCATGTACGGCGACACGCAGCGATACCGCCTAGGGGTCAACCATGACCAGCTTCCCACAAACAAGCCGGTCTCTTATGTCTGGACACCTACCAGGCGAGACGGAGCTCACAACATAAATAACTACGGAAGCGCCCGCAACTACATCCGGAAAGATGAGAACAAAACGCCCTCGGACTATAATCCGAGCTTTCTGAATTGGACGGGTGAGACCATCCGCTTCAAGAGTGAACCCTCCCAGATCGACTTCGACCAATGCGGGCAGCACTGGAAGACCCTGAAAGATACCCAAAAATTCAATTTCATAAATAATGTCGCGAAATCGTTGTCTCTAGCTACCAAGCCTGTGCAGGACGCATCGCTCGGTGAGGCTGCCCCTTCTACCTTTCCCATGATGAGACTGGTCGTGTTCCGCTAGCTAACGAACATCCCACGGACAGCCATTTTCGACAGGATTTTCCAGACACTAGGACAACAGGATGCCGAGAAGGTGTCTCACGCCCTCCGAGGCGAAGTCGCAGAAGAGACGAAGAAGAATAAGGAACATCAAAATAAGCCCGGCATCGTTTCGGGAGGAGAGCCGTCCGACGGCGTATCCTACATTCCACCGACACTTCCGAGCCCCGCGACGGGGTCGCAGGAGGTCTACAGGCAATTAGATGATATCAAATGAGGCTAGTCGTGTGTACTATCATGTTGACAATTCTCTGCAGAAAATGAAAATAGCAGTACTAAAAATATAACGGTGTTAATGTTGAGATAACTCACTCTACTCAACGCAGTCACTTGCTAGATTCTGAATGTGAGCTTTCATACGTGCTTGTACCCAGAGGTGCCTTTGGGCTCAGTCTCGGCATAGACATGGCACCAAAGGAAAAGTTGGGCAGAACAAGCCGCTGATGTGGTCATGACACTGGGCCCGTTCTACTTATGGTAGAAAGCGAATGGTCGGGTAAAATTACAGTGACGAGACAGTGACCCATATCAATTTTGAAGGTGTTAGCAAGCCGGTTGAATCGAATGGTTGCAGTATGATTGTCGGCCGACAACCCACATGTGAAAGGCCCGAGTTGCAATACTTAACCACATCGACTCCGCGGACCATATCCTTTGTCGGCTTTAGAGACTGGAAAAAGGTAGTTGTCATACGTACGTATGGGCTGCATTACCTGTTCTTATGAGTACAGCCATAGCTAAAATGAAGGCCGGTTAACAGCAGTCGTAGAGTCATAGGAGCTCAGATGGCAACTGAGCTCCTCTCCATGTACACTGCAAAATGACATCACGATATCATGGCTATCTCTCGCAGAAACAAAGATGGTCAAGATGCAAGTCTGGACATTGGATGGTGGGTGGGAAGCAGTGAGAATCGGGTCCTGCTCGCACATTACCGACATGCCTGTTGCCGGACGCATATTTGTCCAAGCAGTATAAGCATTAAGCTATTAGCACTCTCAAAGAAGCTGACATTTCCCCCTCGTTGCTATCTCTCGCAGAATCGTCAGCGCGCCAATTCACCCATGCCTTCTTCTACTACATCCACATCCTCTTTTACTTTTCTCCCCCGGGGCGCCATCATCCAGCGCTTTAATATAGCCAACAGGAATATTGTCCTAGGGTTTCCCACTTTGAATGACTATGTCAATCGTATTGAGCCCATTTCGGAGACCATTGGCCGGGTTGCGAACCGGCTTGCCAATGCGACAATTCACCTAAACGGCCGTGAATATCCTCTCGACAAAAACGATGGTCCCAACTGCATTCATGGTGGACTCATGGGGTGGGGGACCAAAGATTTCACCCAAACACAAGAAAAAAGGCACGGCAAAGATGCTGTTAAGTTCACCTATACCAGCCACGACGGAGACGGGAAATTCCCAGGCACAGTGGAGGTGGCCGTTTGGTACACTGAGTCGCAGAAGCAAGAAACACCTATGAAAACAGTGCTCACGATCGAATACGAGGTTTCCGCCGAGAAAATGGAATGTGAGGAGACTGCGGTCAATCTCACCAACCACAGGTAAGCGCCCCAGCCCAAGAGGGTGGCCGGGAGATGCACCTCGACAAGGTTAACAATTCCCGTTAGCTACTTCAATCTTTCCGGGAAACCGACTATTGCAGGGACCAGATCCCAGCTATGCTCCCGGAGATACCTGCCTGTCGATCAAACCGGAATACCAGTGGGGAAGATCAATGAGTTTCCCGTCGACGTGACCAAGGAATTCGAACTCCAGAAGACACGCCCATCACTGACAATTGCTTCGTGCTGAATTCCACGACGGACCCTTCCAAGGTGGCCCTTGATACATGCCAGTAAGCTCTTGAATGGCTCGGCTCCTTCCACTGTCCTGAGTCCGGAAACCACCTTCGGGTCTTCAGCACGGGGCCTTCCTTTCAGTTCTACACGGGCGACCACATCGATGTGAGTGGAAGTCCAAGTTACGGGGCTCGCGCGGGTTTCTGTGTAGAGCCTGGCAGGTTTATCAATGCTGTCAATCAACCCGAGTGGCGGTCTATGAGTCTTCTTCGTAAGGGTCAAGTCTATGGGTGTAAAATTGTGTACGAGGCTTGGAAAGAGTAAGAGAGCGAATCTGATTTTTTTATCGCAGGGATTATCAAGACTCATAATACGTAGGAAGCTCCGGGCTTCTAAATGGGGGCTTTGGGTGTCTGGAGCCCTGGGAACGTGAATTTAGCTTGCAGCATGATGTCAAGGACATAAACATATCATGACACCCTATTATCTACACACCAATGTCACCAGTGGATTGGGGCCCATACCCTACGTCACTGTCTTCAAGGGTTTTCATCGTCGTGACGGCATTGATGGCAATGCGCGTGCGACAAGAGAGCAGCTTATTGCCACTCCAGAGAAAGGAGGGTTACACAGTCTCTCATTTCCACAGTATTATACAGCCATGGCTTCCCAACCTGAGTCTTGTCTCAGCCTCTTAATATAATTCTCCTGGTGACTCTTCAATTTATCCATAATGCGAGCTCTCGTCATTACACCCTTCCTTCTTTCAGGGGTGCTCTCCATTGAGTCATGTGTCGGCAACGCCTACCGTTGTGAGGGGGATACTTTCAAGCCGCCCTTGAATGATTATGTAACGGAAACTGTCTGCACAAAGATTACGGCTGCAAAATCTTGCAACTGCACGACCGATCATCTTCTCTACTGCCAGTACACCGGCGATCCTACTCTTTTCGAGTCCAAGTGCGCGGAGTATAACCGAAAGCCGCACGACAAATTCCAAGACAACCTAGACCTGTGAATGCAAGCAATACCACTTTAAGCCTCAGGTCGTTTTTGAGTTGGGTCCTGAGTGAGGGGATGGTGGAGTGGCCCAGGCTGATTAAGGAGGGGATCACTGGGGCTAAAAGAGAAATGTGACGGAAGGCTCATCATACATAGACTTGTGAAACCACGGGTTGGGGCGGGTTGCCCCGCCGGGGTTTGGGTCAGCCGAAAATATCCAAAACCCAATGGATTATTAGAGGGTCCAACCCAACCCATTTCTTGGCGGGTTGGGTCGGGTTAGGTCGGGTTTCGTGGGTTGGGTTGAACAAGTCTAATATAAAGTATTTGTTTAGACAGGATTATCCTGATATATTACTTTAGATCAAGACAAGCTATTTATCTCAAAGTTCTAGGAAACCTTTACAAAAGCTTGTAAAGTTAAACAAGAAATAATAATATTAAATTATTAACAAGCAAATAAACAATTAGAGCAAATAATACAGACTATAAAGTAATACTTACAGTATTACCTAGACTAGAATTAAACAAATTAGGTAGAGCTACTACTACTTGTGTAATTTGCACTAAACAATGCAAAGAATATAACCATGGGAGAAGTGCCCTATATTGTAATAATAGGACAAGAACCACGGCTAAATTAGGAACTGCTACCTATTAAAAAAAGATTATAATTAGCAGTTATACAAGCTAAAGAATTAAAAATGCTATACTTAGCTATTACCAAAAATATTAAATAGGCTAAGGGGAAGATGGCTTTTTACTATAACCTGAAGTATAAGAACATGCCTATACTAAGAGAAGGGGAAAGAGTTTACCTGCTATAAAGGAGTATAGGATAAAAAAAGTTTAATATTTAGAGCAAGCAATCTAGTAATATGTCACGGTGCCTGCCCGGTTCCTAAGTACTGCGCTTATGATAAGCTATATTGCAGGAGCCTCATCCCGGGCACGGTGCCCGGAATGAGCTTATTCTGCCGCCGTTGACCGCCCAGACCGCTGAGACTTCTCGAGCTTCGGCTTCGACCCAAATCGGAACCTCGAGCTACGTCCTGTCTCGTCTGTGTACCTGTTGATAGCCTGACTCCGTAGCCTGTCTGTTGTATCTACTCCGTTACCCTGTTCTGAATATATTCCTGAGCCCGCACCTTGACATTACGTAGCTCCCACCCAACGGAGTTGATACGCGTCGTACCATGCCCGCCACCGCGCCCCGACCCCCTTTCCTGCCCAAGGACCTCACCAAATTCGCGAAGCATGTAACCAGTCACCCTGTCAAATGGTTCGAGTACTGCAGTCAGGCAGATCAATATATCGCCGCGACCGAGGCAACCCTTCTTTCATGGGAGACCGGCAAGGAAGCCCTTCAGATACAAGCCTTACAACAAGAAAATGAGCACCTCCATAGCGAGTCTGCCCGTCTGCGCGACGTGATATCCCGCCGAGATGCAGTCATACAATACCAGAAGGAGCAAGCCAAAGAAAGGGACGTCGAGTTCCTAAAGTTGGCCCAAGAGAAACCCCAGCCAGCAATACCTACAGCTAGTACACCAGGCTGGCAGCCTGAACCTGGCTCACCCCCACAAGCTAGAGCCCAGGTGGTTCACCAGCTCTCCAAGCGTCTGCCTGATCCCGACTAATTTAAAGGAGACTGAAGGGACCTCCGCTGCTTTATATCCCAGATTTATGAAAAGATAAATGTAAACCGCGACTGTTTCCTAACCCCACAGAGTAGGATAATATACGTCAACAACTGCCTAAAAGGAGCCCCATATGCTCAAATCCTGCCCTATGTTAAAAAAGGAATTTGCTAACTGAAGGACTATAAAGACATCCTTAACATACTAGATTGAGCCTTTGGAGACCCAAACCGTGTTAACAATGCCCGCAACGAACTATTTTGCTTCCGGCAGAATAATAAAGAGTTTGGCCTATTCTTTGCAGAGTTCCAACGTCTTGCCTTAGAGGGAGAGATGCCCGAGGAGACCCTATCTACACTTCTGGAACAGTTAATAAACCAAGAGCTTAAAGGGATGCTTATGCATAACCAACCACCTACCCGGGAATACCATGAATTTGCTAAGTTCTTACAGGAGCTTGAGAACCGCCGCCGGCACTATGAAATCAACCTGCAGCCAGCTAGCAGGAACTACCCAGTAATTACCAGAACTGCCAATAGCCAGCCACCAAGAACAAACTACAGTACTATTGCGCCTAAGACCATGGAGAACCCAACCTTGCAACAGACACAGCCTGCCATACATAACAATGCTATGGACCTGTCATCTATCTGCCAACATACCCCTACGCGCCGCGAGCAGGGAGAATGCTTCTGCTGCGGATCTACCAAACATATGGTCAGGAACTGCCCACACCCGGACAACCGCCCCCTTGGCATCTGCTCTGCCTACCCGGCATCTAACACAACTCTATTAATCAAATCTGAATCTACTGCTGTCTCTAAAGGATCCTGTTTGCCATCCCCCAAATTCTTGAAAAAAGGAGTAAGCCTGGCCTAAGTTGTGACCAGGTGCTGCCATCCAAGCATGTTGTCCACCTATCTATAACTGCTATAAAAGGAATGTCTGTTAAAGAGGAAACTGCTTGTGCTGACCTGACTGTCCTGCCTGTTACCCTAACCCGACAGGAGAAGAGCCTGTCAAGCTATGCTATGTTAGATACTGGAGCTGATAAGAAGAGGTTTATTGACCAAGAATGGGCCCAAGACAACCATCTTGAACTACTACCCCTAAAAGAACCAATCCGCTTGGAAAGCTTTGATAGGAGGGAATCTGAAAGTAGGCCGATTACTTACTATGTTAAAATAAACCTGAAGATTTATAATCACCATAAAAAGAGGGCCTGCTTCCTGGCTACATGACTTGCTTATTACCCAATCATCCTTGGAATGCCATGGCTGGAGACTTATAACCCATGCTGGGGATTTGCAGAACACACCTTAATATTTAATAGTGCTTACTGCCAGGAGAATTGTAATATACCTGCTTAACCAGCCAAGATTAAGGCTTTGCGTGACGTGCCTGTCCAAACCTGCCAGAAGAACTTAATCCCCCGCCCTGAGGAGCTGGAGAAGCATGATATTGCTCTAGTCTCTCTCCGCGCCTGTTCAGCCTATGCCTGCAGGGGCCACGCCCTGTTTACAACCACTATTGGAAATATTAATAAGACACTGGCTAAGGGATCAGAGGATGGTAACCCCAAAGACCTACTGCCACCAGAATACAAGGACTATGCAGATATCTTCTCCCCAAAGAAAGCCAATAAACTGCCCCTGCACCGACCATATGACTATTTAATAACCCTAATAGACGGGAAGACCCCACTATTTGGACCATTATATAGTATGTCACAGGATAAACTGGTTGTATTACAAGAATAGATTATGGAGAACTTGAAGAAAGGCTTTATTTATCCAAGCTTATCCCCAACAGCCTTACCTGTCCTATTTGTTAAAAAACCTGGGGGAGGTCTACATTTCTGTGTGGACTACCGAGCCCTAAATACAATCTTAGTCAAGGATCAATACCCCCTGCTGCTTGTCAAAGAGACCCTGAACAACTTAAAGGGAATAAGGTTCTTTACCAAGATTAATATTATCTCCGCATTCAACAATATACGGATCAAGGAAGGGCAAGAATACTTGACCGCGTTCTGCACCCGCCTGGGATTGTATAAATCCCTAGTTATGCCCTTCAGGCTTACCAGCACCCCTGCAACATTCCAGTGCTATATAAATAACACCCTGCAAGATTACCTGGATATATTCTGTACTGCTTACCTTGACGATATCCTAATCTATAGCTAAACTAGGTCTGAACATACCCAACATGTCCAGAAGGTCCTCCAGAAGCTCCGCGAAGCTGGTCTATATGCAAAGCTGGCAAAGTGCGAATTTACTGTCCCCGAAACTAAGTTCCTGGGCTTGATAGTGGGTAGAGACGGAATAAAAATAGACCCTGAGAAGGTCCAGACTATTGCAAACTGGGCAATGCCCACCCGTGTTATGGATGTATAAGTATTTATTGGCTTTGCAAACTTTTACTGGAGGTTTATCAAGGACTTTTCCAAGATTATCGCCCTACTAGTTAACCTAACTAAGAAGGATGTTAAGTTTCAATGGACCCCAACCTGCCAGCTAGCCATGGAAGCCCTGAAAAAGGCCTTTACCAGTGCCCCTGTTTTGAAGCCATTTGACTGGACCCGAGATGTTATCCTTGAAACAGACACCTCTGACTTTGTATTTGCTGGTATCCTGTCCCAGTATAATAATAATGGCATCCTGCACCCCGTGGCCTTCTTCTCTAAGAAGTACTCTGCTACAGAATATAATTATAAGATCTATAACAAGGAGCTTTTAGCAATTGTCTGCTGCTTTAAAGAATGGCGCCCTGAGCTGGAAGAAACCCCAAACCCAATCAAAGTTATTACTAACCATCAGAATCTGGAGTACTTTATGTCTACAAAGCTGCTAAACCGTCAACAAGCCCGCTGGTCAGAATTTTTGTCCTGTTTCAATTTCCGGATTATGTACCGTCCTGGTAAGCAAGGAGCCAAACCCGACACCCTGACCAGGAGGTCAGAGGACCTCCCTAAGGAGGGGGATGAACGCCTACTACACCAGAGCCAAACTGTACTGAAGC